>CM019063.1:80870376-81240376 GCA_009667805.1 Leptobrachium leishanense
ATGAAGATATAAAGTAGTTCTCATGTTTTGACAACGAAGTCATATTTGTGTATGTACATGCTATGATATAATTCGAATATAATGTTCTATGTATACAGTATATAGTATAATGATAGTGTAAGGTAGCTCTCACCTAAAAATGATAATATAAGGTTTCCTCATCTCATAATGTGATATAATGATGATGTTATAATGTTGTTATATGTTCTTATTATATTAATAATGATATGCTCTAATTTCCTCATTATTGTATAATGACATGTAGGTTTATTATAATAAAAATGTCATATGCTGCTATGGTATAGGGATATATAAAACAGTTTGAAGGCATAGTGATTTTATCAGGTTATTCACATATAATAATATAATTATAGAATATCTGGCTCTTCTCATTTTATAATATAATGGCAGTATACTGTTGTTGCAATATAAGGATAATTTAATGTGATTCCTATATTATAGTACAATGAAATTGTTAGTCTCCTAATATAATGATGTTATAATCTTGTTGCATGTTATAATATACGAATACTACACTAAGCTTCCGTGTTATAGTATAATGATATCATAATGTTATCGTTATATAATGCAATGATAGCAGGTGGTGGTTCTCATAATGATATTACACTGATGTTCTCATAATTTAATGATGACATGGTATGATTATCATATAATAATGTCATTATATTATAGTGTTGTTCTTATTTTGCAATGTCTGTGGTTCTCATAGTATAATAACATTATTGTTATGTCCTTATATAATAATGACATAGGTGTGATTTCATGGATTAATATAATTATAATATAGTGTTTCCACACTATAAAGAAATTATGACATGGTTCGATTAACATTTAAAAATATTTATATATATATTTATATAGTTATATAATAATATGTTCTTGTGGTAATAGTATAATGTAATAATGGAATGTTTCCTTCTCATATAATGTAATATTACAGGCAAGATTGTCTGTGATGACATATTCTGATTGTCGAATTATAATAAAATGACGATGCACTGTTATTCTCATATTATAATGTAACAATGGCATGTTGTTATTATCATAATATCAATTATTTTATAATGGTTTTTAATAATATTCTCATATTTTGATGTAATGATACGGTGTTCTTGTCATATTATAATTAATGATATAATATACTTCTCATATTATAATAATGATGTTATTCTGTGTTTATAGTGTTTTATTATCATTAATAATAGTTTAATGTTTTTATTATTATGTTGTTCTAATACTGTAAAGATGGTTGTTGTGATCCTCATATTATAATATAATGATATTATAATGTCAGGGCCTTTATGTTTTCACACAATTCAGAACCATGCAGGAACCATTCAATATGCCTTACAATAGAATTTATCATGATAATTTTTACCCCAAATCTAGATGAATAAACGTAATTATTTTTTCAGCTTTCTTTTATTGCTAATAAAAGTAAAACTGCTGCTACAAACTCTCTGGAGGCTATTTAACTGAATATAAGATTTATAATGTCATGCCACACATTGTCTTTCTTAAAGTGCATGAATTTGCACATGTTTTGTCCTTTTCACAGAGTAGATATGGATTTATTAACTGCTTTTCATTTCAATAAAAACAAAAAACATATTATAAAGTAATCCAAAAAAAGAATGAAATCTAAATAATAGTCTCTGTGATTTATTAAGACAGGCCATTAATAAAGTCTACTCAGAATGAAAATAACTGTCTTTTACTTCATTCTCATAAATTAAAGGTACACTGCAAATCAATCAGTGGAAACAATATAATAGCAATTGGTTTATGATACAGAGTAACTGCTATTCCCATTTTTTTTTTACCATATTAAGAAGTGTGCATTAATGATAGAAACATACAGAAAATGATGGGATACATTTATTTGCAAAGGATTTTACCAGGAAGGATACATTGAGATTTCTCTCGTTTTCAAGTATGTCCTGGGTTCAAGAACATTGAGTGGTTACAGTTGTTACAGAAATACAAAGTAATAATGATCCCTTACTCCAGCTATTTTTAAAGAAGTAGATTGAATATTTATGCTCACACACAATGACCAGAGAGAAGAGAATAACAAATCAACTAAACTCAGGATATTTATTTATATTATTATATTATTTATATATACTGTTGAATGTAATATTGATTCTTTTTTAGGTTGGTGAAGACCCCTGGTAAAGTCAGAGATTATTATTATTAAAGGAATGATGGACTGTTATGATGAGGTAGAAAACTGTTATCTGGCACTGTTGGCTAAGCAATGTAGGACTTACAACAATCAGTTGCTGGCAGGTGCTCATTGAGCTGCAGCAAGTTACACAAGGATTACCTGTATGTAGCTGCCCTGGTCCATGGGGCCCCAAACCCTGCAACAAGTCCTGCCTGGAACTGGCTCTGAGCTCTGAGCTGTGTTTGATACAATAACTAACACAGCATCATCCTGAGGCTCTGTATTCCTGCAGCAGAGATCTGCTCTACTCCAAAAAACACAGACATACATGCATAAATAACACATGAAGAAAGGGATCCCCAAACAGAAAACAGACATTTTACACATTAATAGATTGCCACAAGAATGCATGTTTATATATACAGTAAATATACACATACACCTGAATTTATGTATATATTATGTATATATACAATGTATAAATACATACACATGTATTAATAAGACATACCAATTACATATACAGAGTGGTGTATAAATGTACACAGAGAAAATGCTCTGCAGTTATTACACATATATGAATATAAATTATACCTGGTTATCTTATGGGACTGTAGCTGCAGGTTGTCTAGGCAGGAATTCAATACTGGTGTGTCAGATATGGTGTACTCTACTTCCCATAAATGTTACCCATTTTCCCATAAATGTTTGCTATACTTATTGAAGTACATAGCCACAAGCAACATATACATAAACACATAATTACACTTGTTCACAATAGTAAGTGCCTACATTTTAACATCTATGGATATATATCTATAATTATTTACATCCATCCCTCAACACATAAATGGGCACAGGATTCTATGCACACACTCCCATATACACATATATTATTATTTATTTAAAGTTTGCCTGAGAATTCCAAACACATTCCACAGCACTAGAACCACCAAGAAGTATAACCCCCCCCCCAACTTGACAGAGTGAGGCCAACAGAAAATATGTGAAATAGTGGAAATTTTCATTTATACCAGCTTCTAATAAAAAATGCAAATATTTGTGACACATATTACACACAATAAATTAATGCATATACAAATAAAGTCTATCTTATTCTTTAATCTATCTATCTATCTATCTATCTGTCTGACTGTCTTATTCTTTAATCTACCTATCTTTCTATCTGTCTGTCTGTTTTATTCTTTAATCTATCTATCTACCAGTTTTATTCTTTAATCTATCTATCTATCTTATTCTTTAATCTATCTATCTATCTATCTATATCTACCTGTCTGTCTTATTCTTTAATCTATCTATCTATCTATCTATATCTACCTGTCTGTCTTATTCTTTAATCTATCTATCTATCTATCTATCTATCTATCTATCTATCTATCTATCTATCTATCTATCTATCTATCTATCTATCTATCTATCTATCTATCTATCTATTTCTTTAATCTATCTATCTATCTATCTATCTATCTATCTATCTATCTATCTATCTATCTATCTATCTATCTATCTATCTATCTATCTATCTATCTATTTATCTATCTATCTATTTCTTTAATCTATCTATCTATCTATCTATCTATCTATCTATCTATCTATCTATCTATCTATCTATCTATCTATCTATCTATCTGTCTTATTCTTTAATCTATCTATCTTATTCTTTAATCTATCTGTCTGTTTTATTCTTTAATCTATCTATCTATCTATCTATCTATCTATCTATCTATCTATCTATCTATCTATCTATCTATCTATTATCTATCTATCTATCTATCTATCTATATCTATCTATCTATCTATCTATCTATCTATCTATCTATCTATCTATCTATTTATCTATCTATCTATTTCTTTAATCTATCTATCTATCTATCTATCTATCTATCTATCTATCTATCTATCTATCTATCTATCTATCTATCTATCTATCTGTCTTATTCTTTAATCTATCTATCTTATTCTTTAATCTATCTGTCTGTTTTATTCTTTAATCTATCTATCTATCTATCTATCTATCTATCTATCTATCTCTATCTATCTATCTATCTATCTATCTATCTATCTATTTCTTTAATCTATCTATCTATCTATCTATCTATCTATCTATCTATCTATCTATCTATTTATCTATCTCTACCTGTCTGTCTTATTCTGTAATCTATCTATTTTATTCTTTAATCTATCTGTCTGTTTTATTCTTTAATCTATCTATCTATCTATCTATCTATCTATCTATCTATCTATCTATCTATCTATCTATCTATCTATCTCTACCTGTCTGTCTTATTCTGTAATCTATCTATTTTATTCTTTAATCTATCTGTCTGTTTTATTCTTTAATCTATCTATCTATCTATCTATCTATCTATCTATCTATCTATCTATCTATTTCTTTAATCTATCTATCTATTTCTTTAATCTATCTATCTATCTATCTAATCTATCTATCTATCTATCTATCTATCTATCTATCTATCTATCTATCTATCTATCTATCTATCTATCTATCTATCTATCTATCTATCCATCCTTCTGTCTATCTATCTATCTATCTATCTATCTATCTATATCTATCTATCTATCTATCTATCTATCTATCTATCTATCTATCTATATCTACCTGTCTGTCTTATTCTTTAATCTATCTATCTATGATTATTTGTAACTATTTATCTATATATATATATGTATATATATCCATCTATACGATATATCTCATTATTTAATCTATCAATATATCATCATCTATTTATCTGATTATTTCTATATCTATCTAATTACCTATCCAATCATTTCTCTATCATTGTTGTATCTATCTATCTATCTATCTATCTATCTATCTATTTATCTTCCATCTTTCTATATCATTATCCATGTATCTATCATCTATCGAATTATTTATGTGTCCATCAACCTTTTAAATATCTGTCTCTGTCCCTATATCTGTCTATAGTTGTTGGAATGTGTGTATACATATAGTTGAGACATAATATTTTCTTTCTGTCTGTCCATCTATCTACATAATTTTATCTAATTTAGAGACTATACACACACATCTACAAGTCTACTTTTTCTTTCAGCTTCATATATTTTTCTTTCAAAATGACTAATGACTTCACATTTTTTGCCTGTGAACTTTAGTTCACTCCCTCCCCTCATTTATATTTTTCTTTTCTTTTTTTTCCATCATGTTTTACCTCCGTATGGGAAAGTAGGAGACGAGTTTAAACGAAGAACAAATCACCTACAGATGTGATTTTTGGCTCTGACATACACAAAATTATCTCCATTAGAATCAACGTCTACCGTAAAACGGCTTGTGCTTTTCACAGAGACTTGCACAGTAATAGCAGAAGCCGAAGTCAGGTTTTTCAATTGTTCATTACGAATAAATTGTCAAATAATTATTATTATTATTAAATTGGTGGGGAGAAGAATAATAAAGATGCACCTTGCATTGGCTTAGGCTTCAAATGCAATTTAGGCCTATCCACAGGACTGGAGTAAAAAGTAGACTGTACTCTGTGCAAACGATCACAAGACATTTAACATTTTCTTCAATAAAGTATTTTTTGTGGTCAGATTTACAGAATTGATAGTTTACTTGTCACTAGCATAAAAACACGAAAAACACAACTAAACTACAGCTCTTTATCACTGTGAAGGGTCCCAATGTGATAGATACAAAAACACAAACACCTGTCTTTCATTTATCAATATTTGTCAACAATAACAAAAATAAAAGGACCGAAACAAGTGGAGAATGTCTCTACAACAAAAAATAACAAACATAAGAAGACAAATGGGCTGAAAGGTAAGGCAATATATTCCTTTCGCATTTTACAAATATAGAAAATTATTTGTTTAACTTTGTTGTACAAATACAAAAGAAACAAAACATAACAGAAAAGTAACTCGTAAATCAGGTATGAAAATAGAGAAAAAAAGGGGGGCCAGAAAAAAAAAAGACCACACACAACAACAAACATGTCTCTAGTGCATACTCCTCAGGCGCCTGTAAATTTGTTAATTCTTTTTGTTTTTTTATCTTTATTCAGATTTGATTTTGTAACACGACATTGTAGTGTCCTTGCATTTGTAGCGCTATCTTGGCCCATGTTACAAAATAGTATTTTATGACACTGAAATTATATTACAATGTTGTTCTGATAGTATAATTTTGTGTCCTAAAAACATCATAAGGGTTATTCAAAGAGCGACGAACTTGCCACCAAATTGCGCCGAACAGTGAATTTCACCATTATTCACAAAACATTCAAGTCACCAAATACTGGCGAATTGACAGCAAATATGGTGCAGTTCACTGCAATTCGGCGATCTTCGGCGGCATTGAAATTGTCCCATAGAGAAGTAATGGATAATCAATTCAGAGAAAGGAAAACTGCACCGAAGTGTCAATGAAATGCCCAGATCTACAGTGATTCAGTTCGACAGGTTTAAACAGGCAAATCCCATAGGATTCAATGTACAAAAATATTATCTTTTTTTATTATTATTATTCAACCATTTATTCTTTTCATTTTCAGCAAATTGTCTTCTTATTCATTTATTTTTGGGATTTTTTTTAGTTAAAATGTTTTATTCCCAATCTTTTTAAAGGAGTTTTTTTTTATTCTGTTACAGACCGTTTTATAAAAAAAATTTAGGACCTTTTTATTATTTCCACACATTTTCATGCATTTTTATTGTTTTAAACACCTTTTTAAAAAATAGCAGAGTTATGTTTTTTTTTTCCCTGCAGTTCGACGTTGTTCGGCAGACAGATTGGTACTCTTCAGCAGCGTTAGTGCACTGTACGAAAATAATTTTTCAGTGCTTTCTGAATAACCCATCATGCTATGGACTCCTTTCTATTAAATGTGAAGGAAGATACAATACAAACGGTCGTTCATATGTTTTTTACAAGGAATCCTTTGCATAAAAAAGAAAAGGGGGTGAGAAAAATGTTGCGATCCTATTGGCAACTAAAGGGTTTTAGAGGAGAAAAAAAAACACCATTTATTTTCTTCATGAAAAAAACAACTGGATTTAATAACATTACTCAAATATAATCAAGATGATTACAATCAGGTCTCTGGTGGCCTGCTCATCAACAAAGCCTACAAGAGGACAAGAAGGGTTGCACTATGGTGTTGTCAAGCATGAGAAGCTACAGCCAGATAGGGCTGCCAGAGCAGTCATGTTCTCCTGGACAAATATTACTATTTCATGCAGAGCGGAGCAAAGGGAAAGGTGCTGCCCTGCAACATGAGTAATTCATATGCTGCAGAAAGGAAATCAAAGCAGGTTGTCTGGTGTTCCTTTTTGATATCTTATCTGCATTAAATTAATTTGACATTATTATTATTGACATGCTGCGGAGTTGCATTTTTCATGCACTGCCCATCAGTCTGAATACATTTTATGTGCCTAGGAAAGCATGGCTGATCTAGCAACCCTAGAGCCAAGGTTTGAGTTGCGTAGTCCCTAAGGCTGGGGTCAAACGAACACAGTGCGAACGTGCGTTTAGCCTCACTTTATTACGGCTGTGGTAGCAGCAAATGACGTCTAACGCTGCCCCACACACAAAGTACGGCCGCACAAATGTTCGGCCGCGCAACGCAAGCGGCAAATGAACGCATTTTCGCAAGAACGTCAAACCGCTAGTACTGACGTACAGAGTGCACTGCGCCGCATAGCGGCGTGTGTGCGTGATTAGGAGACGTCAGACACTGCTCATGTCCGGCCAACATAACGTCCGGACACCCAAAGTTTGCTGGTTTGGATCCGTATGAAATCACGGCCGAAATTGCGCATCGTATGACCGCTATTGTGTATTCCGTGAAAAAGTACGTCCATGCGTTCAGACGCACTTTTTACAGACGATGCAAAAAATGCATTCGTCTGACCCTAGCCTAAGCAGAATAAGGTCAGCAGCAGAGAAGCAAAAGTAACAAAGGAACGGGCACAAGGTAGAAACCGCACCCGGGTAATGAGCATGAGCAGTAAGAACCTGTGCTATGTATGTCACTTGGCATCTGATGTCACAGCTGTGTATCAGAACCAGCAGAACAAAGAGTTCCTAGTCTCCCTCCGCAATCACTTTGCAGCTTGATATTGCAAAATCGAGCTCGCGCAGGGCTCGCAGGCCCGGAAGCGTGACCCTCCATGGAGTCTTTTGGACTCCAGGAGGTGATACTCGGGGAGCCCGGAAGCTGTTCTGCGAGTATCCCAGCAGTTAGCACTGCCTTGCAGGGCGAGGTGCTGAGGTAGCGCCTGCTCCCCGAATACCCAGTTAACTTTAGAGGATATCTGCAAACGCAAATTTTTCCTGTTAGAGTCTCCATGTTATCGCAAAGAAGGGAATAGGGCCCTTGGTGTTTTGTGAATCTCCCTTGGAGTATTTCCTGTGGATTGCACCTGTGAGATTCTGTAACATAAATTGTTGCATGAAAAATTCAATCGCTTAATATTCCCTAATGACTCTGTGTGGGTGCGAGAAAAACAATAAACAACAAAAAAAGTCCTGGGTCCCCATATTCATGGTATCTTCATTATAACAAAAATTGTTTCTCCTTCCCAACAATCTCAAGATCCGTCCAGTATCTCATATAAAGCTCGCTGTTTCAGTCCTGATTCTTAATAGGACTCAATCTCCTCTTAAACCTGGTGTTGTAAATGGTGAGGAAGAATATGAAGTGCAAAAGATTTTTGGTTCCTACTACAGGCGGAATTCACTGAAATTTATGATACACTGGAAAGGGCATCGACGAGAAGATTGGAGTCTTGCCAGTGACATCCATGCCCATGTCAGAGGATCCACATATGTCGACTTTCGGAAGAGGCGCTGTCAAGCACCTACCCCTTGTGTCCCAGAGACCTCCAACTCTTTAGCTAGGGCTTTGCCTTGATCCCTTCTGGTGCTAATAACCCCGTATACAGCTAGTTATGCATAACAGAGCAGCTATCTGAAATGACAACACAGTATCCAGTACTAACTCCTAGCAGTGCGGACATGGCATATTACGTGGACAAGCCACCTTGATTCACATACTCTCTTTCTATCCTCTATATAAAACCTGCAAGTAAAAAACCCATAGCTCAGTCATAAACTTAAACATTGCCTTATGTATTGCTACCGTGCCTTGGATCATTTACGAGACTTTACCTTCTCAATATTGACTTTTGCTTACTTTGGACTTCGTCTTCATCTACGGATTACCGTTTGGATTTCTTGCATGAACTCTGCCTTTTGTATATTTTTTGGATATTGACATTTACTTGCCTTGGATTTTGCCTGTGGATTACTCTTTGGAATTATTACCATGCTCTTGCTTTTTGAAGCATTAACTCTTGCATGGCTCAGGACTCTGATTATCAAGCTAAGAAGATTATTGCTCTGTTCCTTTGTTGCCTAAAGGTTCAAAATACCATCTATCACAGTAAACCCTTACTATTTTTTATTTGCCTTGCTATGTTTGTGGTTATAACAGCATTTTACCTTCCAATTACCATGACCAAGACAAATTAGAAGTGGTGGACTATACATTAAGTCACATCACCTTTCCTTTCAAAGTAGGAAGTTACAAAGATCAATGTACTGTGAATGAAAACACAAGAGGAGCAGGAGGTGAGGAGGTCTAAGGCTGGTGTCAGACGAGCGCATTTTGTACGGACTGTGCGTTCGTGCAGTACGGACGCACGTTCTGACAGAAGACTCGCTAGTGGCCACACGGTCTGTTATTTTTGACTGATGTAGAGAAAAAGAGGGACCTATGGGAAAAATATTTATATGAAAAGTGATACAAATTGATACATGATATGAAAAACCATTTTGTCCGTCAAGGTGCTGGGCGTCCAAAATGCGGACCGTCTGACTTCCTCCCATCACTCACACACAAAGCTATGCGGACGTGGCGCACTCCGTGCGTCCGTCCTAGCGGATTGACGTTCTTGCCTAACTTTGTCCGTTTGCCGCATCCGTTGTGCGTCCGCAGTTCGGTGCGGACGAACTTTGTGTGTTGCTCCCTATTGCTCATAATTCTATGCTACCACTAATGTTAATATGTGCGCAGAAACGGACGTGATCACTGCGTTCGTCTGACACGAGCCTTAGAGTACACTCAATAGTGCTATATGCAATTTGCAATAACAACAAAATCACTTTAGGAGCCAATTTTTTAATCGCACAAATGGAAGAATAAAGTGTACCTGAGAGAAGTGCTTGTTTTTCATCAACACCTCTACATCTGAAAGAAAATGTAAATGAACCCTTATGGGTTACCTGGATTTCTGCAATGAGTCATAAATCTGGCCAGTTTTTCATTTAAGTCACAATTACAGACAATCACTACAGGGGTAAGTGGATGGAAGCAGAGGTAAGTTTTAAATGTCTTGCTTTTGATTTATTTTGTGGCGTCAACCCCTTTGCTACCAACTACCAAGTGGTTTTCCATAAACCATTGAATTTATGGAAAACCAATTTCCATTAGCAAGATGGTGAAATATACAGATAAATGTCTACTGTATATTTCCGCTGTCACTACATGACATTACAGCATGGGCTTCATGTCTCCATGAAGGAAAAATGAAAATCCAAGCCTTTTAAACATTTTTATCACATCGACTATTAACCCCTTAAGGAAGGGAGTAATTTTACAACTTCGGCGCTGTTTCGGAAGTAGAAGTTTGCTGAGCTCATTTTGACCGTTTTTAAGTCACGTATTATTATACCACCCAGACAAATTATATATCGTTCTTTCCGGTAGACTCGGCAGAGTAATAATATATCATTATTATATGTATAGGTCATGCCCTGCCAAAATGCTATAACAAAAAATGTAAAAAAAAGGAAAAAAAATTAGAATTTTCAATAAAATTTCAATCTTCCACAGTGCGTAAAGTGTTTTTTTTTTAAATTTTATTATCCGAGCCTTTGCGGTCATATGCTATGGGTTAGGCTAGGGTCAGACGAACGCATTTTTATGTTGTCTGTGAAAAAGTGCGTTCGAACGAATGGACGCATTTTTTCACAGAATACGTGATAGTGGTCATACTATGCGCATTTTCGTCCGTGATTTTGTACGGATCATCAATAAAACACTTTTTGTGTCTGGACGTTATGTTGGCCGGACATTAGCAGCGTCTGACGTCTCCTAATCACGCACACACGCCGCTAGCGGACGCAGCGCACTCTGTACGTCAGTACCTGCGGTTTCACGTTCTCGAAAAAATGCGTTCATTTTCCACTTGCGTTGCGCAGCCGGACTTTTGTGCGACCGTACTTCGTATATTGGCCGTCATTGCCCGGCATCTGCTGCTAGTGCGGCCGTGATTAAGTGCGGCTGCACGCGCGTTCGCACTGCCTCAGTCTGACCCTAGCCTTAGACTTGTAAAAAAAATTAGAACGGGGAACCCATTTTTTTTGGGGAGAAATTGCGTGATTTTAGCTAAACCCACCCAAAAAAAAAAGCATTAGTGAAGCATCATTGTTCACATTATAATTGAAATGTGAACAATAGTGCTGCATTAAAAAAAAAAACTTGTATTTATTTTTTTATTAATTAATTAATTAATTATTTTTATTTTTTAAATACTTACACAATTCTTTTATTTTTACCATAGTCATGTTTAATATCATTGGAAAGGCCATACTCTGGCCTTTCCATCAATTTCATACATGACCCCCTAGCTGCCACTGATCAGGAGATAAAGGGGTTCAAAGAACCCCCCTATCTCCTCTATGGGATTTCCATAGGAAATCCCCTTGCAGCTAGGGGGTTCCCCGGTTAACTGACATCATGGCATGACGAGTCAGTTGACACGGGGGGGACCCAGAGGTGGGGGCTGCCATCCAAGATGGAGGCCCCCACCAGAAAAAGGCCACGGTCTTGCACCGATTGGTGCCAGGCCGCGACCTGGCATCTAAGAGGTTAACCCCCTACATCGCTGGAAAGGTCAGGCTGTGACCCTTCCAGCGATGCTGGCTACAGCCTCCTGGTCCCCAGCGATGGGGAGATAGAGGGATCCAAAGGATCCCCCCTCCCCTTCAGGCGCTTCCCTTGCTCTGGCGGGGGGACTCCTGAAACTGACGTCATCGCACCCCTGGCGCGATGACGTCAGTGCGCTGGAGGAGTAAACCCTGCCGATCTGACTCCATGGGACTCAGATCAGCGAGGGAGCCACCGGAGCAGGTGAGTATCTGCCGAGGGGGGCTGTAAACGCCGCGGACGTACCATTACGTCCTGCGGCATGAAAGCCCGCCTAATGCAGGACGTAATTGTACATCCTGCGGCGTTAAGGGGTTAAATCTGACATGTTAAAACTTAAGGGGCACATTCTGGAGCCCAATGGCAAATGATTTTAAAATGTTTGTTTTGCGATAAATGGAATTCCTTTGCATTGCTCCAGAATAAGAACATGTTAAGCATAATGATCATAGCTTTTTTTCCTCTGCTTCCTATACATACAGGGTTATTCAGAGAGCACCGAAATGTGACAGACATTTTTGGGCTCTCCTGTTCCCCGCACTTTGGAGATTTAATTTCTCTGACCCTGCGGTGAATTCAACATTCACCACAGGCAGTGTGATACTAAGGGAAGGCCGGGGAGACAGTCCGCCCCGGGTACTACGGATTAGGTGGTTTCTAGGGGGTGCACACTTCACCACAGGCTCTCGGCCTTGCTGCTGCGAGAGAATCTCGCGAGAGTTTGAGAGAACAGCATTGAAGTAAGAGTGTGCGGCTGCGTGCGTGCAGGTCACATGGTTCAGTCAGTCAGGTGGTACTGAATGCATCACAGATGGCCTCGCGCACAGCTACGACCCTACCTGACCTGGATAAACCCCATATCAACTCTTTTTCTGGGCTCCCCAGACAGAGCAGAGAAAAGAGAGTGGAGTTGGAGTATGGAACTCTACAGAAGGCCCCGCCTGCACACAGCCCTACCGCGACTCTCCACACCTGGCTGTCAGAGAGAGTGTATCTAAGGGAGTGGGAGCAGCGCCAAGAGATGGTCTCACACTGCCCAGGCCAAAATGCTCACAGACTGAGGACGGTAAATATATAAAAAATATAAAAAATTGCTGTGTGCACTCATAGTCACTGCCTTTATTATTAGAGTTTTATAGCTGTGGATCCTATGTGCGCTCATGTTCGATGCCTTTATGAGAGTTTTATTGCTGTGGATCCTGTGTGTGCTCATATTCACTGCCTTCATGAGAGTTTTATTGCTGTGGATCCTGTGTGTGCTCATATTCACTGCCTTTATGAGAGTTTGATTGCTGTGGATCCTGTGTGCACTCATATTCACTGCCTTTATGAGAGTTATACTGCTTGGGCTCTGTGATACGCACATACACACCACACATTATTGCGAGTTTGATTGCTGTGGAGCTCTGTGACACATTCATACACACTGCACATTACAGTGAATTTTATTGCTGTGGTGCTCTGTGATACGCTCAAACATTGCATAATACTGTGAGGTGACATACAATTTGTGTAATAAATATTTTTGAAAAAATTATGGTTTTTTTTTTTCATTTTAAAGTTGGGTGGGAGGTGCCAAATATAGGATCTGCCCCAGGTGCCAAATGTTCTAGGTATGCCCCTGTCCGCAAGGTCCTCAAAGTGCGGCAAATCGACCAGATGAACGAATCAAAACTGCCGAATCAATCTGAAAAACTGCATCAGAACCACTGAATGAGTCCGAAAAACAGACGAAAACCCACCAAATGCGAAACCGCTGTATCGATCCGAAAAAGCCGATGACTCGCCGAACAGACTGCCAACAAGCCCCCGAATGGGGTAAGAAAAAAAATTATAGCGCAACTTTTAAATGGTATTTGTAAAAACACTACTGCATGAAAATGCCTTGAAATAAGATATAATGTCCTATGAATAATAATAATAAAAAGGTCTGTTAAAAAATCGTAAAAATCTATTTCGCTGAAAAAATCCCGAGAAATGCCTAAAACAATTCTAAAATATAAATAAAGAGACTTTTTGCTGCAAATGAAAAGAATAAACGGTTGAATAAATATTTGATAAAAACAGGTAATTTTTTTACATTGAATCCTTTGAAATTCACCTGTTTAAACCTGTCGAATGAAACCACTAAACATCAGGGCATTTCATTGACATTTCGGTGCTGTTAAGGGTTCTCTGAATAGATTAATCGTTACTTCTCTATGGGAATTTCACTGCTGCAGAAGATCACCACATTTCACTGGCAAGTGCTGACTGGGTGGAGTAGAGGTAACATCACTGCTCTGTAACTGTAGAGAGAGACTGTAAAGACTCAGGTTCAATCCTGGCAAGAGCACCTCTCCAGTATGCGTCCTTGGGCAAGACACCTAACGGTACATACTTGCCACCCAGGACATACTTGAAAATGAGCAAAATCTCAATGTGTCCTTCCTGGTAAAAAACTTTCTCAGAAAAAAAAAACCTACCAGCTTTTAACCACTTGGCTGCTATGGACGCGCTCAGCGCGTCCAGCCAAGTGGTTCTCCTGTGCTACGGACGCGCTCAGCGCGTCCGAGCACAGGAGGCAGCAATCTGCCGGATTCCGGCGGATTGCTGCGCCCCCCCGGTGCGGGCTGACATTTTTTTTGGTTTGTTAATGGAGCAATATTGTTCCCATTTCAATTATAATGTGAACAATAATGCTGCACTAACAATTTTTGTATGCGGTGCGTTTGTTAAAAATCGCGTAATTTTCCCCAAAAAAAAATGTAACGAGACCCCATTTCTAATTTTTTTTAACAAGCGCACCCCATACAAAATATAACCGCAATTGCTCGCATGTTAAAATGTGAAAAAAAAACACTTTACACGTTGTAAATTATTGAAAATTCATATTTTATTGCATTTTATGTTATAATATACAGACAGGACATGACGTATACATATAATAATGACATATTATGAATCTGCCGAGTCTGACGGAAAGAACGATATATAATATGTCTGGGTCATATACTAAAATAAGCCTTCAAAATGCATTTAAACATGATGAGCAAAACCGATAAAAATGACCTCAGCACAGGGGCGGGGAAAGTCTCAGCAGCGAAACGGTTAAATAGCCGATTGGCCATGAAATTGCACTGTATGGGGAAATTCACTGTTCAGTGCAATTTCGGGGCCAATTCGGCTCTCTTCGAATAATCCTGATAGTATACTGTCTGGCCAAAAAAAGTCACACATGCTAATGTTTATTTTGGGTTTCCTTTTGCTTTGATTGCAGCACACATTCAATCTGTCATCATTTCGATAAGCTCATACAATGTCACAACATTTATTTCCAGCCAGAATTGCATTCATTTGTGGCCAAGATCTTGTATTGATGATGGGAGAGTCGCAGCTCTGCGTAAAGTCTTCTCCAGCACATTATCCCAAAGATTCTCAATGGGGTTAAGGTCTGGACTGTGTGGTGGCCAATCCATGTGTGAAAATGACGCCTCTTGCTCGCTGAACCACTCTTGCTCAATTTGAGCCCCATGAATCCTGGCATTGCCATCTTGGAATATGCCCGCTGTGCCATCAGGGAAGAAAAAATCTATTGATAGAAAAACCTGCTCATTCAGTATATTCAGGGAGTCACGTGACCTCATTTCATTTGGGCAGATAATGTTGCTGAACCTAGATTTGACCAACTGAAGCAACCCCAGGTCTTAATACGTTTGTATGTTAGGTGGTGATATTATTTTTGGCTAGGTAATGTATATTCCTATTCAAAGCATAGGAAGAGTAGATGGTCAGTAAGCTGCCTTGTATTTATTTATTTATTTATAAAGTATTTTTACCAGGAAGGATACATTGAGATTTCTCTTGTTTTCATGTATGGCTTGGGTTCAAGAACAATGAATTGTTTGTTGTTACAGAAATACAAAGTAATAAAATTCAACATATTAAAAAACAACACAAAAATACATATTAACACAGAAAATAAATACGTAAGAAATATACAGGGTTATTCAAAGAGATCAGAATTGCTTGAGAAAGGTAACCGAACACTGAAAATCAGCATTCGGTTACCTTTCTTGGCCATTCGGCTATCCAGAGAGCAGGCAATTCGCCAAATCCTGGCGAATTGCCTGCACATACGGTGCCTGTTCAGTGCCTGTACGAGGGCAGTGAAATCCCCATGAAAAAGCACTGCTTCGGCAGAGAACACAAACCAGCAGTGAAAGGTTCCCCTAATGCCCTGCCATTCGGTGGTTTAATTCGGCAGATTTATTCAGGAGAATCCCATAGGCTTCAATGTTAAAAATATTCTGGTTTTAATTCAATATCTAATAAACCGTTCATTATAAAATTCTGCAGTAAAGAGTCTCTTTATATATAGAATTGTTTATGATATTTTAAGCATTTTTCTGAATTTTTTTAAGTTTACTTATTTTTTCTGTAACAGCCCTCTTTATTATCATTCCCTGGACCTCATGTAAATTTCAGACATTTTCGCTCACTAGTTTCTTTGCAAACAGCGTTTCACTTTTCAATCATTCATGCAAACAGTTTAGCTAATTTATTCACTTCACTCTGTCTGTAGTCTTGGCTTTTTCAGGTTTTTTCCGGCGGCTTCGCTGCGGGTGATTGGCTCCTGCTTGGGTTTTTCCGTGGTTTTCGGCAGGTTAATCCAGATGTTTTTCAGGGTTTTCAGCGCGCATTCACTGGGTTTTACGGTTCGTTTTCGTCAGGTTTGCGGCTGCTTTTCCCTGCGATTCGGGGACCCTGTGGTGTTTGCTGAATACACCGCAGGGTCACCGAAATGGGATCGGCAAAAGGAACCGAATTGAAGAGAACGAAAAGTCACCGAACATGCCGTGACTTTTCGAATCTCTTTGATTTACCCTGATAGTTACTGTGTTACATGTTTACAGGTGCATTCCGTATATAGTCACTATGTTACATGTTTACAGGTGCATTCTGTATATAGTCATTATGTTACATGTTTACAGGTGCATTCTGTATTGAGGTATATTAATAGAGATCCCGAAGAGCATTTTCTTCGGAAAGGTCTTAAATTTGCTCCCAATGTAACATCAAATAGTTTTAATCTATTTATTGATTTACATAAATTTATTCGTAAATTAACATTAAAAAGATTTTTTCTGAGTAAGAGTAGTGAGGAGAATTTAAATGTAAATAGAAACATAGAAACATAGAAAAATGTCGGCAGATAAGAACCTTTCGGCCCATCTAGTCTGCCCAATTACATGGATACTTTACCTGGATTTATCTTTTGTTTAGGATAGCCTTATGCCTATCCCATGCCTGCTTAAATTCAATTACTGTTTTGGCCTCTATCACTTCAACTGGAAGACTGTTCCATGTATCCACCACCCTCTCAGTAAAATAATGCTTCTTGATGTTACTTTTAAACCTTTGCCCCTCTAATCTAAATACCTCTGAGATTACAAGATTCAAGCCCTAATCCAGTTTTTACCCCGTTTTTGCTAAAGGAGCCTATGTGGAGACATTTGGTAAAATGGTGGAACATGATTTGGATAAAATGTGCAAGGAGAAACAAAGGGTTTTCAATTTAAATAAGGGGGAATATAACGCCATTCAGGTACTTAAGAAAAGAGAGGATATTGTAATAAGAGAGGCAGATAAGGGGGGGCGCTATAGTGTTGTTAACTAGCCAGTATTATCAGGAAGAAGCTTGTAATATACTTGGTGATAGAAACACGTATACAAAATTAAAAAGCGACCCAACTCTGAGATATAATAAGATTTTATTTAGCCTATTAAATAAGGTTAAAGGAGAACCAGAGTATCTCAGGCCCAAATCTCGATTTTATATATATGAAAACACCTCGTTTACCTGTTTTTTACTTCTTGCCGAAAGTACACAAAAACATAGAAAGACCACCAGGTCGCCCAAGAATTAGTGGGATAGGTTCTATAACATCTAATCTATCACAGTTTGTGGACTCGTTTCTTCAGAAATATGCTCAAAGTGCACAATCGTATATAAAGGATACCACTCACATTTTAGTTGATTTGAGTCAAATTCAGTGGAAGCCCACTTATCGATGGGCAACATATGACGTATCCTCTCTATATACAGTTATTGAACATCGTTTAGGCCTAGAGGCAGTTGACTTTTATTTAAATAGGGATGTAGAGATAAAAGAAGAAGTGAGAACGTTCCTATTGGAATCAATTAACTTTATACTGCGACATAATTATTTTTGGCATCAGGGCGACTATTTTTTACAACTTACCGGGACAACCATGGGGACGAGGTTTGCCCCAAGCTATGCTAATATATACATGAGATATTGGGAGCATCAGTATGTATTTGTGGGGCATCGGTGGCGTGCAAGCCTGGTCCTCCGGCGTCGATATATAGACGATGTTCTGGTAATCTGGGACGGCACACAAGAGACTTTAGATCAATTCACCCATTATATTAATGAGAATCAGTTTTCGCTTAAATTTAGTTCGGTTTATGATCCAATTCAGATTCCATTTTTGGACGTTACATTGGGGGCAGATGGAGAAAAAATTATGTCTAAATGTTTTTTTAATTAAACAGATGGCAATGGATATGTTCATCAAGATAGCTGTCACCATCCATCATGGCTCAAATCTATTCCTAAGAGCCAGCTAATTAGAGTTAAAAGGAATTGCACTAAAAATAAGGACTTTGATACTCAGGCGAAATATATTAAGGGGAAATTATTGGCCAAACAATATAGTGAAGTGGAAATTGATAATAAAATCAGAGAAGTAAGGAAAATCAATAGGAAACAGCTATTGACAAAAAAACAAAGGATTCTGTACGGGATATGAGATATAGGTATGCATTTGTGACGGATTTTAATACACAATTTAGATCAATAGAAAATATAGTGAAGAAACATGGGTCGATATTGTCTAGGGACCCTATATTGAACCTTGAACTTCCAATAAATCTAATGATGATCTATAGGAGGGCAAGAAATTTAAAAAGCGTTTTGGCTCCTAGTGTCCCTAACCGTCCACCGAAGGCTGGTATAGTTAATCCCGGGTTTAGAAAATGTGGGTTTTGTAAGGCATGTCGTTTCCTACCAAGGATTACTCATCAGTTCACTAGTAAGGTGACTGGCGAATTGTTTAAAATTAAAGGGAACATAACGTGTTCAACAAACTTCGTAATTTATCTTATCCAATGTGCTTGTGGACTGCAATATGTGGGACGTACCACAAGAAAATTTAAATGTAGAGTCCTGGAACTTATGGGTAACATACGGAGGAATATGGTGACTCACTCCGTGCCGTTACATTGTAACAATTGTCAGTCTTATAATTTAAAAAAAATGGATTTTCTAGGGATTGAGTATATTGAAGCTGATTGGAGAGGGGGGGATAGGGTTAAGAAACTATCCAGAAGGGAAACCTACTGGATACACCGTTTAAAAACCTTGCAACCACAGGGGTTAAACAGCGATTTGGATTTGGTGTGTTTTTTAAACTAGATGTTAGGATTACATCTTTTTTAGGTTGCATTAATGTTTTTTATGGTTTTATGTAATTAATACCACACTGTCCTTTTTTAATATGATGATAATGGATTGATGTTTTAGAGGAGAATATTGGGTTTTCAGAAATTGCCGGTGGGAAGATGTATGCCCAGACGTAATGGAAGGACAATTCTGTCTAATAAAAGGAAACTTTTTTATGTTGGAGACATTATGGGCAGATCTGGAAAGAAGATATACACCCCAAGGAAATCGGAAAACTTGCGGTAAAAGAGACCCATCTGTAAAATCGTGGGAGAGTCTAATATGGAGCAAGGAAGATTGGCGGTTACCAAGGAGATCTTGGATGCGAGTGGGATGTATTCCGGAAATACCGCCGGGCGGATATGACGTATCGGAGAGATAGCGTCATGGTAACTAAATCAGACGCTAGGGATGCAGCTGAACGGAAGTGACGTGTCGGGTGGACGGCGCCATGGCAACCGAACCAGACGCCGGAAATGGGGAGACGCACATCGGGGCAGCTGTTCCGAATCCCCTTGTTACTAAACACTATATATTTGTTGAAATTTGGGAAGGACGCCACTCCTGAGGAAGTCGAGAGGACAAAACGCGTTGAGTGGCAGACCCCAGGAACCGCGGAACTTAGGGCTTAGACCCGAGATGTATCCCTGGACTGGGTGACTTTTATATGTGCCTTTTTAAATTTGTTAAGAGTAGGTGCAATAAATGAGGATTGCTTTAAATTCAAACTATTTTTTGTGGTCCGTCACTATTGCATATTTTTTCTTTCCCTCTTTCTATATGATCACTTGGTTATGGAAAATGAGAAAATAATCTAAAGAAAGAAATTGGATCCTTTGATGAATTACTTACATACCTGACTAAAATCACCGTTTGTGAATGCAAAATTAGCAGTGCTATAACACTCAGGTGTAAAGGGGTTTTACCCTATGTGTGTTTTTATCTGATTTTATAATGGCTTTGGAGATACTGTGTCCAAACAAATCCCAGTCGTGGCAGTGCAGTTTCTGAGGTAACTGCACTCAGGCACGATGGGAGGTCCTCCAGGTAGGGTTGACATCGTAGATGTCAGTTCACTGGGGCAGAGGTCTGCTGTCGGTGCTTAGCCACATAATTTTGAGGTGCTGGAGATGTCCTCGTGCATCATGGTAGAAAATAAGAGGACATTCAAGCAAATTGTCTGCAGCCTTGGGGTTAAATGAGCTGTTACGATTAAAAATGTTCTCTTACTGCTTTGAGCGAGTATTCCTGGGTTCAGCCAGCAAATAAAACTAGCAGTTATGGTGGCTAAAGAACAGTGTAAGCTCAATTCCATTAAATATTTGCATGGTAATGCCTCAGCACATTTAATATTGGTATCCCTTAAAGGTAAAAACGAGGGTTAAACATTAACCCCTTGGACACAACCACAAAACCCTTTCACAACATAACCCTTTAGTTTTCTTAGTCTGCTGAATAGGGCTAACTTTTTTGAAAGGGTCGGCCATCTTTCTGTGGATCAGATTTGTTTTACTTCCGACAAAGCCACAGAGGGCAGGGGTTCCTGACCTTCAGGCATGTAGTGACGAATATCAAATCAATGTGTTGTGTGGTGTTCCTATATTTTTAAACACCACAGGGAGATGGCCAAGAAATTAATTGAATCAGGGACTCTTAAACAGAATCCTCGATTGCTCTGAGCTCCTTTGCTTGGACAGGAACTTTTAAATTTTTTATACAGTCCTACCTGCTAAACTTTTGCTGCAATCGGGGAAAACCTTGTTTCTTTAATTGCCAGTGTCCGCCCGGAGGAGAGACAATGACCAGCTCCGAGCTCCTGCAGCCAGGCTGAGTGAGGATCCGCAGCTCACACGACACGCATCTTAATCCTGCACTGGTGGCTGGCCTGTGTAGATGCATGCGTGTGGGCGCGGTCACTGCGCCCATGCGCCGGGCTCCAATTTAAATCCTTCCACCGGGGCTGATGAAAAAATAGTGCAGGACGGGTGCGGCGGCGGCGCAAAAAATTTGCCGCTCTCACTTTTGGCCGCCTGGCGCAAGCGCTCCACCCTGCTCCATCGTCGGGCTGGCCCTGGGAACAGTAGTGAAAGGATTAAACAGAGTCTGCATTATTAGCATACAGGCAGAAATGTCCGTTCTATGGAATAAAGTAAATGTGATAAAGACAGATGATAGAATAGTCAGATATCCAGCTTAGGAGTAGTTATATTGCTAACCAAAGGGGGACACTGAATAATGTATAACTTATAACAGGTGGCTAGGCAAGACAGATATGGGACTGATGTACAAGACACAGGATAGGTGTCACGTCCGCTGTATCGCTCAACCTCGACAACCGTGCTGTGGATCCTTTTGGACAAACCTCTAAACCCTCCGATCCTTGAGTGGTCGGGACCGCTAATCCTATAGCTCCCAGCCAGGGAGAACGGACACACCAGAAACACAGAGTACAACCTTGGTATATTAGCAGCAGGTCTCAGAACAGAACATGCACTCAGGCAGCAAGGGTTAATCTTAACAGCAGCCAAGGAGTAACCTGGATCAGACTTATGCAAGTCGTTCATACACAAGGATTCAGAAATGGCGTGGTCAGGTAAACAATCTGAGTTGGCAACAGACATAGTCCTCATACAATCAGGGTCAGCGTTATGCAGGATCAGCATACACTATCAGGGTTATTCTGAGAGCGTGAAAAGCAGGAGAATGACTGGAGAATGACTGGAGAATGAAAAATTCTAGGTCAAAATAGCCGATTTGGAAAGTGAGATGAAAGGGAGAATGTTTCTGGTTTGGCTATTTTGACCTAGAATTTTTCATTCTCCAGTCATTCTCCAGTTATTCTCCTGCTTTTCACGCTCTCTGAATAACCCTGTCTGAGTCTGTTCTGGGTAAAGCATACATACAAGCTTGGTCAGAGAGAGAGTAGTCAAGAAGGCAGTCAGAGTCAGCAACAATCAGGTTCTTCATACAGTCCAGGTCAGCAACGTAGCAATGAAACAATGAATCAGTGACTTGAATGAACGGTACACCTGCGATGCGGGAAACAAACTCCACGTCAATGCGACAAGTCAATTCACGCACCCTGTCTATAATGGCCGGCGGCTCCGCATCATCATGCCACGCCCCAGCCCCTCATTAGGTGCACGAACACCAGGATCAGCACGGACACCGGGCACCCCGGCCAGCCAGCGATGCCAACGGGTGCCTGACCCCCCCGAGACCCCCAGGCACCAAGGGTGTGACATAACCCCCCCTTACAGGTGGCCACTGGATGACCACCAGGCGCAGAGGGGTGAGAAGCATGGAGCTGACGTCAGTGGTGTATTTAGGTTTTGTGCTGCCCTAGGCCTGACTAAACTCGTGCACCCCCTAATTTAAATTTGATGCACCCCTTCCTGTCAAGGGCACACCTCTTCCTGGTTAATCCCCACCCTTCCTCTTTAAGCTCCACCTTTTCCTCTTAGAGCTCCGCCTTTTCCTCTCTTTATATTAAAAGTGGATACCAAGTGCCTACTTGTATATTTTGTATACCATTTCAAATGTATCTATTGAGATAAAGAAAATTATGAAATGTTTAAATTCAAGTATTTTTACAAAGAACAGCCACGCATGTCAAGTAAACGGAATCACAGCCGCTCTAATTGGTGGAACAATAAAATCCACAGAAACGTGCACTGCATATGAGCGTATCACAGAGCTGCATAGCAATAAAACCCACAGAAATGGGCACTGTGTATGAGCATATCAGAGCTGCAAAGCAATAAAACCCACAGAAATGTGCAGTGTGTATGAGCATATCACAGAACTGCACACAGCAATAAAACTCACAGTAATGTGCAGTGTGTATGAGCGTATCCCAGAGCTCCAGGGCAATAAAACTCACAGTAATATGCAGTGTGTATCACAGAATCCACAGCAATAAAACTCCCAGCAATGCAATGTGCGGTGTGTATGAGTGCATTAGAATTCACAGCAATAAAACTCACAGCAGTGCAATGTGTGGTGTGTGTCAGCGTATCAGAATCCACAGCAATAAAACTCCCAGCAATGCAATGTGCGGTGTGTATGAGTGCATCAGAATCCACTGCAATAAAACTCCCAGCAATGCAATGTGTGGTGTGTGTCAGCGTATCAGAATCCACAGCAATAAAACTCCCAGCAATGCAATGTGCGGTGTGTATGAGTGCATCAGAATCCACTGCAATAAAACTCCCAGCAATGCAATGTGTGGTGTGTATGAGTGCATCAGAATCCACTGCAATAAAACTCCCAGCAAACCGAGTGTGTATGAGCACACAGCAATTATTTATTCTACATTTACCGGCCTCTGTCCGCGGTAGGGCTGTGTGCAGAGTCAGCAGGGACTGTGTACAGACTCAGCAGGAGGTCCCTCCAGGCCACGTTAGGATCACGGCTGTGCCTGTGCGTGGAGCCATCTTGTCAGCAGTGGGGTGCCACTGCCAGAGGGTGCACCATGGCTTTGATTCCCTTCCCGGTGGGTGTTCAGTCCAGAATAGAGTGACAGTCCATGTTAACGAAAGGGCGGGCAGCTGCGTGCATGCGTGTCACGTGGTTCAGCCAGTCAGGTGGTACTGAGACTCAGTACCACCTGACTGGCCGGACCGAGTGTGACCTGCACGCAAGCAGCCTTACCAGGAGCCAGGCAGCTCAATGACAAATTTCTATCACTGCAGTGCTGGTTAAGGAAAGGTCCACTTTAAACAGCAGTAAGCAGACAGGGCTTCATATTCTGCTGAAACCCCCCCTTTACCTGCTGTTTACTGTCATCTTCTCTCTCTGGACACAAATCACATCCCCCTCCCCTCTCCTAGAGCTGCTGCGGGGCAGGGGAGGAGCTATGGAGGGAGGAGAGGGGGATTTTTATTCTATTCGATTTTATTCCGTATGCAAATGCCATGCTCTGCTGCTCGTTGTTTGAGAGCACAGCTCAAAGCTGACACACAGTGACAGTGGCACCTCCTAGTACCCCCTAATGACACCCCAATAATCACTGGTACCTGGGGCGGCCCGCCCTCCGCCACTCCTCTAAGTACACCACTGCTCTGGTGATATGCTCACACACAAATTTGGCGAACTGCCAGCAAGTACGGTGCTGTTTGAAGGCAGTGCAAATCCCCATAGAGAAGTAATGGTTAATCTATTTAGAGAACACCAAACAGCAGAGAAATGTCAGTGAAATGCCCTGATGTTCGGTGGTTTCAATCAGCAGGTTTATTCAGGCGAACCCCATAGGTTTCAATGTTAAAAATATTCCCGTTTTTTATGCAATATCTAATAAACCATTTATTATTTTAATCTGCAGTAAAAAATCTTTATTTATTTATTGATTTTTTTTTTGTACCTTTTAGTGATTTTTCAGAATTTTTTGGGCTAAATTCCCCCCCTTTTTTTTAATAGCGGTTCTCCTTTTTCTGTAACAGAACTTTTTATTATCAATCATAGGATCTTATATGTAAATTCCAGACATTTTCGTTCAGTAGTTCTTTTGAAAACAGCAGGCCATAGGTTTGCGGTGGCAGCATACAGCGGCCGACTCCATGCACTTTGGGGACCCTGCGGTGAATGGTGAATTCACTGCAGGGTTGGGAAATTTTATTCCCCGAAGTGCAGGGAACTACAGAACACCAAAATGTTGGCGTCATTTCGGTGCTCTGTGAGTAACCCAATTAGTGGTGAGGTTTTTTGTTGCCCCCTGGAAAGTGAAAGCCTAGGCCTTGCCTACCCAGGACATACTTGAAAATTAGTGGCAGCTCAATGTTTCCTTCCTGGTAAAATAGTTTGCAAAAGTAAAAAAAAAAAAAAATTTTTTTTTTTAGGGGTGGGGCCACCCAGCGGGCCGCCGCCCCCTGGAAAGTGCCGCCCTAGGCCTGGGCCTTGTTGGCCTAGGCCAAAATACACCAGTGGCTGACGTACCAAATGAGGTGCATGGACATCACTGGCTGGCAACCAAGCCCTATCCTCAGGACCATAACCCTCCCAATCAAACAGGTACTGTAAAACACCCCTGACCATACAAGACTTCAGGATGGCATGGACCTCATACTCCTCCTCACTTTGGGACTGAACAGGTGGAGGAGGCACGTTAACCCTAGTGTACCTGTTACACGTGAGAGGCTTGAGGAGGCTAACATGGAACACATTGTGTATATGCAAATGTGGGGGTAGTGCCAAGGCATAGGATACAGGGTTCAGCCTGCGCCAGACTTTATATGGACCAATGTACCTGGGGGCCATCTTCATAGAAGGGACCAGGAGTTTGATGTTACGTGTGGAAAGCCAGACTCTATCGCCTACAGAGTACACTGGGGCAGGCCTTCTACGTCTGTCTGCGTTCTCTTTTTGGATACTGGCCTCCATAACCTCCTTGACTTTCTCCCATGTCCCTTTCAATGAGGCCAGAGGCTCATCCAGAGCAGGTAACGTGGTATCCTGAAAGCTAGAGGGGAGCATGGGAGGATCGAACCCATACACCGTATGAAAAGGTGAGTGACCCGTGGTTTCACTGACTGCATTATTCAAAGCAACTTCTGCCCATGGTAAGACCACTCATTCTGGTTTTCAGATACAAAGCATTGTAGATACTGTTCAACATTTTGATTAGCCCTATCAGCTGCCCCATTTGTCTGTGGATGATAAGCAGAGGAGAAGCTTAATTGTATAGCCAGATTCTCAGAGAACCCTCTCCAGAACCTGGACACGAACTGAGTGCCTCTATCATACACAATGGGCCCTAATACAATCTTCACGCAAACGTCTGCACCGGCGCAAATACGCATTAATGCGAGGGGCAAAACCCTTTGTGTGAAAGTCGTATTACAATGTCAGCGCAACAAACGCACGTATAGGTCTACCGTGGGTGAACCTGGGCGAATGCTGCGCGAGCTTACTGTACATCGCGTGTTCTATACTTAAAATTGTGAGCGCAAATGCGTTTGTGCGCTGGTACGCGGATGGTATTACAATCTATGCGCAGTTTTTAACGCACAGCCTTTGCGCGCATAATTTTATCAACTCCTAAAAGCTGGTGTTAATGGCTAATTCTATCACCCTGGCCGAAACCAAACACACCAGCCCAATTAAAAAAATGCAGCAAAGTATAGTTACATATTCTAAACATACCAAACCAATAAAATTGAGAAATTGTGTGTGCATTTTTTATTGATGTAGCATATATGCGCAGATTGACTTGGACAAGCGCAAAAACTTAACGTGAGACAATTGTGGTTCTTAATTCTGATTGGCTGAATCGCGTGAAAAAAACAGTCCGCACACTGATTTCTACACACAACGTTGCTGGGCGCGCATTTGTGCGCTTCCTTTTTTATGTGCGTTATTGCTCGACGGATGAAAAAATGCGCGAGGATCGGAATACCAGCGTTGATTTACGTGCGTTAATCAGAGACATCCTTACGCATACCTGGCCACCAGAACTGTTTCTCCAGTGTAGTCAGGGTTTTAGTTATCCCCATATCCCAAAAAGGTTTAGTATCATGGTAAACCGACATAACCTGCATTTTTTCCTCTTCAGGAACGAAGAGTTTACAAGGTGGCTTCTCAGCGGGTACAGTACCTTGGACAGACTGCAATCTCTCAAGCAATGGACAAGATACAGTAACCAGAGTGGTAGCGAGAATCCTCTCTTGAGGAACAATCGGACTTTGGTTAAAGATATGATGCTCGTATGTTTAATACTGCACAGACAAGGCATCTGCCTTTGTATTCTTGGAACCAGGACGATAGGTAAGTACGTAGTTAAAGCTGGACAGGAATAGAGACCATCTAGCCTGTCTGGCATTCAAGCGTTTAGCGTCCCCAATGTAGACCAGATTCTTATGATCAATTATAATGATTATAGGGTCTTTGGAACCCTCTAGCAGATATCGCCATTCTGCCAGAGCTGTGACCACTGCATGCAATTCCCAGTTACCTATGTCATAATTTTTCTCTGCAGATGTAATTTTCCTGGAGAAAAAAACACAATCATGCAGTGGTTTATCAGGACTTTCTCTCTGGGATAGGACTGAGCCTATGTCAATCTCAGAGGCGTCTACTTCAAGCTAGAACGGCAAACTTGGCTCTGGGTGCAACAAGACTGGTGCCGTAGTGAATGCTTCTTTAAGCTGTTCAAAAGCCTGCATGGCCTGACTGCTCCATTTTTGGTACTGAGCACCCTTTTTGGTCATGGCTGTAATGGGAGAAACCACAGAGGAGAAATTTTTTAAGAATCTCCTGTAATAATTGGTGAACCCCAAAAACCTCTGAATTGCCTTCAACCCTTGGAGCAGAGGCCAATCCCTGATGGCCGAGAGTTTCTGAGGGTCCATCTGAAAGCCCTCAGGGGTGATTATGTAACCCAGGAAATGAACAGATGTTATATCGAACAAACATTTCTCTAGTTTGCAGTACAACCCGTTCTCTAACAATCTTTGTAACACCGTGCGTACATGAACATGATGTGTCTCCAGGTCAGGAGAGTAAATCAGAATATCATCAAGATAGAACAAACACTTGCAAGAAGTCCCTTAGGACATTGTTTATAAAATCTTGGAAAACTGCAGGTGCATTACACAGACCAAATGGCATGACTAGGTATTCATAGTGCCCACTTCTCGTGTTAAATGCAGTTTTCCATTCATAATCCTTCTTGACTCGAACTAAATTATATGCTCCACGCAGGTCTAATTTTGTGTAGATCTTAGCACCTTTAAGGCGATCGAATAGTTCAGATATCAAAGGAATGGGGTAAGCATTACGCATGGTTATTCTGTTAAGACCTCTGTAATTGATACAGGGTCGCAGATCACCCTCTTTCTTAGACACAAAGAAAAATCCTGACCGAGCCGGGGAGGAGGAACGGCGTATAAACCCACGGGCAAGGTTATCATGGATATATTCCTCCATTATGTCATTCTCTTTCTGGGAGAGGGGGTATATATGACCCCTCGGGGACATGGTACCAGGCAGAAGGTCTATAGCATAGTCATAAGGGCGATGAGGAGGCAGAATCTCGGATTTCGTTTTTTCAAAGACCTCCTTGAGGTCGCTGTACCACTTCAGTACCTCCGTAGACAGAGGAGGTGCAGTAGCCACATTCAGACTACCTACAACAGTGCTCATCCCCAAACACGTAGACCAACATTGTGTGCTCCAAGAGCACTATTCCCCTTCAGTCCAGTTCATGACTGGGTTGTGTTTGGCTAACCAGGGATAGCCTAGAACAATAGGTACCATAGGAGACTCAATTATTTGAAATTGTATCTTTTTTCCATGTAGGATATCTGTATAAAAAGAAAGAGGGATGGTGTCATGGGTAACATGTGATCTCAATAATTGTCTGCCATCGATACTCTCAATGAGGAGAGGAGTCTCTTTCTTGACTAAAGGCACATGATGTATGGCAGCAAAACCTGAATCCATGAAGTTCCCTGCTGAACCAAAATCAATCAGTGCTTCAGTGTAAGCTTGAATATCCTCCCAAGCCACTGACACTGGAACCACAACGCGAGACCTCTTTTTCTTTTTTGACATGAGAGACACTGCAGTCATGCCTAGAACCTGTCTCTGATGGGTTTCTAGAGATGATCGTTTCCCAACAGAGAAGACCTTTTAGGTCGTTTGGGAGAATGCAACCGAAAATGGCCTTTATCAGCACAGTAAAAACATAACCCCTCTCTGAGACGATGTTGTCTCTCTTCACCCGAGATACTAGACCGCCCTAATTGCATAGGTTCGGGAACTGCTTGTTCCACCCTGGGAGGTGTGCTTGAGGTCATTTGCTTGATAAATCCCCTGCAAGTACAAGATGTACCATCAAAATTTATGGGAGATTTCAGATTCACCTGAGGTTTTTCAATGGTAGGAAGAGGAGAGAAACATTAACCACTGGAGAAGACGGTGGTGAACCTTTGCTGGTCTGATTCATCAGTAAACCAAAAGCCTGAGCAAATTGGTCCATGCGGTGGTCCTGCTCCTCCTGTTTAGTAATAATATCACTCAGCTTAGACATCAACATAGATAAGTCTGTTGGATCCATGTATGGCGTTGACATAATGTCACGTTCGCTGTATCGCTCACCCTCGACAACCATGCTGTGGATCCTTTTGGACAAACCTCTAAACCCTCCAATCCTTAAGTGGTTGGGACTGCTAATCCTATAGCTCCCAGCCAGGGAGAACAGACACACCAGAAACACAGAGTAAAACCTTGGTATATTAGCATCAGGTCTCAGAACAGAACATGCACTCAGGCAGCAAGGGTTAATCTTAATAGCAGCTAAGGAGTAACCTGGATCAGACTTATGCAAGTTGTTCATACACAAGCAACATTGTCAGAAACAATCAAGTTCCTCATACAGTCCAGGTCAGCAACGTAGCAATGAAACATTGAATCAGTGACTCGAATGAATGGTACACCAGCGATGCGGGAAACAATCTCCACATCAACGCAACAAGTCAATTTGCGTGCCCTGTCTATAAAGGCCAGCGGTTCCACGTCATCATGCCATGCCACGCCCCCTCATTAGGCGCACAAATGCAAGGATCAGCACGGACACAGGGCACCCGGTCAGCCAGCGATGCCGCCGGGTCCCTGACCCCCTCCTGAGACCCCCCAGGCGCCAAGGCTGTGACAATAGGATGCACCAGGTGGACTGGACAGGAACTGGACTGGACTGAATATAAACAGAATAACAAGAGCCAAAGGGGCAGCACATGAAGAGGGCTGACTGCTACAGAAAGAAACACATGGCAACTGGAGAAAAACAAGGATACTTACTGGGAAGACAGAACAGAGGAGGGGGCTGAGGACCAGGAAAAGCAATGGGTGAAAGTCCAGCCAATATGGGGAATCTGGCAAGGTCTCCAAAAAGGGGCATGGTCAAAGTTCAAGCATAGGTCGAGGCAGGTGGCAAGCAAGAGAATATCAGAGTTCAAAAGCAAGAGGTCATACATGGGGTATCCAAAGGCAAAGGTTATGGTTAAAGGGACATGCATGCTTTGCTAGTGTGCTTTTAAAAACGTGCAATGCCTTTTGAATGAGTCAGTAGTGTCATTCAGCAGAAATAAAAACCAAGTAAATATGATATTTTTTCAAATTCAACTGCTTTTCTTTCTTGGTGTTTTCCACGCCCACCTCAGGAGGCACTCTGAGCTAACCAATCAGTGTGTATACCTAGGTAAAGATAAAAATCGCACTGAGCATGTGCGTCTGAGTTGCTCCTCCTCCCTCCTGTACTGTGAGCTGAGGGGAGGGCGGGGCTGAACTTTCACCCCCAGCTAATGCAGAGACAGGGAAGGAAAGAAATCCGTACACACAGGGAGAAAAAGAGACATCAGAGAGAGGGACAACAAAGAAAAGCACAGAGATAAAGCAAGAAACGGTAAAGAGAGAAAGACGGCAAGATAAAGCAGAGAGAACACAAGAAAAGGTGCAGAGAGAGAGAGAGCGCGCACAAGAGACAGCACAAGAAAGAGTGTGAGAGTGAGTGACCATGTGCGGGACTTTGAGTGAGACGGTGAGTATGTAAATCTTGAAAGAGCGCAAGTGAGCAAGTCAGTGGGTGAGTGAGTCTGTGTGTGAGCGAGTCAGCGGGTGAGTGTGTGATTGAGTCAGTGGGTGAGTGTGTGTGTGAGTCAGCGGGTGAGTGTGTGAGTGAGTCAGTGGGTGAGTGTGTGAGCGAGTAAGCGGGTGAGTGTGTTTTGCTTTCACAGTTGCAGAGCTAATATGCTAATATTCAGCTCCTCGGTTTTCCCAGTCTGAGGTCCTGAGCTGCACAGCTTGTGTTAGTTCATACAGTCACAGGCATTTAAAATGCACTAGCAAGTTCCGTAGCGCTGCACAATGGGAGAGGCAGAATAACAAACGTCCATACAAGTTAAACACACAGTACAGTAGGTGAGAGGACCCTGCCCAAGAGCTTGCAATCTAAGAGGAGAGGGGTGACACACTAGGTGAGGGTAATAGCTGAGTATGTAAAGTAGTGGGGTGCATGGGGGCTGTGGGCAAGATAGAGAAAGAAATTTAGTTCATGTGAAGCTTTGATTGGTGCAATAGTGTGTGGAGCAGTGGGCGGGGAATATTCAGGAAGTATGAGCTGAAGAAACACCCCTAGCTGAGGAGTGTCGCCAGAGAAGATGAAATGACAGATTTTAAAGCAAGAAAATAAAAAAAATTTACACATTTTTAAAAATTTATTGATTTATTCTAGTTTGTCTATAGGTATAAAAGTGTTTAAATATCAATTTCAAAAAACTTTTTCTAGACATGCATATCCCTTTAAGGTTAAGCAGGATCTTTTGGTACAGGTCTGGTAGGGGACATGCACAGCACGCCTGGTTCAAGGGAACTGAGGGACTTCAGTGAATGCAGAATTCCTTCGTCTAGGGGGAAGTGCAGCTATAAAAGAGCCCCAGGGCCAGCCCACACCTGTGGTTGGGAATCATAGGTGAAATCTGGTGTGAATTCCTGGGCACCTGGACATGGAACAACGGAACACACGGAATAGAATGTCCATGAGGCTGGAACGGCACCTTATTTGGCCTTTTTACGGTGCCAGCAGCGAGGGGCGTAATACAAGGATATTCAAAATCCTGTCTTCTAACACGGTAATTCAAAGAGATCCGAATTGCTTGAGAAAGGTAACCGAACGCTGAAAATCAGCGTTCGGTTACCTTTCTTGGCCATTCGGCTATCCAGAGAGCAAATCCTGGCGAATTGCCTGCACATATGATGCCTGTTCGGTGCCTGATCGAGGGTAGTGAAATCCCCATAAAAAAGCACTGCTTCAGCTATTCAGAGAACAAAAACCAGCAGTGAAAGGTTCCCCAATGCCCTGCCATTCAATGGTTTCATGCGGCAGATTTATTCAGGCGAATCCATTAGGCTTAAATGTTAAAAATATTCCCGTTTTAATTCAATATCTAATAAACCGTTCATTTTAATATTCTGCAGTAAAGAGTCTCTGTATTCATAGATTTTATAGGATATTTTAAGCATTTTCCTGGATTTTTTTTAAAAAAGTCAGATTTTTTTTTCTTTTTCTTTTTAAACTTTACTTATTTTTTCAGTAACAGCCCTTCTTATTATCATTAATTGGACCTCATATGTAAATTTCAGACATTTTCGCTCAGTAGTTTCTTTGCAAACAGCGTTTCACTTTTTAAACTTTCAAGCAAACTGTTTTCCTAATTTATTCACTCCATTCGTCTGCGGTGTCGGCTTTTTCCGGCGGCTTCGCTGCGTGTGATCGGCTCCTGCTCGGGTTTTTCCGTGGTTTTCGGCGGGTTAATCCAGATGTTTTTTCAGGTTTTCGGCGTGCATTTGCTGGGTTTTGCGGTGAGTTTTCATCGGGTTTCCGGCAGCCTTTTCCTGCAATTCAGAGACCCTGTGGTGCTTGCTGAATACACCGCAGGGTCACTGAAATGGGATCGGCAAAACAAACCGAATTGAAGAGAACGAAAAGTCACCGAACGTGCGGTGACTTTTTGAATCTCTTTGAATTACTCTGTAAGTGACATCTGTGTAGGTGTAGGAAGTCCTCTGCTTCACACCGCTGGGAACACTCTGCACAGCCTGACCACTTTAATAATTGTATGTTATCAGGGTGCATAAACTCCTTACTCCTATCCCTGTAGAGTAGTTAAAGACCCGAGAGCTCTCCCTCAGTGGTCCCAAACCCTGACTGTTGTAATTAGGGATGTGCGTTTCAGGTTTCGGAATTTCAGAATTTTCACGAAATTTCCCGATTCGATTTTCGAATGGACTAGAAATGTGTAAAATTGAACTTCATTTTCGTTCCATTCCTGATTTCGGTTCCATTTCAGTTATTTCGGACATCGTATTTTTCGGTTATATCGCTGATTCTGTAATTTTGTATCATTCCCATCTCAATGTATCCTTCCCGGGAAACCAGAGAAATCTCAATGTATCCTTTTTGTAAAACATGAGAAATCTCAATGTATCCTTCTTGTAAAACATGAGAAATCTCAATGTGGGGGCGTGGCCGGCTGCTTACTGAAGAGGATGTGTTTTCATGGAGCTCCGCATGTCCTCTCTTCCTAGGGACACATAGATGACTCTGCCTGTGTTTGTTTTTAAGCTACCGGTCCCTGGGAGGCTGGCCATCGGTGTTAGACTGTCCAGAGCCCATTGAGTCCCCCGCTCCGGACAAGAGACTTCCCTGGCAGCCGCTTCTTGGTGGATGCAGAGTGACGCCAGTGGCCATCTTGAGGCCTACTATTGGGCATCGGACACCGAGTCCCATTCCTCGCTGATCGCCTTTCCCCGGACCGAGTGCTTATCGCGGTCTACGGAGATAGAACATAGAAACATAGAAAAATGTCGGCAGATAAGAACCTTTCGGCCCATCTAGTCTGCCCAATTACAAGGATACTTTACCTGGATTTATCTTTTGTTTAGGATAGCCTTATGCCTATCCCATGGCTGCTTAAATTCAATTACTGTTTTGGCCTCTACCACTTCTACTGGAAGACTGTTCCATGTATCCACCACCCGCTCAGTAAAATAATGCTTCCTGATGTTACTTTTAAACCTTTGCCCCTCTAATCTAAGACTATGTCTTTGTTTTGCTATTTTGTTTCCTTTTAAATATACTCCCTTCCTCTACCTTGTGGATTCCCTTTACGTATTTAAATGTTTCTATCATATCTCCTCTGTCTCGTCTTTTTTCCAAGCTGTACATGTTAAGATCATTAAGCCTTTCTTGGTAACTTTTCTCCTTCAAGCCGTACACCATTTTAGTAGCCCTTCTCTGAACTCTAAGATGTCTATATCCTTCTGGAGATACGGTCTCCAGTACTGCACACAGTACTCCAAGTGAGGTCTCACCAGTGCTCTGTACAGTGGCATGAGCACTTCCCTTTTCCTACTGCTAATACCTCTCCCTACACAACCAAGCATTCTGCTAGCATTTCCTGCTGCTCTATTACATTGACTACTTACCCTTAGATCCTCTGAAATAATGACCCCTAAATCCCTTTCCTCAGATGTTGAGGTTAGGACTGTATCAAATATTCTATATTCAGCCCTTGGGTTTTTACGTCCCAGGTGCATTATCTTGCACTTATCCACATTAAAACTCAATTGCCACAACTCCGACCATTTTTTTAGTTTACCTAAATCATTTGTCATTTGGCTGATCCCTCCAGGAACGTCAACCCTATTGCAAATTTTTGTGTCATCAGCAAAAAGACATACTTTTCCATTAATACCTTCTGCAATATCACTAATAAAAATATTAAAGAGAATGGGTCCAAGTACTGACCCCTGAGGTACCCCACTGGTAACAAGACCTTGCGCCGAATAAACTCCATTTACCACAACCCTCTGTTGCCTGTCACTCAGCCACTGCCTAATCCATTCAACAATATTGGAATCCAAGCTCAAAGATTGCAATTTATTGATAAGCCTTCTATGCGGAACAGTATCAAAAGCCTTACTGAAATCTAAATAAGCAATGTCTACTGCACCACCTGTGTCTATTATTTTTGTTACCCAATCAAAAAAATCAATAAGATTAGTTTGGCATGATCTCCCGGAGGTAAACCCATGTTGTTTCTGATCCTGTAATCTATGTGTTTTTAGATGATCAACAATCCTTTCCTTTAACATGGTTTCCATTAATTTCCCCACTACTGACGTAAGACTAACTGGCCTATAGTTCCCCGATTCCTCCCTACTACCCTTCTCGTAAATGGGCACAACATTTGCTAATTTCCAGTCTTCTGGGACGACTCCTGTTAACAAGGATTGGTTAAATAAATCTGTTAACGGTTTTGCTATTACATCACTGAGCTCTTTAATAATTTAGGATGGATCCCATCAGGCCCCATTGACTTATTTGTCTTTACTTTAGACAGCTGCTTTAGAACCTCCTCCTCTGTAAACTCATATGTAAATGTCTCTCTTAGTGTTCTCTCCTAACTGAGGTCCCTTTCCTTCCTTTTCTTCTGCAAAGACTGAACAAAAATATTCATTGAGGCAGTCAGCGAGACTTTTATCCTCTTCTACATACCTTCCTTCCTTTGTTTTTAATCTAACTAATCCTTGTTTTACTTTTCTTTCTCGTTTATGTATCTAAAAAATGTTTTGTCCCCCTTTTTACTGACTGAGCTATTTTCTCTTCTGCGTGTGCTTTGGAAGCTCTTATAAATTGCTTTGCCTCTTTCTGCCTAATCTTATAGGTTTGCCTATCCTCTTCACGCTGAGTTTTTTTATAATTATTGAATGCTATCTTTTGTTCTTCACTATTTTGGCCACTTCTGCAGAGTACCACAGTGGTTTCTTCCCTTTTTGTTTTTGCTAACAAGCCGAATGCAATTTCCTGTGGCCTTCAATAATGCTTCCTTTAAATAATCCCATTTCTCCTGGACTCCCTTTAAACTCCTCCAGTCTGATAATGACTCATTCACACAAAATCTCATTTTAGAAAAATCTGTTTTTTAAAGTCTAAAACTTTGTTTTTGTGTGGTGCGGCTCCATCCCTGTTCTTATATTAAACCATACTGACTGGTGATCACTAGATCCCAAATTTTCACCTACAACAACGTCCGATACCAAACCTCCATTTGTGAGTATTAAATCCAATATGGCCTCTTTACGGGTCGGCTCCTCAACTACTTGTGTTAGAGATAATCCCAGTAAGGAGTTTAGAATATTTGTACTCCTGGTGCACCCAGCTATTTTGGTTTTCCAGTTCACATCAGGAAGATTAAAGTCCCCCATGATAATAACTTCCCCCTTCATTGCCATTTTGGCTATTTCCTCAAGCAGCAGATTATCTAGCTCTTCTACTTGTCCAGGGGGTCTATAGATCACACCTACACGAGCTACTGTATGATTGCCAAATGTTAGCGTAACCCAAACTGACTCTATGTTCACCTCGCTCACTTTTATTTGGTTCGTTTTTATGTTGTTTTTCACATACAGGGCCACTCCTCCTCCTTTCCTACCTTCTCTGTTTTTCTATATAAAGAGTACCCCGGTATTGTTATGTCCCAGTTATTTTTCTCACTGAACCATGTCTCAGTAACCGCCACTAAATCTACTTTTTCAGCTGCCATCATTGCCTCCAGTTCATTGATTTTATTGACTAAACTGCGAGCATTTATAGACACGACTCTGAGCTTGTCATTTTTTACCTCGCATGTTGCTTGCACCCTCCGATTTAGTTTTGGGGACAATCGGGCAGATTGTTTACCCTTTTGTCCCCCCTCCTAGTTTAAATATTTCTTTGTGAAACCTTTGAACTTCTCACTGAGAACATATGTTCCCCTATGAGTAAGATGCAAACCATCTTTTTTATACAGTTCCTTTCTGCTCCAATTAGAGCTATCATGGGACACAAAGCCAAATCCTTGCTCCCGACACCATTCCCGAAGCCACAAATTGAATTCCCTATTGCGCATCTTCCTATCTTGAATGTTATGCACAGGCAAAACTTCAGAGAATGACACAGTGGACGCAATCTGCTGTATTTCACCTCCAAGAACACAAAAATCTTCCTTAATCTCAGAAACCTCATTGCTAGCCAAGTCATTTGTCCCTAGATGGACTAGAACATCCACTTCCCCTTGCTGCTTTGCTTCTTTGACAATATTGAGAATACGTCTCTGTCTCTACGAGCAGTAGCCCCAGGAAGACATCTCACCAAACCACTACTCTCCAGCTCAACACCTCTTATGATAGAATCACCCAGCAACAATTGCCTTCTATCAAGTCCCACCTTTTTTTTTGTCCTTGGTTGCAGTGCTGCATACCTTAGGCATAGTGGATGGTGGTTCCTCAACTATGGTGTCTGAGCCTGCATCCGTCTTACCACTACACTCTGAAAGTGCCTCAAAAGAATTAAGAAGAGCCACAGATTGTGGGACATGCTTTCTATCCACAACACTAAGTCTACCAGATCCTACAGTAGTCCATCTGCCGCTCCTAGGAGGCCTCTGTGGCAGTGGCTTTGTAACAGTCATAGCCTGAGTTTGTCTAACAGATAATTTACAAATCTCAGACTTCAAACAGGCAATTTCCTGCTGCAATAAAGAGAACTGCCTACATATCAGGCACACTCCAAACCTCCAAAAATTGGATCTAAAAACAAACGCATGACAGCTCTTACACTGGACCAAGCCTGCCATTATAAAATAATGGATTTTAAACCAGCAAATCTTACCTTTTAGTAGGTTTTCTACCTCCTGTCAAACCTCAGACTACCTCCAGAGTATCTCCAGAAGATCTCCTCTAAGAGTTCACTTTGAAGACTTCACTTAGAAGGCTTGCCAAGCTCAATTAGACCAAGCTAATATTCCACAAGCTTTTTATAGCCACCTCCCCCAGCAAGGAGTGGACAAGCTAAACCTCTTTGCAAATACCACCCAATTGATTCCAATTGTATGCTAATCAGTATGAAAATGAGTCACCAGCCTAACCTAATTTACTCACCAGACCTAACTTAAAACCTTAAAATGAATAGAAAAGATCTGTTTGAAACAAAAATCAAAATCACTCACCAGAAGATCTCCTCTAAGAGTTCACTTTGAAGACTTCACTTAGAAGGCTTGCCAAGCTCAATTAGATGGAGGGCCCACATCTCCTGAATGCTTTCGGCGGAGGTTCTATAGGAGAGGCTGACAGGCATGCGGAATGGCTGCGGGATGGATCCCCTCCCCCCGCTGGTGATGAGGGAGCTGTTCTTTCTGGCCTGGACGCCTGTCTACAACTGCTAGCGGGAGAGGACCCGGACGGCCCGCTTACAAGAGGAGTGTGGCGCAAGGTGATGGCTGCATTACGAGGTTGTCGGGAGGAGGGGTCCACGAGGATGGATGTGACCGAGGCTGATGTAACCTGCTGCCCCACTGAATCCTTCTTACCGGCTGATGACCCCGTGGTGAGGGGCCTTAAAAACTGCGACCCTGATGTGGTGCTGCCTCGGTCGTTCCAGCCACCTCTACAGTCCCTGGCTTTAAGCGCTGACGGCGACACTGAGGCTTGTGCGCCACAGAAGATGTCTGTGCGAGCGAACCGAGTGCCGGCGGCTCCCTCTCGACGGCCCGAGTTGGATGGTCTCCCCTGGCCGAAAGTCAGGATGCTGTTGTTCAACCCGCCGAGATTTGGCCCGACCCTGCCGCGAGCTTCTGGTGGTGGAGCTTGCGGTGCAACTTGGGCCTGGCTGATGCATGACAACCCTCCTCGTGGCTGTGGGATGGTGGCCGCAGGATGCCCAGGCCTGGTGAGAGGCACACTGCCTGTCCGATCTTGCCGTTTGTTGATGTGGGCTGAGGGGCACTCTGGCCTCGATTTACATGTCGCCATTGTCGGGTGCGTTCCCCTAGTCATTCCCCCCCCCCCTGCATTTTGTAAAACGATGGACAGCTGAGGACACTTTTTTACTTTTCAGAGACCCTTTTTGTTGTCCCTTCTCGGGATACGTATTTTTTCCTCTTCTGATGAGACCCCCCATTTGGGGATGACCCCCACTCCCCACCTGAGACTATTGTTTCTGTTTCTCCCTCCCTTCCCCCCTTTTTTTTTCTCTTAAATGCACCAGATGACTCCTTTTGCGCTTTTTACGAATGCATAATCTTTTGCTTGTTGTTTTTTTTTTTTTTTTTCTACGCTATGTTATATTAGCTGACCTTGTGTTGCTGAGTTTTTTTTTTACTCCCCTTCGGTTACCCCCCTCCCCCCTTTTTTTTTTATCTCACTCCTGTTTTAATCGTACCATGGGTCCCCCTTCTCCCTCCCCCTTCTATTTTTGGCGTCCTGGGTTTAGCTCGGGGTGTGTCATTGTGGCGGCCACCATGGCTCTGGCTACCATATCTGGCCCTCGAGTGCCCTGGCCTTGTGACCTGCACTTTTCCATGGCCTCCTTTTGTCCTATGGACTCCTGGGAGTGAGCCAGGAAGGTCACCTAATGGGCCTTTGCCTCTCCAATTACGGTTTTAATTTTATTTTTTGGGTCATGGTATTATATATATATATATATTTAGTTTTTTTTATTATTAGTATTATTATTTTTTCTTTATTATCCCCCCTCTCTGTCTTTTTTTTTCTTTCTTCCCCCTCGCTGTTGACTGGTGATATTCCCGTACTCTATGTATCTGAGACTAGATAAATATCATATGTCTTTGTTTTCTTATGTGCTCTTCTAAGCCAACAATTTATGGCCCTGCGCGGCCGTTTTCTTTTTTCCAGATGACTCGTTTTGGCTCTGCGAGGCCATTTTCTTTATGATTGTATTGCTGACTTTGCTTCCAAATAAAAACTTTGAATACAAAAAAATCTCAATGTATCCCCCTTGTAAAACATGAGAAATCTCAATGTATCCTTCCCGGAAACCAGAGAAATCTCAATCAATCCTTCTTGTAAAACATGAGAAATCTCAATGTATCCTTCCCGGAAACCAGAGAAATCTCAATGTATCCTTCTTGTAAAACATGAGAAATCTCAATGTATCCTTCTTGTAATACATGAGAAATCTCAATGTATTCTTCGCGGGAAACCAGAGAAATCTCAATGTATCCTTCTTGTAAAACATGAGAAATCTCAATGGCAGAATTATCGTATCTGCAGAATTATCGTATCTGCAGAATTATCGTATCTGCAGAATTATTGTATCGGCAGAATTATCGTATCGACAGAAATATCGGATCCGAAAAACCATTAGTTTACGTCAAAACGAATAGACCGTTTGAAACGAGGAGAACAGATGTTCTGAAAAACACGAAAATTTCCGAAATCACGAAAAAAAGTCGATAAGAAAAACGAACCGAAACGAACCAAACCGAAACGGAAATCGTCCGAAACTAAAATTTACAAAATCCGAACGAACCGAACCGAAAAAAATAATAATCGGTGCACAAGTCTAGTTGTAATCAGCAATAAAGTTGTATGAACGTCTTTTTCATACTGAATGGGTAGGGATATCTCCTTACCGCTTTTTTGTAGTAATACAGGGAGACAGTTTGGAGGTCTAAATGCAAATTTAATTTCTCCCCCTTGAGAATAATTAACTTTAATTTAAAAGGTATATAAGTAGAACTAAATACTATATTTAATTTTTCAATACAAAACATGTATATGTGGTTTTGGAAGTAAAATGATTAACCCAATCCCAGTAGCGGACACATTAAGAGCTCTATTACATTCCTAACGCAAAAACGCTTGCGCAGCACAGGATTTTTTGCGCACAGCATTAAGAGTTAACGCGCAAAAATTAACGTTGGTATTACAATCCTCGCACATTTTTTCACAGTCAAATAATAACGTTCGTAAAACCGATGTGCAAAAATACGCGCGCAGAAATCAGTGAGCTCAATGTAATTTTTAACGCGGGTCTGTCAGAGTCCGTCATTTTTGACTCAAGTCCGTCATTTTTTGACGCGAGTCCGTCATTTGTTTGCAGACTGCGCACAACAGACGTACATTTTGACGGAAGACAAGGTAGTGGCCGTCATTTTTAATGAATCTAGTAAAAAAAACGTGCACATCGATGTTCTCCGTTGTGAATCCGCAGTTTGGTACGGTCAGGTTGTTACAATTTGCCGTTACCACCAGCTTTTCAAAGACGTTAAAATTATGCGCGCAAACGTTGTCCGTTAAATTTTGCGCTAAGATTGTAATACCATGCGTGCACCAGCGCACAAACACATTTGCGCTCACAATGTTAAGTATAGGACGTTCACAGTTCATTTTGCTCGCGCAGGTCCATCCGCGTTAAACATTAACGCACATTTTTTGTGCGGACGTTGTAATACGACGTTCAGTGCAAAGGGTTTTGCCCCTTGCGTTAATGCGTCTTTGCGCCCGCGCAAAATTGTGCACGAGGAATGTAATAGGGCCCTAAATGGGGTTTCAACCATGTGGGCATGCAGCATGCTCAGGGTGCCGTGTGTTCTCTAGAGCAGCGGCTCAAAATGCACCCGATTGATGCGATCTCCCACAGGTGGCTGATTTCCTGGAAGTCAACCCTTTCTGTTGGACTGCCCCTCACCCACTGATGTCTTTGGACAATGTGTGCTTATGTCAGAAGCAAGGGCCTCTCAGCACTGCAGGCAAAATGCCCTTAAAATTTGTTGGACTCATCTATCTCCTCATTGGTAAGGGTTAGCGCCTTAAATGAGGTAAGAGTCTGGTCTTTACGGTGATGTCAAACATGGTCATGTTAAGTGTAAGAAAACTTAAGAAAATAAAAAAAATCCTTTCTTATGTTCTAAAGCAGCAGCATCATCTTCTTATCACGTATAAAGTAAACAATGCCACTGCACTGTCTAAAAAGTAAGCACTGCAAAATACAGTATGTCTGGGTTCTACACTAAAACGTGTCTTCAAGTAGCATTTAACTGTGATGAGCTTAAATGGACAAAATGAGCCCAAAAAGTGGGGGGGGGGGGTTGAAATGGCTCAGCAGCAAAAGTGTAAAAGAGCCAATCACAAATACTTTGAACGCATTTGATATAAAATACATTATTCCAAATCAGGCATTGTCATTCTTAAAGTTGTCATGTCATCATACGTAAAGTAGGACCATGATGGATTTTAAGAATATATTCCACTTTTCAATTCAAAGCATAGTGAACCTATCGAGGCAATGAAAGAAGGTTCAATGAACTATGTTTTAATGAAAAAGGGGAAAAGGTTACGACGTAAGCTCTGTAATGTCTAAATCCTTGAACATACCTTTGGTTTTATTAGACATAATAATCAACACTTGCACTAGAAACATAGTAACAGATTGTGGCGACAGATAAGAAACTATAACTCCATCTAGTCCGCCCTTGATGAAATCACAGGTCTATTTAGAGTACCTGTGCTGTGTGGTATCCATGTATGCATTATGACGTACTAGGGTTGTGTATTAAGTGAATCCCAACATTACTTAAAGCATTTGTAATCATGATGTGTGTCTGTGTGTTACTAAAGCATTTTGACCGCTATCATAGCACACAGTTGATTACAGCAAGAACAGACAAAGTTTAACTTGAACAGCAATCGCATATTTCAATAGTTCCACTACAACTGTTTGGTTACGGGTCAAATACATTGGGCCCTATTACATTCCTCGCGCGCAATTTTGTACAGGCGCAAAGACACGTTAACGTGAGGGGCAAAACCCTAGTAAGACACGGTTGAAATTCAAACATCCCATGGAGAGGCCTGTAAATAACCGTGTTGGGAGACCTATAAAAGAAGTGGGGTTTCATTTGCAGCCACGCTCCTGATGAAGTGAGTTATCACGAAACGCGTTGAGCGATTGCAGTGTGTCAGAAAGATTGTCAGACTTTCCCCCTAGATCCATCTAGGCGGCCAGTAGAACCGGTGGACGGTTCTTGGACCCATTGGAGGACGAATATCGGGAGGTCTGGGTCTTTGAGACCAAGGTTTATATGCACATTTTGTATGTGCCCTACAGAATGTGAGTTTGTTTTTTGCTTTTAAATAAATTCATTTGAGTTTTAAAATACTACACCATATATCGCCCCTCATTATTTCAGGTCTGTGGTGGATTAAAGGAAGAAGGAGAAAATAATTTAAAGTGGTCGACAAAGTTAAAGCATATGAAATAATAAGAAGCGCCATCCAATACATATATTGTATTTTGTTTGTTCGTTGGAAGAGACTTGTGGTGATCTTTGTGGATTGGCAGCAGCGAAGGAGGAACTTTACTAACTTTTTTTGGATCTCTAATTAATGTATACGTCTGTGTTATATGTATATGTATCCTCTGTATATTATAACTTAAAATGCAATAAAATTAGAATTTTCAATAATTTACAAAATGTTTGTAAAGTGTTTTTTTTTTAACATTTTAACATGCAAGCGTTTACGGTTATATTTTCTATGAGTGGCGCTTGTTAAAAAAATTAGAGATGGGGACTTATTACATATATTTTTTTGGGGGAAAATTACCCGATTTTTAACAAACGCAACCCATACAAAAATCGTTAGTGCAGCATCAATGTTCACATTATGATTGAATGGGAACAATACTGCTGCATTAGCAAAAAAAACAACTTTTTGTTAAAATTTATTTGTTTTTTAATATTTTTTTATTTAATTTTTTATTTTTAATTTTTTTAATTAAGTTTTAACATGGTCATTTTTGGTATGGTTGGAAAGGCCATGCTCTGGCCGATCCAACAATACCAAACATTAACCCCTAGGTGCCACGGATCGGGAGATAGGGGGTTCATTGGAACCCCCTATCTCCACCATTGGTGGCTGGCAACTAGGGGGTTAACTCCCGAATTTACTCTATCCAACATCCCGATGTTTCACATTGGGACTTTGGATAGATTTAGACTATTTTATTTTTTTAGCTTTCGGATAGTATAAATCTATCCAAAGTCCCGATGTTTCACATCGGAACTTTGGATAGAGTAAGTCCGTGCGGCCGTTAAACATATATACATTACAATTTTCTAACCATCAGCATGCTGGATAGCACTGTTGCTGTCCAGCGTCCTGATCCTGACCGTTAGAAAATCTGACTGCCTATATGATATTTCCAATGATCCGATATTTCTGTCGATACGATAATTCTGTCATAGTCGGATCTTTTACGTCCACGGTTCGCCCATGCGTGCAGATGTTCGTCTCCATTACGGCCTGTCGTAAACTTTACGGAGCCATTGTAGAGTTTGAGAATTTTTTGGACAGACCAAAAGAAAACATCCCAACATGGCTCAAATTCAAAGAGAGTCCTATTCGGACACGTCATCCCCTTCCACCCCAGAGACACCCAGGAAGAAGCGGGCCAGCAACATGGCATTTGAGGAGATGGTGGAGCTGGTTCGCATCTTCGAGAAGCGTGACTATGACTGCCGTAAGGGCCCTTACGGCAGGAAGAACAATGTCCGCGAGGACCGTATCCTTGCAAAGGTCCGCACCACCCTCCTGGAAATGTTTTGGTAAGGACCGAAGTAACAACCAGCTGTGGAAGCGCTGGTCCGACCTTAAGACGCGCCAGGAGGAGCAATTGAAGCACATTCGGCGTGTCATAGCCAAACGTAAGTGTCATGTTATATTGTAAAGTGCTGCGCAAACTGTTGGTGCTATATAAATCCTGTATAATAATAATAATAATGTGCTTGCATGTGCTATTGTGCACAGAAATACGTTGATTGATCTAGTCCTTTTTTCATGCAATGTGTATAGCTTTGCATTTTCAGGACTCATACATGCATTTTTGCCATACCTCTTCTTTTTGGTGATTTTACGTATTCGTGAAAATTGTGATATTTGATGTATGTAGATGAAATTACAATGCTGGATTTCTTTTGGCACTGTGTACTGTAGTGTGTTGGGGGGTTGTTGTGATTGAGTGATGCATACAAGAAGACCCTCAGCTTGCCCAATATTGGCTCCCACCTGCGCATCAACAAAAATCTCTGCATCTCTGCTAAGTGGTAGGATGGGACATGTAGTTCTTCTGAAAGTGCATCCAAATAGATACGCGTTCAATACCTCAGCAGCTGCTGAATTGATGCAGCGCAGAAATTCAGTTTCCCGCAGCAGTGTCATTGAATGCTTTGGATGCGAATTTCAAAACAAAATGCCCGATTTCTGTAGTTTCTGCAATATCCGCAGTTTTATTAGCAGAAACTGAGACTGAAGCCATCTTTGAAATAACTAAAAGCAGTCAGCACAATTCCGTTTTGTCCTTCGGACCTCTCCCTCCCCATCCGTGAGGGCCATCGGCTAAAGACAGGTGCCGCTTGGAAGGGCACAGCCTGCCCTTCCAAGCGGCGGCTGTCTTTAACCCTTAGGGGGCTGGATCGCGATATGGCGCTAACATGCACCGTATCACGGTCCCCTCCCGGAGCTGGCCGACATCTTGGATGTCGTCCAAGCTTCCGGGATATCCCCCTAACGACTGGCGTCATCACGCATAGCGCGATGGTGCCAGTTTCACAATTAACCCCTTGCTGCCACCAATGGTGGAGATAGGGGGTTCCGATGAACCCCCTATCACCCGATCCATGACAGCTAGGGGTTAATGTTAATGTTAATGCCAGAGCGTGGCCTTTCCAATGATACCAAACATGACCATGTACAATGTAAAAAAAATAAAATAAAATAAATAAAATTCTAATTTATTGCATTTTTTGTTATAATATACAGACAGGACATAACGTATACATATAATAATGATATATTATGAATCTGCCAAGTCTCCCGGAAAGAACGATATATAATATGTCTGGGTTGTATAAAAAAATGTGACTTCAAATCACATTTAATCATGATGAGCGAAACCGGTAAAAATGAGCTCAGCACAGAGGTGTGAAAAGGCTCAGCAGCGAAAGGTTTAAGGGATAGAAATAGTCCTTGAAAAAGTCCATGGAAGGTTTACATTTTTTGAAGAATCCATGGTATCATCCATCTCAACACCATTGTGCTTCCACCTCATTTTCTGATCTCTTGTTGTTGTTCTGCCCCATTTTTTCATCCCACATTGTTCCTCTGCCTCGTTTTTCTCATCCCACGTTATTAATCAGCCCCTTTCTTCTCACCTTCCATTGTTCCTCTGCCTCAGTCATTTCACCTCCCGTTGTACTTCTTCCCCATTCTTCTCTCATACCTTTGTACGATTGCCCCATTCTTCGACCCTCTCATTGTGCCCCTCGTTATGTTGGTGTCAATCAACGGTAACTTTTTCTCGGAGTATATCTTAGAGCATAGACCTGGACCTTCAGCTCTACAAGTCCCTTCGTTAATCTGCATGTATCCTATTTACCAAATGTGTCAAATTTATCAAAAGGACAATATTTGGGTCATAATAATAGATGTTGGTGACTTTCTCTGAGAATCTAAGCTTTTTGAGTAACCATTCATTTTATATACGCTTGGAGAAATGAGAATAAAGGTGGTTTATGCAGCTGTTCCACTCCCCCTCACTACCAACGCTAAAACCCAAAATGGTTTAGAGGATGTTTAGAGAAAATGTACATGGACTATGTGATGTGCAGAAAGTTAAGGATCTTTATGAGTTATCGCTGTGTCAATCCCCTAACTTTTACAGATGGATTTGCTCCATGTTATACATCATTTTAAACGCTTTGTTTTAATGCAATGTGGACTAATTTAAAACACACTTGTTTCCATAGGTGACTGATGGCCATGCATTTGTATTTTTTAAGTCGTCGTGAAATTTACAGCTGATGTAAAGATTTAATTTGTCCAGGGTCGTGTATGTCCGAAGACAGAGCGTGGATTTAATACAAACGTTTTCTAGCTGCAGAAACATTTTTAATGAAATAACTTACAAGAACCGTTTCACGTGTTATTTTATATACAGGGTTATCCAAAGAGATCCGAATGGCTGGAGAAAGGTAACCGAACACTGAAAATAAACGACAAAATCGTAAAGCAAAGTTCCCATTTTAACCACCAGACTCTTATGCATTTTTTTTCTTTGCCCCAGGACATACTTGAAAACGAGAGAAATCTCAATGTATCCTTCCTGGTAAAATACTTTTGGGGTTATTCAAAGAGATCCGAATGGCTGCCGAAAGGGAACCGAACGCTGAAAATCAGTGTTCGGTTACCTTTCTTGGCCATTCGGCTATCCAGAGAGCAGGCAATTCGCCAAATCCTGGCGAATTGCCTGCACATACGGTGCCTGTTCGGTGCCTGTTCGAGGGCAGTGAATCCCCATAAAAAAGCACTGCTTAGGCTATTCAGAGAACACAAACCAGCAGTGAAAGGTTCCCGGAATGCTCTGCCATTCGGTGGTTTAATTCAGCAGGTTTATTCAGGCGAATCCCATTGGCTTCAATGTTAAAAATATTCCCATTTTAATTCAATATCTAATAAACTGTTCATTATAAAATTCTGCAGTAAAGAGTCTATTTATTTATCGATTTTTTAGGATATTTTAAGCATTTTTCTTTTTTTTTTTTAAATTGCGATTCTTTTTTTTTTAAAAAGTTTACTTATTTTTTCTGTAACAGCCCTTTTTATTATCATTCCTTGGACCTCATATGTAATTTTCAGACATTTTCGCTCAGTAGTTACTTTGCAAACAGCGTTTCACTTTTCAAACATTCAAGCAAACTGTTTTCTAATTTATTCACTGCATTTGTCTACGGTGTCATCTTTTTCCGGCGGGTTCGCTGTGTGTGATTGGCTCCTGCTCGGGTTTTTCCAGCGTTTCCGGCGGCTTAATCCAGATGTTTTTGCGGGTTTTCGGCGTGCATTCGCCGTGTTTTGCGGTTAGTTTTCGTCGGGTTTGCGGCGGCCTTTCCCTGCAATTCGGGGACCCTGTGGTGCTTTCTGAATACACAACGGGGTCGCCGAAATGGGATCGGCAAAACGAACCGAGTTGAAGAGAACGAAAAGTCACCGAACGTGCGGTGACTTTTTGACTCTCTTTGAATTACCCTGATAGTTGCTTGATTTAACCCTTTCACTGCTGAGCCATTTCACGTCTGTGTGCTGAGCTCCTTTTTACCGCTTTTGCTCATCATGTTTAAACGCGATTTGAAGCCATATTTTATTATACGACCCAGACATATTATATATCTTTTTTTCGGCAGACTCCGCAGAATCATAATATATCATTATTATATGTATACGTCATGTCCTGCCTGTATATTATAACAAAAAATGCAATTAAATTGCAATTTTTAATCATCTACAGCGTGTAAGTATTTTTTTCCACATTTTATCATCCAAGCCTTTGCATTTATATTTTCTATGGGTTGCACTTGTTAAAAAAACTTACATTTTTTTGGGGGGAATTACGTGATTTTTAGCAAACGCACCCCATAGAAAAAAAACGTTAGTGCAGCATCATTGTTCACATTATAATTGAAATGGGAACCATATTGCTGCATTAATAAAATAACACAAAAAAACATGTTTTTAAGTTTTTTTTATTTTGTTTTAATTATTTTTTAAATTAATTTTATTTTTATAAATTTTTTCTTACTTTTAACATGGTCATGTTTGATATCATTCAAAAAGGCCATGCTCTGGCCTTTCGAATGACACCAAACATGATCCTCTAGCTAAAGTTGATGGTGGAGTGGAGCACACACGCGATCAAGAAAAGCATGCATATGCAAAAAATTGAGTCACATGCAGTGTTATGCAAACCTGAATACAAATTGCCTTACATGATGTACTCAGGTTGCTAGTCAAGGCGATAATTCTTGAGGCAGACACTCAGATAACCTCAATGAGGAAACATAAGGCAAAAAACAATGGCGCAATAATAGAGAGTTTTGATGGACTGTATTCAAATATATCTATTATATTATCCATCAAAACTCTTACTGCATGACATAGGGTGTTGGAGCTCTCTCATCAGCGCTCTGGTGATCCTCTTTTTTTTCGCCAAATTGTGGAAATCCGAGGACGCTGAGAACTCTGCGGGACCATGTCGGAGTCGCAACCTATGACCCAGGGGTAATCTCAACGCTGTTCGCGGACTACTATATGGCCCACTATAACGGGCTCCCCATGGTCCGCAGACCGCCTGACTTGGAACCTTACTCTCCCAATGACCACACTTCCCCACCTGTAGATGTCCTTCATTTACAAATGGCAGGACAGGTTCTTGAAATACCTGGGGGTCTCTCTCACTCTGACTTTGGAGGGCCTGTATGAGCCGAACTATGGTCGTTTTAGTCCCGCAACTCCATAAATTTTTAGATGATTGGTCTAAACTTCGCATATCTCTCTTTGGGAGGGTAACCTCGGTTAGGATGACATTGTTAACCAAGATCCTCTACTATTTTCGCACAATTTCGATACCGGTCCCCTCCTCGAACTTGACATTCCTGCAGTCTGCGATTCATAAATTTTTTGTAACGGACGAAGGAGCCGCTTAGCTCGACCTGCTACCTTTCTGAAAAAGTCTGCAGGGGCATGGGAATGCCGCATTTGTTCTTGTAGTACATAGCGGCTCGATTGCCCATGTTATTGCAAATAAACTTGCCCTCTTCCCAAATGAGGTGGGTTCAAATTGAACAGGAGATGGGAGCAGGACTGCTCCTGTAGGCTGTCATGATGTTGTCAGATACTCACGTCCTTAGAAACCATGCCAGCCTCACTCTCCACCTCTCCCTTTGTGTTTGGTGTAGATATGGATGGTGGGCTGCCCTTACTATGGCATCCAATGGCTTGGCCCCCTTGTTCCACAATACAGACTTTCCAGAGGGCTGTTCGCCCCGTGCTTTCTCCTGGTGGCTGGACCAGGGGCTAGTTGAGGTCAGAAACCTTGTACAGACAGGGGCTCCTGTATTGGTAGGTTATCCATGGGAGAGTTATGGCCTTCTGGCTCAGGAACATTTTTGCTCCCTCCAGCTTTTCCACTTTTTGAACCACCATCTACGCAAGGACCCTTCTTACTCTCTTACCTTTTAAGAAAGCTGCTGTATGTAGCTTTCTCGTATGCAGGGACTGATCTCTCGAATCTATGCTCACATCTTGGGGGTGACCTTTCCCAGGAGGCCTCCCTAGTTGGCTAAGTGAGAGGAGGACTTGGGAGGTGTTCTGGAGGCCAAGGCATGGGAGGAGACTCTAGATCGTTCTTCGCGTGTGACCGTCTGCATGGGTATTAGGGAGAACTGCTTTAAAGTGCTTTTGAGGTGGTACATCCACCCCAGTAGATTGGCCCAGTTGCACCCGGGGGCGTCTGCTGTCTGCTACCGAGGGTGTGGGGAGGAGGGTACGTATTTTCACTCATGGTGGACGTGCAGCTACATTAAGCCCATATGGGATGAGATATTCAGGGATCTTGGTAAATGTTTGGGCCTTTATCTCGATCTGGATCCCTGGGCTGCGCCTCTGCCTGCCTCGATTCTCAGATAATTTGATATCTAGAGTGTGCGTAGCTGCTTAGAGCCATCTGGCATGCATATGGAAGGCTCCTCCTCCCTCCCGCGCTGAGATAGATGCTAAGATAGATGCTAGATGCCAAAGGTTACTATTTAAATTAAGAAAAATTGGACTAGATGAAAATACTTGTTCTTGGATAGAAAACTGGAAAAAAGATAGGGTACAGAGAGTGGTCATAAATGGTACATTTTCAAGATGGACATCAATGATAAGTGGTGTCCCTCAGGGGTCTGTTATAGGACCAATTCTATTCAATTTATTTATAAATGACTTTGAGCTAGGCATTGAAAGTCATGTGTCAGTGTTTGCAGATGACACAAAACTAGGAAAAGTAATACAATGTGAGCAGGATGTTACTTCGCTGCAGAGGGATTTAGATAGATTGGGGGACTGGGCACTTAAATGGCAGATGAAATTTAATGTAGATAAATGCAAAGTTATGCAGTTTGGAGTGAAGAACACACAAGCAACTTATGTCCTAAATGGTACGGAGTTTGGGAAATCAAAGCAGGAGAAGGATTTGGGGATAATCATAGACTTCAAACTAAGTAACAATGTGCAATTCCAATCAGCAGCCGCCAAGGCCAGCAAGGTATTGGCATGCATTAAAAGGGGAGTTCACTCTCGGGATGAAAACATAATTTTGCCTCTTTATAAATCAATGGTAAGATGCACATTGAATATGCTGTGCAATTTTGGGCACCTGTCTTAAGAAAGGATATTATAGCACTAGAAAAAGTGCAGAGACAGGCGACTAAATTAATAAGGGGAATGGAAGGTTTAAGTTATGAGGAAAGACTAACAAGCTTAAACCTGTTTAGTTTAGAGAAACGGCGCCTTAGAGGGTATCTGATAGCTTTATATAAATATATAAGGGGACCATTATAAACCATTGTCTAGAAACCTATTCATTAACAGGACTATACACAGGACACAAGGTCACCCATTTAGACTGGACGAAAGGAAATTCAGCCTGAAGCATAGGAAGGGTTGTTTTACAGTGCGAACAATAAAGCTGTGGAATTATCTGCCTGTTGAGGTGGTTGGGTCAGAGACTGTACAGACTTTTAAAAAAATGACTGGATGACTTCCTGCAGACACAGAATATTAAGGGTTATAATATTTAATATGTGAGTAAGCTTCGTGATCCAAGGAGAAATCTGACTGTCATTCTGGGGTCAAGAAGGAATTTTTTCCCAGTGTGTTGCATATTGGCGAGCGCTTCAGACTGGGTTTTTAGCCTTCTTTTGGATGAACAGCAGTACGTGATGTGTGAGAGGCTGAACCATATGGACGCATGTCTTTTTTCAGCCTATGTATCTATGTAACTACTATGTAACTATGTAAGATTTGGTATGTGCTGACAATGGAAAGGTTGACGGCGGTGATCCATATATATGTAGATACATTGTTTTTATTACCAAGGAAGATAACAAAAAGGGAGGAGATATAACCCTCAGTTCACAATGGCTATTGGGTGTTAATGTTTACTTTGTGATATAGTACACATGGAGAGGTTAGTAAAACACCATAGATTAAAATGATATATCCCTCTCCATCAAGCTCAAAAAGGATAAGAATTTAGCAGTGAACTGTAAATGGCCAGATAAGGAAGGTTACCTGATAGGTGCCCTAATCTCTAATCATCTAGAGATAACCTGCTCTAAAACAAACTGTGCAGATAACAGTTCATTACTCACTAAAGTAAATGAGTACATTTCTCTTATTTCTAGATCAGGACTCAATGTACCAAAGTTGACAAAATGTTGCTACAACAAAATGATTTTATGAAGCTATTACAGCATGCAGAGTCAAGACCAATAAATATCATTCGATATCAGCAGAGATGATACACACATTTGCTCACCAATATCCTGCTCTATAGATAAAGTACCTAATCATATGCACACCAGCAAGGCAGCCGTATTAGCTCTTCACTGTCAAGGGGTTGCACCAACGCATTGCATATAACATTTAAGCAATATTAGAATGCAAATCAATACAGTAATGCAATATATACACAATACATTGTTTATTTTTAAATAGTTTTAGTCCCCTTTCTTGGGCTTTCTCAATGTAACTGTGAAGTCTTGTATCCTTTCAGGATTTTGTTACATGGGCTTTGCTACATTGGGATAGCGTGCACGCTCATCATTTCTTCTTGTGTGGTTTTAGCACTAAAATTATGTTTCAGTCCAATCAGTCGTCGTTTTAACTGTTGTGTCCACCAGAGTTCAATAAAGAAAATAGTTTGCATCGCCATCGCCTGCCAGTGTTGAATTCTATTTCTGTGTATAGCTGAAATTGTATGTAATTGCGAAAGCTTTTACGATTCTTTGCAACTACGGATAACTTTGGTGCCGCAATGGTACTTACCCTCTAAAAGGATACATAGAAAATGACTACTCTTTGTTATCCTCAACGTTCCACCCAAACCCACCAAACTGTAATGCTGTCACTTACTCCCCTTATTGTACAGTGTTTCCCAAACCTGTCCTCAAGTACTCCTAACAGGCCAGGTTTTAAGGATTCCCATGGGGAAATGCAGACTGAATCCTGCAATCACTGAGCAGCAAATCCTATCACCTGTGCTGTGCTTCAGCTATTTGGCAAACCTGGCCTGTTAGTGCTCCTGAGGACAGGTTTGGGAAACAGTGCCTTAGTAAATCAATATAAATGTTTTTCATGACACAATCCTTCCTTACACAAACTTCAAGCTATATTGTTCACTGGTGTTCACAAATTTAGACAAGCAACCTTCTGCGTGTATGTAAGTTTATATATATCTTTCTAATTCTATATATTTACAGGATTTTATATTTCACTCTATTTGTGTGCGATAATTGAGCTCTGGCAAAGCTGTCAATTCTATCTGCAGCACTATTAGAGCAGGTTTCTCAAACTCCGGCCGCCCATATGTTTCTGAACTACAACTTCCATGATGCTCTAGCAATCTGATGCATTCAAAGAATTGTGGGAATTGTCATCAACATCTGTGGGGCAGGAGTTTGAGATACCTGTATTAGAACTTTTTCTCCTTGCTCCGTTTGCTTCAGCCAATCAGAACAGTCCTTCAGCCACTGCCTTTCTAAGCAGCAAGAAGCTAAGGCTAAGCAGCCAATCAGGCACTCCCCTGGACTCCTGACCTGATCCTGAGCTGATTCATTCAGTGCTGAGAAGGATGAGCAGCCAATCAGGACGGTCCCCTGTACACTCCCTGCTCTGTTGTGTTGATTCATGCTCTGTCTGATTTATGGCAATGAGATATGACCTGCAGGGACTTTATGTGAAAATTAACCTCTGCAGTGCAAGATTATTAAGAAACAGGGGGGGGGGGCGGCACTGACATACAGAGGGAATGAAAGGAAGGACTAGGCCGTCAAGAACAGGTAAAACTAAGCATGGGCTCAGGTGACGGAAGAATACTGTGGCACATATTTGAGAAAATAGGTCACTTTTTAATGTTATGCAATAAGCAATCTGCTGCACATCTCTATAACAGCGATAGTTCACTCTGAGGATAGGTATCAGAGCACTGTTTAGTGGACAGGGTCCAAAAGCTTCCCATTTTTTTACTAATAACATACAGGTAACCCAGCAGAATCCTGTTTATAAAGGTTAATCATACTGAAGGTATAACAGCAACAGGTAACAATTATACTGTCTGAATATAAGCGTATATACGCATTAAATAATCCTTGGGCTAGAGGTCAGCAACCTTTGCCCTCCACATGTATTGGAACTACATTTCCCATGAGGCTCAGCCAGTCTAATAAGCACCTGAGCATCATGGGAGGTGTAGTTTCAAAACACTTGGGTCTTTATCAGCTAGTGTGAGCTAAAACGACAACGCTACTTGAAAAATCTAGTGCCAGTCGCTAAAAGGTAGCGCCTGACAACTCACCAACACATCACCTTGTCAGCGGGAGTCCGTGTACAAGATTCATTAGCGCACGCTAGGGAAACGCTAAGACCCGGACTGGGAACCAGTGCTAATGCATTGTATAGTATAACCGTGCTTCGGGAAATGGAGATGCATTGTATGGTTAAATCGGCGTGCTTCGTGAGAAGATGCATTGTATGGTTAAATCGGCATGCTTTGGGAGAAACGTGAGAAGATGCATTGTATGGTTAAAAATTAAAAGCGTTCTAGTGCAAAAAAGCCTTGTTAATTTTTTTTTAAAAAAAATCAGAAGCCCTAATTTCGCCTAAAAAATCCAGGAAAATACCTAAAAAATTCTATAAATTCAATAGATAAAAAGGCTTTTTGCTGCAGATTAAAAAAATAAATGGTTGAATAAATAAAGACTAAAAACGATAATATTTCTTTCCATTGAATCCTATGGGCTTTGCACATGCAAGGTTTTCCAATACAATGCATCTTCTCACGTTTCCCCGAAGCTCGCCAGTTTAACCAGACAATGCATCTTTTAGGCCGGGTGCACACGAGTGCACCTAGTGTGCCTGTGCGTATGCACTTACCGGTGCCCGTTGCAGCCATGTGACACTGCACACGCACACGCGCAGCAAGCGTCCGCCTAGAAAGCCTCCCCGTCGATGCGTTAGGATACGCGTCGACGGGGGCTGCAGCGCTGAGTGGAGGGGGGGCAGCCGGGCGTCGAGTGGAAGGAACGTCCACTCTCACTGGCCTTACACGTAAACTACATCCAGCGAGTCAAGAGAACACCTGTGCTGCAATCCTTTCAATTGCCTGTTTAAAAAACCGGCTGGGTGGAGTAGAGGTAACATCACTGCTCTGCGTGGAGAGAGCCTGTGGAGACATGGGTTTGATCCCAGCGAGCAACCTCTCCAGTAAGCGTCCTTGGGCAAGACACCTAACGGTACATACTCGCCACCCAGGACATACTTGAAAACGAGAGAAATCTCAATGTATCCTTCCTGGTAAAATCCTTTCTGAAAAAAAAATATATACAGTGTATATTTTAGAGAGAGTTCAGAGAAGGGCTACTAAAATGGTGTACGGCTTGAAGGAGAAAAGTTACCAAGAAAGGCTTAATGATCTTAACATGTACAGCTTGGAAAAAAGACGAGACAGAGGAGATATGATAGAAACATTTAAATACATAAAGGGAATCCACAAGGTAGAGGAAGGGAGTATATTTAAAAGGAAACAAAGTAGCAAAACAAAAGGACATAGTCTTAGATTAGAGGGGCAAAGGTTTAAAAGTAACATCAGGAAGCATTATTTTACTGAGAGGGTGGTGGATACATGGAACAGCCTTCCAGTTGAAGTGGTAGAGGCCAAAACAGTAATTGAATTTAAGCAGGCATGGGATAGGCATAAGGCTATCCTAAACAAAAGATAAATCCAGGTAAAGTATCCATGTAATTGGGCAGACTAGATGGGCCGAAAGGTTCTTATCGGCCGACATTTTTCTGTTTCTATGTTAATTGTGGGCAAGGACTTTTGACTTTTTTTTCCCCTTTTTTCTTGCATTTCCGTCAGTTAACACCAGGGTTGAGCAGTAGGTAAATTTTTGCAATAAGTTTCGGCGCTAACATTAGCGCCAGGGCCAAGCGATTTGTTGGTTAGAATAACGAAAGTGCTCTGTAGCGCTGCCCATGTTAAGTATAGGACGCGGTAAGTACAGTAAGCTCGCGCTACAAATCGTTGATTACCGCACACTAAGTCGTTTTCGCCGTTTGTAGCAGGAGGCAAACGATCTGTCGGTTAGATTGAATTTACCTGGCATTAATGCGAAAACAGGCTGACGCCAGGTGATAGTGCCCCTGGAGGGCCAAGGTTGCAGATCCCTGCCTTAGGCTATAAGTCAAAGCATGTCGTCAGGAATCGTTAGTATTTCATTTGTGACACATTATGGATGGTGAAATGTGAAATTATGGACGGAGGGGAGGGGACTTTCTGTGGTTCTGTACAGGCTACTGAGCGAAGTGAACATAGGGAAGAAAGCCAGCTGGAAAACGCAAAAAATTCATACACTTCTCTACTTTTCAGCTAAAAGATGAACGATGTAATTATCTGGCAAATCTTTTCATAGATGTAAAGAGAATCGAGATGTAGTTGGTGATAGATCACATTTACAGGGTTATTCAGAGAGAGGTGAAAACCAGGAGAATGACTGGAGAAGTGAAAATTCTAGGTCAAAATAGCCAAACCAGAAAAATTCTCCCATTTATGTCACTTTCAAAATCAGCTATTTGGTCTAGATTGTTCTCTTCTCCTGGTTTTCACCTTTCTCTGAGTAACCCTGATAGTTAAGTTTCAAATGAGCACTTCTTGAATATCCCTTTAAACCGTTCACTCCCAAGTGCTTTTTGTTGACAGAAAAATATTATAAGATTTATTTGAAGAATGTGATACCTAGTTATCGCTTATAGGGGCACTCTATACACTCTGACCATCAACGTAATTTGAGTGATCACAGTGACCTGAGTGCAGGGCCGCCATCAGGGCATTACATGCTGACGTAAGGGGCCCGGGCCACCGGGGGGGGGCCCGGGCCGCCGGGGCCCCATCGGCAGCGGCGTCGCCCTTTTACAGCTGCAGTATCGGACTCTATGAGTCTATGCAGGAGCCGGAGGAGACACTGTGTCTCCTCTGGCTCCTGGCAGCTTCACTAGCTGGCTGGGTGTGGCCAAGCAGCGTGTGGGGGCCTCCCAAGCACGCTGCTGTGGCTCCACCCCCTCCAGTCAGTGAAGCTGCGCGCCTGAGACGGAGGGCCCAGGCTGAAGAGCAGAAGAAAAGAAATTTGAGGAGAAGAAAAGAAGAGCTGAAGGAAGGACAGGGAAGGAAGATGGCGGAGTGGTGAGCCAGGGCCCAGCCTAGACCCAGGGCCCAGACCACACCCAGACCCAGGGCCCAGACCCCAAGGCCCAAACCCAGGGCCCAGACCCCAAGGCCCAGACCCCAGGGCCCAGACCCCAAGGCCCAGACCCCAGGGCCCAGACCACACCCAGGGCCCAGACCCCAAGGCCCATATCAAGGGACCAGGGCTCAGACCCAGACTCAAGGCCCAGTCCCCAGGGCCCTGACCCCAAGACCCAGGGTCCAGACCCAGGGCCCAGACCCCATACCCCAAGGCCCATACCCCAGGGCCCAGACCCCAAGGTCCATACCCAGGGCCCAGACCCCAGGGCCAAGACCGAAGGCCCAGACCCCAAGGCCCAGGGCCCAGACTCCAAGGCCCAGACCCGACCCAGGGCCCAGACCCCAGGCTAGACCCAGAGCCCAGACCACAGGGCCAAGACCCCAAGGCCCAGGGACCAGACCCCAGGACCCAGCCCCAGGGCCCAGTCCCAGGGACCAGGCCCAGACCCCAAGACCCAGTCCCAGGGACCAGACCCCAAGGCCCAGACCCAGGGACCAGAGCCCAGACCCAGAACCCAGGCCCAGACCCCAGGGACCATGCCCCAAGGCCCAGCCCCAGGAACCAGAGCCCAGACCCAGGGACCAGACCCCAGGCCAGACTCAGGGCCCAGACCCCAAGGCCCAGTCCCAGGGACCAGACCCAGGGCCCAGACCAGACTCCAAGACACAGACCCCAAGGCCCAAGGCCCAAACAAGACCCAGGGCCCAGCCCAGGGACCAGGCCCAGCCCAGACCCCAAGGCCCAGGGCCCAGACCCCAAGACACAGACCCCAAGGCCCAAGCCCCAAGGCCCAAACAAGACCCAGGGTCCAGTCCAAGGACCATGCCCAGACCCCAGACCCAAAGGCTATCATATACAGCCCGTTACTGTGAGATTTATTGCTGTGGATTCTGTGATATCCTTCCAAGTGAGGCACTTTGAGATATTCTGGAGATACTCTGGAGGTAGTCTGGGGTTAGACAGGAGGTAGAAAACCTACAAAAAGGTAAGATTTGCTGCTTTTAAATCCATTCTTTCATTTTATAATGGCAGGCTCGGTCCAGTGTAAGAGCTGTCATGCATTTGTTTTTAGATCCAATTTTTGGAGGTTTGGAGTGTGCCTGATATGTAGGCAGTTCTCTTTATTGCAGCAGGAAATTGCCTGTTTGAAGTCTGAGATTTGTAAATTATCTATTAGACAAACTAAGGCTATGACTGTTACAAAGCCACTGCCACAGAGGCATCCTAGGAGCGGCAGATGGACTACTGTAGGATCTGGTAGACTTAGAGTTATGGATAGAAGGCATGTCCCACTGTCTGTGGCTCTTCTTAATTATTTTGAGGCACTTTCAGAGTGTAGTGGTAAGACGGAAGTAGGCTCAGACACCATAGTTGAGGAACCACCATCCCCTATGCCTATGGTATGCAAGACTGCAACCAAGGACAAAAAGGAAAAGGTGGGACTTGATAGAAGGCAATTGTTGCTGGGTGATTCTATAATAAGAGGTGTTGAGCTGGAGAGTAGTGGTTTGGTGAGATGTCTTCCTGGGGCTACTGCTCGTAGAGACAGGAGACGTATTCTCAATATTGTCAAACAAGCAAAGCAGGAAGGGGAAGTGGATGTTCTAGTCCATCTAGGGACAAATGACTTGGCTAGCAATGAGGTTTCTGAGATTAAGGAAGATTTTTGTGTTCTTGGAGGTGAAATACAGCAGATTGCGTCCAGGTCCACTGTGTCATTCTCTGAAGTTCGCCTGTGCATAACATTCAGGATAGGCAGATGCGCACTAGGGAATTTTATTTGTGGCTTCAGGAATGGTGTCGGGAGCAAGGATTTGGCTTTGAGTCCCATGATAGCTCTAATTGGAGCAGAAAGGAACTGTATAAAAAAGATGGTTTGCATCTTACTCATAGGGGAACATATGTTCTCAGTGAGTAGTTCAAAGGTTTCACAAAGGAATATTTAAACTAGGAGGGGGGGGGACAAAAGGGTAAAAAACAATCTGCCCGATTGTCCCCCAAAACTAAATCTGAGGATGTAAGCAACATGTGGGGTAAAAAATGACAAGCTCAGAGTCGTGTCTAAAAATGCTAGCAGTTTAGTCAATAAAATAAATGAACTGGAGGCAATGATGGCAGCTGAAAAAAGTAGATTTAGTGGCGGTTACTGAGACATGGTTCAGTGAGAAAAATAACTGGGACATAACAATACAGGGGTACTCTTTATATATAAAAGACAGAGAAGGTAGGAAAGGAGGAGGAGTGGCCCTGTATGGGAAAAACAACATAAAAACGAACCAAATAAAAGTGAGCGAGGTGAACATAGAGTCAGTTTGGGTTACGCTAACCTTTGGCAATCATACAGTAGCTCGTGTAGGTGTGATCTATAGACCCACTGGACAAGTAGAAGAGCTAGATAATCTGCTGTTTGAGGAAATAGCCAAAATGGCAATGAAGGGGGAAGTTATTATCATGGGGGACTTTAATCTTCCTGATGTGAACTGGAAAACCAAAATAGCTGGGTGCACCAGGAGTACAAATATTCTAAACTCCCTACTGGGATTATCTCTCTAACAAAAGTAGTTGAGGAGCCGACCCGTAAAGAGGCCATATTGGATTGATACTCACAAATGGAGGTTTGGTATCAGACGTTGTTGTAGGTGAAAATTTGGGATCTAATGATCACCAGTCAGTGTGGTTTAATATAAGAACAGGGATGGAGCCGCACCACACAAAAACAAAAGTTTTAGACTTTAAAAAAACAGATTTTTCTAAAATGAGATTTTGTGTGAATGAGTCATTATCAGACTGGAGGAGTTTAAAGGGAGTCCAGGAGAAATGGGATTATTTAAAGGAGGCATTATTGGAGGCCACAGGCAATTGCATTCGGCTTGTTAGCAAAAACAAAAAAGGGAAGAAACCACTGTGGTACTCTGCAGAAGTGGCCAAAATAGTGAAGAACAAAAAGATAGCATTCAATAACTATAAAAAACTCAGAGTAAAGAAGATAGGCAAACCTATAAGATTAGGCAGAAAGAGGCAAAGCAATTTATAAGAGCTTCCAAAGCACACGCAGAAGAGAAAATAGATCAGTCAGTAAAAAAGTTGGACAGAACATTTTTTAGATACATAAACGAGAAAAGAAAAGTAAAACAAGGATTAGTTAGATTAAAAACAAAGGAAGGAAGGTATGTAGAAGAGGATAAAAGTCTCGCTGACTGCCTCAATGAATATTTTTGTTCAGTCTTTGCAGAACAAAAAGAAAGGAAAGGGACCTCAGTTACTAGGAAACACTAAAGAGACATTTACAAATGAGTTTACAGAGGAGGAGGTTCTACAGCAGCTGTCTAAAGTAAAGACAAATAAGTCCATGGGGCCTGATGGGATCCACCCTAAATTATTAAAAGAGCTCAGTGGTGTAATAGCAAAACCGTTAACAGATTTATTTAACCAATCCTTGTAAACGGGAGTCGTCCCAGAAGACTGGAAATTAGCAAATGTTGTGCCCATTTACAAGAAGGGTAGTAGGGAGGAATCGGGGAACTATAGGCCAGTTAGTCTTACGTCAGTAGTGGGGAAATTAATGGAAACCATGTTAAAGGAAAGAATTGTTGAACATCTAAAAACACATAGATTACAGGATCAGAAACGACATGGGTTTACCTCAGGGAGATCATGCCAAACTAATCTAATTGATTTTTTTGATTGGGTAACAAAAATAATAGACAAAGGTGGTGCAGTAGACATTGCTTATTTAGATTTCAGTAAGGCTTTTGATACTGTTCCACATAGAAGGCTTATCAATAAATTGCAATCTTTGAGCTTGGATTCCAATATTGTTGAATGGATTAGGCAGTGGCTGAGTGACAGGCAACAGAGAGTTCTGGTAAATGGAGTTTATTCGGCGCAAGGTCTTGTTACCAGTGGGGTACCTCAGGGGTCAGTACTTGGACCCATTCTCTTTAATAATTTTATTAGTGATATTGCAGAAGGTATTAATGGTAAAGTATGTCTTTTTGCTGATGACACAAAGATTTGCAACAGGGTTGACGTTCCTGTAGCGATCAGCCAAATGACAAATGATTTAGGTAAACTAAAAAAATGGTCGGAGCTGTGGCAATTGAGTTTTAATGTGGATAAGTGCAAGATAATGCACCTGGGACGTAAAAACCCAAGGGCTGAATATAGAATATTTGATACAGTTCTAACCTCAACAACTGAGTAAAGGGATTTAGGGTTTATTATTTCAGAGGATCTAAGGGTAAGTAGTCAATGTAATAGAGCAGCAGGAAATGCTAGCAGAATGCTTGGTTGTGTAGGGAGAGGTATTAGCAGTAGGAAAAGGGAAGTACTCATGCCACTGTACAGAGCACTGGTGAGACCTCACTTGGAGTACTGTGTGCAGTACTGGAGACCGTATCTCCAGAAGGATATAGACATCTTAGAGAGAGTTCAGAGAAGGGCTACTAAAATGGTGTACGGCTTGAAGGAGAAAAGTTACCAAGAAAGGCTTAATGATCTTAACATGTACAGCTTGGAAAAAAGATGAGACAGAGGAGATTTGATAGAAACATTTAAATACGTAAAGGGAATCCACAAGGTAGAGGAAGGGAGTATATTTAAAAGGAAACAAAGAAGCAAAACAAAAGGACATAGTCTTAGATTAAGGGGCAAAGGTTTAAAAGTAACATCAGGAAGCATTATTTTACTGAGAGGTAGGTGGTGATACATGGAACAGCCTTCCAGTTGAAGTGGTAGAGGCCAAAACAGTAATTGAATTTAAGCAGGCATGGGATAGGCATAAGGCTATCCTAAACAAAAGATAAATCCAGGTAAGGTATCCATGTAATTGGGCAGACTAGATGGGCCGAAAGGTTCTTATCGGCCGACATTTTTCTGTTTCTATGTTAATTGTGGGCAAGGACTTTTGACTTTTTTTTTCCCTTTTTTCTTGCATTTCCGTCAGTTAAAACCAGGGTTGAGCAGTAGGTAAATTTTTGCAATAAGTTTCGGCGCTAACATTAGCGCCAGGGCCAAGCGATTTGTTGGTTAGAATAGCGAAAGTGCTCTGTAGCTCTGCCCATGTTAAGTATAGGACGCGGTAAGTACAGTAAGCTCGCGCTACAAATCGTTGATTACCGCACACTAAGTCGTTTTCGCCGTTTGTAGCAGGAGGCAAACGATCTGTCGGTTAGATTGAATTTACCTGGCATTAATGCGAAAACAGGCTGACGCCAGGTGATAGTGCCCCTGGAGGGCCAAGGTTGCAGATCCCTGCCTTAGGCTATAAGTCAAAGCATGTCGTCAGGAATCGTTAGTATTTCATTTGTGACACATTATGGATGGTGAAATGTGAAATTATGGACGGAGGGGAGGGGACTTTCTGTGGTTCTGTACAGGCTACTGAGCGAAGTGAACATAGGGAAGAAAGCCAGCTGGAAAACGCAAAAAATTCATACACTTCTCTACTTTTCAGCTAAAAGATGAACGATGTAATTATCTGGCAAATCTTTTCAAAGATGTAAAGAGAATCGAGATGTAGTTGGTGATAGATCACATTTACAGGGTTATTCAGAGAGAGGTGAAAACCAGGAGAATGACTGGAGAAGTGAAAATTCTAGGTCAAAATAGCCAAACCAGAAAAATTCTCCCATTTATGTCACTTTCAAAATCAGCTATTTGGTCTAGATTGTTCTCTTCTCCTGGTTTTCACCTTTCTCTGAGTAACCCTGATAGTTAAGTTTCAAATGAGCACTTCTTGAATATCCCTTTAAACCGTTCACTCCCAAGTGCTTTTTGTTGACAGAAAAATATTATAAGATTTATTTGAAGAATGGGATACCTAGTTATCGCTTATAGGGGCACTCTATACACGCTGACCATCAACGTAATTTGAGTGATCACAGTGACCTGAGTGCAGGGCCGCCATCAGGGCATTACATGCTGACGTAAGGGGCCCGGGCCACCGGGGGGGGCCCGGGCCGCCAGGGCCCCATCGGCAGCGGCGTCGCCCTTTTACAGCTCCGGTATCGGACTCTATGAGTCTATGCAGGAGCCGGAGGAGACACTGTGTCTCCTCTGGCTCCTGGCAGCTTCACTAGCTGGCTGGGTGTGGCCAAGCAGCGTGTGGGGGCCTCCCAAGCACGCTGCTGTGGCTCCACCCCCTCCAGTCAGTGAAGCTGCGCGCCTGAGACGGAGGGCCCAGGCTGAAGAGCAGAAGAAAAGAAATTTGAGGAGAAGAAAAGAAGAGCTGAAGGAAGGACAGGGAAGGAAGACGGCGGAGTGGTGAGCCAGGGCCCAGCCTAGACCCAGGGCCCAGACCACACCCAGACCCAGGGCCCAGACCCCAAGACCCAAACCCAGGGCCTGAGGAGAAAAGTTACCAGGAAAGGTTTAATGATCTTAACATGTACAGCTTGGAAAAAAGACAAGACAAAGGAGATATGATAGAAACATTTTAGAAACAGCCTTCCAGTTGAAGTGGTAGAGGCTAAAACAGTAATTGAATTTAAGCAGGCATGGGATAGGCATAAAGCTATCCTAAACAAAAGATAAATCCAGGTAAAGTATCCATGTAATTGGGCAGACTAGATAGGCCGAAAGGTTCTTATCTTCCGACATTTTCTATGTTTCTATGTTTGTATGATACGTTCATACACAACGCTCATTACTGTGAGTTTTATTGCTGTGGATTCTGTGATATGTTCATACACACTGCACATTACTGTGAGTTTTATTGCTGTGGTGCTATGTTATGTAGTTTTTTTTTTTTTTTTAAGGGGGAGAAAAGCTGTTAGAGGTTGAGGGAGTGCCGGGGGGGGGGCCATCGTGAGGTTCATTTCTGGTGGCTGCCCTGCCTGAGTGCCTTCAATGCTCATTCCCTCTGAAAGGATTTTGGAGGGCTGAGTCCCGCCCAGAACCTGAATGCAGATCTCATATTCTTGAAGGGTTATTCAATAGGAGCCGAACTTTCGTGGCAGTACATCTATTCAAAAGTCTGTCAATTTGCCAAATATTGGCAAATTGACAGTGAAATACGGTGCAATGCGCCTCAGATCGCCGCAATTTGGCTACCTTCGGTGGCAGTGAAATTCCACATAGAGCGCACCAAACTTCACCGAAGTGTTGGCGAAATGCCTAGGTTTTCAGTGCTTCAGTTCGACAGGTTTAAACAGGCAAATCCCATAGGTTTCGATGTAAAGAAAAAATCCTGTTTTTATAATTTTTTTTATTCAACCGTTTATTATTATTATTATTATTATTATTATTATTTAGCGGACTTATTTTATTATTTCCATGCATTTTTATTATTTTAAAAAATCTGCCTTTTTTTCTTTTAGTGAGGGAAAAGGGAGTTTGTGAGGGTCCTGAGCAGGGCAGCCATCAGAAATGATGGGGCCCCTTACTAAACCTCACGATGGGGCCCCCCAGGGCCCCCCCGGCACTCCCTCAACCTCTAACAGCTTTTCTCCCCCTTCAAAAAAAAAAAAGGACATAACATAGCACCACAGCAATAAAACTCCCAGTAATGTGCAGTGTGTATTAGCGTATCACAGTATCGACAGCAATAAAACTCACAGTAATGAGCGGTGTGTCTGAACGTATCACAGAATCCACAGCAATAAATCTCACAGAAACGGGCTGTGTATGATGGCCTTTGGGTCTGGGTCTGGGCCTGGTCCCTGGGCCTTGGGGTCTGGTCTGGGCCCGGGGTCTGGGTCTGGTCCCTGGAACTGGGTCTTGGGGTCTGGTCCCTGAGGTCTGGGCCCTGAGGTCTGGGCCCTGGGTCTAGGCTGGGCCTGGTCCCTGGGTCTGGCCTGGGGTCTGGGCCCTGAGTCTGGCCTGGGGTCTGGTTCCTGGGTCTGGGCCTTGGGTCTGGCCTGGACCCTGGTCTCTGGGTCTGGTCCCTGGGCCTTGGCCCTGGGGTCTGGGCCTTGGGGTCTGGTCCTTGGGGTCTGGGCCTTAGGGTCTGGGCCCTGGGGTCTGGGCCCTGGGGTCTGGGCCCTGGGTTTGGGGTCTGGGCCTTGTGTCTGGGCCTTGGGGTCTGGGGTCTGGGTCTGGGCCTTAGGGTCTGGGTCCTGGGCCTTCAGGTCTGGGCCCTGGGTCTGGGCCTTGGGGTCTGGGCCTTAGGGTCTGGGTCCTGGGCCTTGGGGTCTGGGCCCTGGGTTTGGCCTAGGGGTCTGGGCTTTGGGGTCTGGGCCTTAGGGTCTGGGTCCTGGGGTCTGGGCCTTGGGGTCTGGGCCCTGGGGTCTGGGCCCCGGGTTTGGGCCTAGGGGTCTGGGCCCTGAGTCTGGGCCTTAGGGTCTGGGCCCTGGGGTCTGGGCCCTGGGTTTGGGCCCTGGGGTTTGGGGTCTGGGCCTTGGGTCTGGGCCTTGGGGTCTGGGCCCTGGGTCTGGGCTTAGGGGTCTGGGTCCTGGGCCTTCGGGTCTGGGCCCTGGGTCTGGGCCTTGGGGTCTGGGCCTTGGGTCTGGGCCTTAGGGTCTGGGTCCTGGGCCCTGGGATCTGGGCCCTGGGTTTGGCCTAGGGGTCTGGGCCTTAGGGTCTGGATCCTGGGCCTTGGGGTCTGGGCCCTGGGTCTGGGCCCTGGGGTCTGGGCCTAGGGGTCTGGGCCCTGGGTCAGGGTCTAGGCCTAGGGGTCTGGGCCCTGGGTCTAGGCCTAGGGGTCTGGGCCTAGGGGTCTGGGCCCTGGGGTCTGGGCCTTAGGGTCTGGGCCTGGGGTCTGGGCCCTGGGGTCTGGGCCTTAGGGTCTGGGTCCTGGGCCTTGGGGTCTGGGCCCTGGGTTTGGCCTAGGGGTCTGGGCCTAGGGGTCTGGGCCTTAGGTCTGGGCCCTGGGGTCTGGGCCCTAGGGTCTGGGCCTTGGGGTCTGGGCCTTAGGGTCTGGGTCCTTGGCCTTGGGTCTGGGCCCTGGGTTTGGCCTAGGGGTCTGGGCCTTAGGGTCTGGGTCCTGGGCCTAGGGGTCTGGGCCCTGGGTCTGGGCCCTGGGGTCTGGGCCTGGGGTCTGGGCCTAGGGGTCTGGGCCCTGGGGTCTGGGCCCTAGTGTCTGGCCTTGGGGTCTGGGCCCTAGGTCTGGGTCCTGGGCCTTGGGGTCTGGGCCCTGGGTTTGGGCTTTGGGCCCTGGGTCTGGGCTTAGGGTTTGAGCCCTGAGGTCTGGGCCCTGGGTTTGGCCTAGGGGTCTGGCCTTGGTCTGGGCCTTAGGGTCGGGGCCCTGGGTCTGGGCTTAGGGGTCTGGGCCTGGGTCAGGGTCTAGGCCTAGGGGTCTGGGCCCTGGGTCTAGGCCTAGGGGTCTGGGCCTAGGGGTCTGGGCCCTGGGGTCTGGGCCTTAGGGTCTGGGCCCTGGGGTCTGGGCCCTGGGGTCTGGGCCTTAGGGTCTGGGTCCTGGGCCTTGGGGTCTGGGCCCTGGGTTTGGCCTAGGGGTCTGGGCCTAGGGGTCTGGGCCTTAGGGTCTGGGCCTGGGTCTGGGCCCTAGGGTCTGGGCCTTGGGGTCTGGGCCTTAGGGTCTGGGTCCTTGGCCTTGGGGTCTGGGCCTGGGTTTGGCCTAGGGGTCTGGGCCTTAGGGTCTGGGTCCTGGGCCTAGGGGTCTGGGCCCTGGGTCTGGGCCCTGGGGTCTGGGCCCTGGGTCTGGGCCTAGGGGTCTGGGCCCTGGGGTCTGGGCCCTAGTGTCTGGGCCTTGGGGTCTGGGCCCTAGGGTCTGGGTCCTGGGCCTTGGGGTCTGGGCCCTGGGTTTGGGCTTTGGGCCCTGGGTCTGGGGCTTAGGGTTTGAGCCCTGAGGTCTGGGCCCTGGGTTTGGCCTAGGGGTCTGGGCCTTGGGTCTGGGCCTTAGGGTCGGGGCCCTGGGTCTGGGCTTAGGGGTCTGGGCCCTGGGTCTGGGCCTTAGGGTCTGGGGTCTGGGCCCTAGGGTCTGGGCCCTGGGTCTGGGCCTAGGGGTCTGGGCCATGGGTCTGGGCCTTAGGATCTGGACCTTGGGGTCTGGGCCCTGGGCCCAGGGTACTGGGCCCTGGGTTTGGGCCTTGGGGTCTGGGCCCTGGGTTTGGGCCTAGGGGTCTGGGCCCTGGGTCTGGGCCTTAGGGTCTGGCCCTGGGTCTTAGGTTCTGGGCTCTGGACCTTGGGGTCTGGGCCCTGGGGTTTGGGCCTTTGGGTCTGGGCCCTGGGGTCTGGGCCCTGGGTTTGGGCTTTGGGGTCTGGGCCCTGGGTCTGGGCCTTAGGGTCTGGGTCCTGGGCCTTGGGGTCTGGGCCTTAGGGTCTGGGCCCTGGGTCTGGGCCTTAGGGTCTGGGCCTAGGGGTCTGGGCCCTGGGTCTGGGCCTTGGGGTCTGGGCCTTGGGGTCTGGGCCCTGGGTTTGGGCCTTGGGGTCTGGGCCCTGGGCCTTGGGGTCTGGGTCCTGGGCCTAGGGGTCTGGGCCCTGGGTCTGGACCTTGGGGTCTGGGTCCTGGGTTTGGGCCTTGGGGTCTGGGCCCTGGGCCTTGGGTCTGGGTCCTGGGCCTTGGGGTCTGGGCCCTGGGTCTGGGCCCTGGGTCTGGGACTTAGGGTCTGGGCCTAGGGGTCTTGGCCCTGGGTCTGGGCCTTGGGGTCTGGGCCTAGGCCTTGGGGTCTGGGCCCTGGCTCACCACTCCGCTGTCTTCTCTCTTCTTTTCTTCTGTCTTCTGCTCTTCAGCTCTTCTTTTCTTCACCTTTTCTTTAATCTTCTTCTCTTCTTTTCTTCTGATCTTCTTCCCGGCCCCTCCAGCTCCGGCACGCAGCTTGACTGAGTGGAGGGGCGGAGCCAAAGCAACATGCTTGGGAGGCCCTCACACACTGCTTGGCCCCGCCCAGCCAACCAGTGAAGCTGCCAGACACCGTGTCCCCTCCGGCTCCAGCAGGGACACAGCTCCGGATTCGGACTCATCGAGTCCGATACCAGAGCTGTTAAAGGGCGACGCCGCTGTCGACGGGGGCCCGGGACCCTTACGGCAGCATGGGGCGTAATGCCCTGGTGGCGGCCCTGGTCCTGAGAACGAGCAACAGCACTAGCGGCCTGCTCTACGGTGGGTGCCCGCTCAGGTCTCACAAGGTTTTAGCTTGCTTGTGCCATTACAGGGATGAATGCTCCATATGCAAATCAGTCTGCTCTCACCCAAAAAGGGTGGCCAGTTCTGATTGCCAAGGACGTCATCCCTGCACGAGAGGTGCAGCAACCCCCGACGATCGTTTCGGCCTAGTTAGGCCTCATCAGGAGGGTATAGCTGACACCACTCTAGGCACATCAAGCAAGGGGTCCACATCTGGATGACCCTGTAAACTTATAGTGAGGGAAAGGGGGGGTTTGTGAGGGTCCTGAGAACCAGCAACAGCACTAGTGGCCTGCTCTACGGTGGGTGCCCACTCAGGCCTCACAAGGCAATCTTTGGCAATCAGTAATGGCCACCGTCATTGGTGAGAGCAGGCTGATTTGCAAATGGAACATTCATCCCTGTAATGGCACAAGCAAGCTAAAACCTTGTGAGACCTGAGCGGGCACCTAACGTAGAGCAGGACATTAGTGCTTGCTGTTGCTCGTCCTCAGGACCCTCACAAACCCCCCTTTCCCTCACTACAAGTTTACAGGGTCATCCAGATGTGGACCCCTTGCTTGATGTGCCTAGAGGGGTGTCAGTTATACCCTCCTGACGATGCTTAACACTGATGAAACGATCGTTGGGGGTTGCTGCACCTCTTGTGCAGGGATGACGTCCTTGGCAATCAGTACTGGCCACCCTTTTTTGGTGAGAGCAGGCTGATTTGAATATGGAGCATTCATCCCTGCAATGGCACAAGCAAGCTAAAACCTTGTCAGACCTGAGCGGGCACCCACCGTAGAGCAGGCCACTAGTGCTGTTGCTTGTCCTCAGGTCCTCACAAACCCCCTCACTTTTTTTCTTTTACCCCCCATTTGGCGGCATTCGGCGGCTGATTTGACTTTTTCCGGCGGCATTCAACGGTTTGTTCGGTGTTCAGTGGCTGTGTTTGGCAGCTACATTCAGCGGGTTGTTCATCGGCGTTCAGCTGATCAGCGGCTATGTTTGCCAGTTGCATTCAGCAGGTTGATCAGCGGCGTTCGCCGGATCCCTACGGCGCACTTCGGGGACAGTGCAGGGAATGCTGAATTCACCACAGAGACAGCGAACTGAACTCACTGAAGTGTGCCGATTGAGAGACCACCAAAACTTCAGTGGAATTTTGGTGCTCTCTGAATAACCCCTCTAGTGATCAGTACCTTTGGGAACAAACTCCTACCAATGGATCTCAATGCGTTCAGCAAAGCAGAGCACAGGATTGGCTGCCTTTCCATGACCGTGTGACATGCTGTAGCTTGCAGGAAATGACAAAACAGAGAGTTCCCAGAGCTGGAAGGGCGGTAAGTTTAAGATATAGCTAGAAGCTTAAAACAGGAGGCTGATGCCGAGTAGGCCAGGAGTGGTTAATGTTTAACCCCTCCATTTCCCTCTCCCATTTTAACTCCACTGTATCCTTTTGAAGTCGGGTAAAATAGCAATTTTGCATTAAGATTGTAATTCTGAAATTCAAGGATTAAAATAATGTAAGTATGTTCATTTATTATTTTTCATATTCTCTTATATGTCACAGAGCTATTGCTTAAATCAGTGGCAGAACTAGCAGGGTCGCAGCGGTCGCAATTGCGACTGGGCCCTGGCAATTCCGTCACTGGAGGGGGGCCCACTGGAGGGGGATAAATTTCGCGCAGCGGCGAGCGCTGCACTATTTTTTCAGCAGCCGCCAGCCGCGTTCTTCGATTGGCGATCTTTCCCTCTCTCGCTCACCTCCAGCTGCTCCGGCCGCACGTGTGCCTATGTGTGTGTGGTCGCGGCCAAGGAGACGAGTGAGTGAGAGAGACAGAGCGAGCCGGATCAGGATTAATGCGCGGCTGGGTGGCCGGATACCCTTCCTCTCCGGCTCCAGTCCCATGTGAGATGAGTCAGTCTGGCTGCACTGCTGGAAGGCACCACCACCACACCGCTGCAGAGTCGTGACAGTCACTGTCTGCTGAGGTAGAGGCCACAAACGTCCCGGGTCCCGGTCACAATCTTTCGGCATCGCCATCAGCACACCACTGGATCAGGTAATTCTGTTCAAAAACATCAAATAATGGTCCGGTCGCTTACTACACTAACAAACACTTTCTCTTTTCAATCTGATTCTGTCTGGGGGGGGGCAGGCAGTCTCAATATGGATTAAAGGCCCCATGGCAGATGGCACCCTGGCTCCAATATGGCAGGCACTGGCAGCCTGGCCTGCGTTACCATGGGGGCTGAGGGGCCCTTCCAATATGGCAGCCAGGCCTGCGTTACCGTGGGACCCGGGCCCTTGAGTACTGTGGGGGGGGGCCCTTGGAGCTGGGGGCACTATATACCCATGAGAGCTGGGGGCACTATATACCCATGTGAGCTGGGGGCACTATATACCCTGAGAGCTGGGGGCACTATATACCCATGAGAGCTGGGGGCACTATGTACCCTGAGAGCTGGGGGCACTATATACCCATGTGAGCTGGGGGCACTATATACCCTGAGAGTGGGGGCACTATATACCCATGAGAGCTGGGGCACTATGTACCCTGAGAGCTGGGGCACTATATACCATGAGAGCTGGGGGCACTATATACCCATGAGAGCTGGGGGCACTATATACCCATGAGAGCTGGGGGCACTATATACCCATGTGAGCTGGGGGCACTATATACCCATGAGAGCTGGGGGCACTATGTACCCTGAGAGCTGGGGCACTATATACCCATGAGAGCTGGGGGCACTATATACCCATGAGAGCTGGGGCACTATATACCCATGAGAGCTGGGGGCACTAATTACCCATGAGAGGTGGGGGCACTATATACCCATATGAGCTGGGGGCACTATATACCCATGAGAGCTGGGTGCACTATATACCCATGAGAGCTGGGGGCACTAATTACCCATGTGAGCTGGGGGCACTATATACCCATGAGAGCTAGGGGCACTATATACCCATGAGAGCTGGGGGCACAATATACCCTGAGAGCTGGGGGCACTATATACCCATGAGAGCTGGGGGCACTATGTACCCTGAGAGCTGGGGGCACTATATACCCATGTGAGCTGGGGGCACTATATACCCTGAGAGTGGGGGCACTATATACCCATGAGAGCTGGGGGCACTATGTACCCTGAGAGCTGGGGCACTATATACCCATGTGAGCTGGGGGCACTATATACCCATGAGAGCTGGGGGCACTATGTACCCTGAGAGCTGGGGCACTATATACCCATGAGAGCTGGGGCACTATATACCCATGAGAGCTGGGGGCACTATATACCCATGAGAGCTGGGGCACTATATACCCATGAGAGCTGGGGGCACTAATTACCCATGAGAGGTGGGGGCAATATATACCCATATGAGCTGGGTGCACTATATACCAATGAGAACTGGGGGCACTAATTACCCATGAGAGCTGGGGGCACTATATACCCATATGAGCTGGGGGCACTATATACCCATGAGAGCTGGGTGCACTATATACCCATGAGAGCTGGGGGCACTATATACCCATGAGAGCTGGGGGCACTATATACCCATGAGAGCTGGGGGCACTATATACACTATATATAGACATACAGATAGCTAGACACAGAGACATAGGTATGTCTAACTGTGACACCTGGGTATATTATTCTGGGGGTCCAGTGCCTGGGTATATTATCATGGGGGTCCAGTACCTGGGTATATAGTTCTGGGGGTCCAGTACCTGGGTATATTATTCTGGGGGTCCTGTGCCTGTGCATATTATTCTGGGGCTCCAGTGCCTGGGTATATTATTCTGGGGGTCCAGTGCCTGTGTATATAATTCAGGGGGGTCTGTGCCTGGGTATATTATTCTGGGGGTCCAGTGCCTGTGTATATAATTCAGGGGGGTCTGTGCCTGGATATCTATATTTATAAATGTATGTGATAAATATATATATATTATATATACTGTGTTAGTCCAGTTGACAAAATCACGAATATACCAATACATAGTGATACCTTTCACTGATCAGTATACTGATCATTCACTAACAGTGACACACAGAAAATAGAAAGTGAGTCAGTATTCTTCGACAATCCAGTTTACACAAACCTAATTCCATTATACTGGTTCAACACAGAAATAAGCTTTAAACCAAATTACAAACAGTATGGCAATGCCCAAATGCCCTGCGAACATTCTCTGCCATAATTACCCATAGTCTGTGTGCATGAGGCTGGCATCCGCTCTTTTCCAAGGGGAATACAGTCTATGTGTAGCGCAGACATGGCTGTGAGTGCCCGCGCCCGCCATTCCCAGACCCCTGGAACACAAGTCACTGAAAAGGTGACGGAGGTTTCCGTCACAAATGCTCCTATCAGTATACCTATATTTCAAATATCAAAGATGTTACAGGTGTGAAAATTGATATTTACAACCTTGAAAAATAAAAAAACCAACTACTTCATCATTTTCCAAAAATCCAGTAGGGGGGGTGGGGTGGTGAAAAAGGGGTGTGTATACTTTTATCAGTATACCTATATTTCAATAACCAAAGATGTTACAGGCGTGAAAATTGGTATTTAGATTCTGCTTGAAAAATAAAAACCTTATTTTACCATTTTGTGAAAATCTGATCAAGGGGGGCTTGAAAAGGGGGCTGAATACTTTTATCACTATACGCATATTTTAAAAACCAAAGATGTTCCAGGTGTGAAAATTGATATTTACAATCTTTGTGAAAAAAACAAACATGTGTTTTACCATTTTCCAAAAAGAGAGGATGAACATTTTAATTGTTGTTAAAATTGTTATAATTATTTCATAGCGTAAATGACAGCCAGAGCAATCATCGCTTTTTGTTTTGTTTTACTTCCTTAGTGTGAGAATGAAACAGCATTATATGCACCGCGCTTTGGAACGCACCACCATACGCAGTAGGGTACGCGGTGGCCATTTTGGAAACGTAATGTGTTCGATCAACCCACCGACAGCGAACGCAGCCGACGATCCACTGAATAGATCGATCGGACACAGCCAATGATCAGCCACTGAACACAGCCAATGAAACCGATCAGTTGCCAAATGGGGGTAAAAAAATAAAGCAATTTTTAAAAGGTGTTTAAAACAATGAAAATGTAAAGAAACAACAAGAAAGGTCCCATAACAAATAATAAAAATGTCTGTTAAGAATTAAAAAAAACATTTAAAAAAATGGGAATCAAAAATTTTGTTGAAAAAATCCAGAAAAATGCCTAAAAAAATCTAATAAATAAATAGTATTTTTTGCTGCAAATGAAAATAATAAATATTTAATTAAAAAAATTAACGAAAACATAAATTTTTTCACATCGAAACCTATGGGATTCGCCTCTTTAGGCTGGGGTCATATGAGTGCACTTTTCCGTCTGACCGCACTGTTTGCTGTCCGTTGCAGCTTTTCAAAGGAGAACAACATATGGAGTACGGGCACACTTTTTCACACACGAACAACTCATGTTGCAACAGACGCCAAAATGGCATCGACGTGAAAAAGCTACACGGAGTTAAAGAAACCCCTGCATACAGCTTTTTTTTTTCTTTTTCTCAACATCAGTCAAAACTGATACAATGTATCCACAATCTCATTCGTTATAAAGTGCATCCATTACTGTGCGCAATCAGTGCGCTCGTCTGACCCCAGCCTTAAACCTGCTGAACAGAAGCACCAAAAATCTCACTGCTGCCGAAGGTCACTGAATTGTGGCGACCTGAGGTGAATTGCGCCACATTTTGCTGGCAATTCGCCAATGTTTGGCGAATTGACAGCTTTCTAAATGCCTGAATTGCCATGAAATTGCACCATACGGGGAAAATCACAGTTCACTGCAATTCGAAGGCAACTTCGGCTCTTATTGAATAACCCCTGATGAGTTCCCCCACTTATTTATCTGGGACTTGATCCCTGCTTTTTGGTAATGAAAGGATTAAGTATGCCAGAGCTTGGGAACTGTACAGCAGTTGGAGACTTGCCATTTGGTTAGCCATGTGGTAGATGATAAACTATCCATTTAATAAACTGATTCTACGAGGTCCTATTTTTATGATATACTTTGTTTTTCGTGGTTTAAAGCACCAGCCTTCATTTTTAACAACCAATCCCCAAAGTATCTTAACAAATCAGTGGTTTATCGTAGTAAATTCTGTGTTTGATGTCACAGCCGAAGCAGCTGCGAGCAGAGAAATGGCACAGCTTTTACAAACGGCCTTTAAAATACTGCAACCACCAACCTCAAACCTGGTTTGTTTGCATATTGTGCGCAAATCCTTCCATGAGCCGTGCCACTTCCTCGTGTCTGAAAACCAAAGAGCAAGCCCCATCATGAAGAATGACTGAACATTAAGTATATCAATCACACCGTTGTTAGTGTATGTGACTATATGCCTGGTGTTTCTCAGTGGTTACACCATAATTAGAGCACATGTCTGATATTATTGGGCACAAGGAATTGGCGACCACCTCCGATGAGAAGCACACTCTCTAGTGCAGAAAACTTTACTGAGTTTTCATGGTTGCATAAAACTTGAATTGCCATCGTAAATTTTTCATGTATACCCTACAGGAAAACCACAAATGAGAAGGAAAAGTCAGAATATCACCATGTTATGGAAACATTTTGCACTTTATAGTTTACATACCTCTCTGCTCTTCGAATTCTTATGTGTTCTATTTGAGATTTCAATTCAAATTTTTGTAAGAAAATGTAAATTTTTTGGCTTCAGCTGCTGTGAATTAGAATTTCCAAGACACACAGGAAGAGTCACAGTCAGAGGCATAACTAGAAACCTCAGGGCCCAGGTGTGGGAATCCATGAAGTTCCCCCCACCCTAGGCAACAACATATTTTGCCCCTGCCGTACCCTTGCAACGGACCTCTCCAAGTCCACAAAGTTTACTCCAAACAATCAGTGATCCATTTTTTTCCAGTTCCACTATGACCATTCAGTCCATCCCACAGCAATAAAACTCACAGTAATGTGCGGTGTGTATGAGCTTATCAAAAAGCTTCACAGCAATAAAACTCCCAGAAACATGCAGTGTGTATGAGTGTATTACAGAGCTCCACAGCAATAAACCTCATAGTTATGTGCAGTGTGTATGAGCTTATCACAGAAATCCACAGCAATAAAACTCATAGTTATGTGCAGTGTGTATGAGCGAATCACAGAACTCCACCCGTGGTAGTTCCGCCCCTGGTCATGGACCTACCCGGCATCCTTGCCACTGCTTTGGTACTGTATCAAAAGCTATGAGTTTTGGTTAACTTAGGACATGGGAGACATGGCTTAGCTTTAAGGGATATTTCCAGGACTGTCTTTGCTGTAGACTTTATGTATAGTAAAAACATTGTACCTGCAATGCACAGCATCTGGAGTCCAAAGTTTAGGTTACTGTGAGATATTGGGTTGGTACTTGTCCAACCAAAAGACTGACTCAAACCATCTCTCTACAGATGAAGTACTGGAATTGACCGAATTGATCATTAGGGTTGCTGTATCTCTTGTACAGAGAGGACTACCTTGGCATTTCAGTATGGCTGGCCCTTCCTGGGTGACAGCAGACTGATTTGCATATGGTTCCGTTTCCTCTGTAGTGACACTATTGAACTAAAACCTTGTAAGACCTGAGCAGGAACTCACGTAGGGCAGGACACTTGTTCTGTAACCCGTTCTCAGGACCCTCACAAACCTTGTGTTGTTGCCCCTTCTCAGGACCCTCACAAACCTGTTTTTTGCTAACCAGAAGTATTGATACCCTTGCATTTTAATCTCTCTCTTCCAGAGAAACAAAGAAACAAAAAAAAAGACAGAATGGAGACTGAGGTTTTGTCGGTATACAGTCAGGTCCAAAAAATATTGGGACATCGACACAATTCTAACATCTTTGGCTTTATACACCATCACAATGAAGTTGGAATGAAACAAACACAATGTGCTTTAACTGCAGACTGTCAGCTTTAATTTGAGGGTATGTACATCCAACTCAGGTGAACGGTGTAGGATTTACAGCAGTTTGCAGATGTGCCTCCCACTTGTTAAGGGACCAAAGGTAATGGGACAATTGGCTTCTCAGCTGTTCCATGGCCAGGTGTGTGATATTCCCTCATTACCCCAATTACGATGTGCAGATAAAAGGCCCAGAGTTCATTTCAAGTGTGCTATTTGCATTTGGAATCTGTTGCTGTCAACTATCAAGATGAGATCCAAAGAGCTGTCACTATCAGGGAAGCAAGCCATCATTAGGCTGAAGAAACAAAACAAACCCATCAGAGAGATAGCAAGAACATTAGGTGTGGCCAAAACAACTGTTTGGAATATTCTCAAAAAGAAGGAACGCACCTGTGAGCTCAGCACCACCAAAAGACCCAGGAGACCACGGAAAACAACTGTGGTGGATGACCGAAGAATTCTTTCCCTGGTGAAGAAAACACCCTTCACAACAGTTAGCCAGATCAAGAACACTCTCCAGGAGGTAGGTGTATGTGTGCCAAAAGTCAACAATCAAGAGAAGACTTCACCAGAGTGAATACAGAGGGTTCACCACAAGATGTAAACCATTGGTGAGCCTCAATAATAGGAAGGCCAGATTAGAGTTTGCCAAACAACACCTAACAAAGCCTTCACAGTTCTGGAACAAGATCCTATGGACAGATGAGACCAAGATCAATATGTACCAGAGTGTTGGGAAGAGAAGAGTATGGAGAAGGAAAGGAACTGCTCATGATCCTAAGCATACCACCTCATCAGTAGGGATGAGCCGAACACTCCCCAGGTTCAGTTCGAAGCCGAACCTGAACCTTCCAAATGTTCGGATCCGAACCCGAACTCGAACTCAATGCAAGTCAATGGGGCTGAAAATTCGGTTTTTAGAGTGCCCTCCAAGAGGGCATATATGCTAGATATTTACGATAAAAGGTGTATGGGGGTCCGGGTAGTGCCCTGGGGGACAGGAAACAAGGACAAAAAGCTTAAAAAAAACGTTTTTAAAGGGACAGTGAGTTTTCCATGAAATAAGGGTTAAAAATAAAAACGAAAAATTCCTTCAAATATCGTGCCTAGGAGGTCCCCATAACCTGCCCGTGAAGTGGCGGATTTCTAGGATGTATAGAAATATGTAAAAACCAAAAAATGACATTTCAAATGACGGTAAATGCTTTTCCTTTAATCTATCCATAAACAACTGCTTGGGGCGGCAGTCTGTGTGAAAAGAGGAGACATTTTCGGACACGCAGAAAAAGTTTACTGATTTTTGGCGGTGAAAAGCAGGAGAATGGAAAATTCTAGACCAAATAGCCGATTTGGAAAGTAAAATAAATGGGAGAATTTTTCTGGTTTGGCTATTTTGACCTAGAATTTTCTCTTCAGTCATTCTCCTGAGTTTCACCTTTCTCTGAATAACCCTGTCAGGGTTATTCAGAGAGCGGTGAAGAGCAGGAGAATGACTGGAGAATGGAAAATTCTAGGTCAAAATAGCCAAACCAGAAAAATTCTCCCATTTAGGCTAGGGTCAGACTAGCGAATTTTTAACGTGCGTTTAGGCGCACTTAATCACGGCCGCACTAGCAGCAAATGACGGGCAATGACGGCCAATATACGAAGTACGGTCGCACGAAAGTCCAGCTGCGCAACGCAAGTGGAAAATGAACGCATTTTTTCGAGAACCACTAGTACGGACGTACAGTGTGCGCTGCGTCCACTAGCGGCGTGTGTGCGTGATTTGGAGACGTCAGACCCTGCTCATGTCCGGCCAACATAGCGTCCAGACACCCAAAGTTTCCTGGTTTGGATCCGTAAAAAATCACCCCCAAAAATGCGCATCGTATGACCGTTTTCGCGCATTCCATGAAAAAATACGGCAATGCGTTCGGACGCACTTTTTGACGGTCGCTGTGAAAAATGCATTAGTCTGACCCTAGCCTTATCTCACTTTCCAAATCGGCTATTTGGTCCAGATTGTTCTCTTTTCCTGCCATTCTCCTGGTTTTCACCTTTCTCTGAACAACCCTGAGAGAGAGGTGAAAGCCAGGAGAACTGGCAGGAAAAAACAACAATCTAGACCAAATAGCCAATTTGGAAAGTGAGTTAAATGGGAGAATTTTTCTGGTTTGGCTATTTTGACCTAGAATTTTCACTTCTCCAGTTATTCTCCTGCTTTTCACCGCTCTCTGAATAACCCTGTGAATGTTTAATCCCGAGGTGAAAAATAACATTGCTGTAGATGTTATTTTGAATTTTTTTCAAACACCAGTTAACCCCTTCGCTGCGGTGGACGCGCTCAGCTCAGCGCGTCCACCCGCAGGTAGCGTTCCTTGCGGAGGACGCACTGAGCGCGTCCTCCCTTTGGGGCCAGCGATCGCTGTGCCCCCCGGTGCGGGCTGACATCCTCGATGTCAGCCCAGCACCCGGAACCGCCGCCGGCCTAATTAGATGTCATCGCGGCGGGGGGGGGGAGGTCCTTCGGGGGGGCCGGATCACAAACCGGCGCCGAAAAGTGCCGGTTCGTGATCCTTTCCCGGAGCTGGCCGACATCTTGGATGTCGGCCAAGCTTCCGGTAATGCCCCCTGACGACTGGCATCATCGTTCATAGCATGATGACGCCAGTCCTGGAGTTAACCCCTAACTGCCACCAATGGTGGAGATAGGGGGTTCCAATGAACCCCCTATCTCCCGAACCGTGGCAGCTAGGGGTTAATGTTTGGTACTGTTGGATCAGCCAGAGCATGGCCGTTCCAACAATACCAAACATGACTATGAAAAAAGTTTTTAAAAAAAATAAAAATAAAAAAAATTATAAAAAAATAAACAAGTTTTTTTTTCTTTTTTTTGGTTCGTTAATGCAGCAATATTGTTCCCATTTCAATTATAATTTCAACAATGATGCTGCACTAACGATTTTTGTATGCGATGCGTTTGTTAAAAATCGCGTAATTTTCCCCAAAAAAAAATGTAACGAGACCCCATCTCTAATTTTTTTAACAAGCGCACCCCATACAAAATATAACCGCAATTGCTCGCATGTTAAAATGTGAAAAGAAAACACATTACACGTTGTAAATTATGGAAAATTCATATTTTATTGCATTTTTTGTTATAATATACAGACAGGACATGACGTATACATATAATAATGACATATTATGAATCTGCCGAGTCTGACGGAAAGAACGATATATAATATGTCTGGGTCATATACTAAAATAAGCCTTCAAAACACGTTTAAACATGATGAGCAAAACCGGTCAAAATGACCTCAGCACAGAGGCGGGAAATGCCTCAGCAGCGAAAGGGTTAAATGCAGCATATTAGGAGCATGTTTTAGGAGGGAAATGAATTCTCAAATCTCAATCAAAAGCAGACACCACCCCACCCCCTCAGTACCTCAGTATACTGTGCAATGTATCAAATTGATTACCAGACTAAAAACACCTGGTGTTATGCCCGTTTGTGAACAGATGTCATTTAGAGTTGATAATCTTTCCACGTACACATTAGTTTTTAATTCAATATCTAATAAACCGTTGCTTATAATATTCTGCAGTAAAGAGTCTCTTTATTACTAGATTTTTTAGTATTTTTTTAAGCATTTTCTATACTTTTTTCAAAATGTTTTTTTTTTCTCAAACTCGAACCGAACACACCCAAAAAGTTTGAAGTTCGCGAACTTTCGAACTGCCAAAGTTCGGGTCGAACTCCGAACCGTCCGAACCCGAACAGCTCATCCCTACTCATCAGTGAAGCATGGTGGTGGTAGTGCCATGACGTGGGCATGTATGGCTGCCAATGGAACTGGTTCTCTTGTATTTATTGATGATGTGACTGCTGACAAAAGCAGCAGGATGAATTCTGAAGTGTTTCGGGCATTATTATCTGCTCACATTCAGCCAAATGCTGCAGAACTCATTGGACAGCGCTTCACACTGCAGATGGACAATGACCCAAAGCAACCAAAAAGGTTTTGAAGGGACAGAAGTGGAATGTTTTTGGTTTTTTTTTAGAAAGTATTTTACCAGGAAGGATACATTGAGATTTCTCTTGTTTTCAAGTATGTCCTGTGTGGCGAGTATGTACCATTAAATGTCTTGCCCAAAGACACTTACTGGAGAGGTTGCTCACTGGGATTGAACCCATGACTCCACAGGCTCTCTCCATGCAGAGCAGTGATGTTACCTCTACACCACCAAACTTACATAGATACAAGTCAGTACTAAAGCAAACGACATTATGAAATGAATCAGATTCGTTTGACTGTTTCACAAAGCAGCACCCTGTCCCTGTAAATTGGCCTGTGGTGCTGAATCTGTTGTCAGCAGCACCACGGGCCAATGGACAGCTCAACATTTAACCCTAGCTTGCCTTTTAACAGCAAAATTTGATTTATTAGGGTTTTATTTAGTGATCCGCATTTCGAATTGATATCAAATATAGCTCTGCACATCTGCACGCTCCAAATATATTGGAATTTTAAAAGAAACATTTGGAAAAAATGACCTGCTATGCATTGATTGGCTGCAGCATATCATGTGATTGCTCATTCATTCATTCACGCTACCATTGCTCATATAAATGGCTATGTTTTTAGTACCTGCGCATTTTCTCTCAGTATCTTACAGCATACGGATGAGTTGTACCTCTTAAGATCATTAGTTGATTCCAACCCACAGGCATGCACACACATTGCAATAAAGGATATTCCAGAGCAAGTCGCTGACAAAACTATAGTCTTCATGCATTTTGAAAGTGCTTTATCTTTTCCTACTTTCAGTATACAGCATATTTAAAGGTTTGCAGGTTGCTAAGGAACTTGCGAAGGAATTTCATTGAAATAGCTTGTTCAAATGTCTGTAATCCAAAACAAATTATTTTGAAACTAACGTTAACATTTTACTGAAAAAAAGTAGAAAAATTGGTATAAAAATATATTTTTTCAATCAAATGTATTTGTCAACATCCAGCAAGAGAACAGGAATTAGGCATCAATAAAAGTATGAACACACACAAGCTGACCAGCTACGCTTTCACGTTTGAGTTAGGATTAAACATAAAATAACTACAAAAATATGGTTTAATTCACATTTTATCATATAGCGTGCCTGAAAAAGAGTCTTCAAAGGTCCCAGAAAGATGCATCCAGGAGAAGATTGGCAAGTGAGACAGGTCTTATGGACCCATCCTTTCAGCCGCATTCTGTGGCGGATAAAACCCTTCACTACCAAGCAATTTTTTGCTGAAAACATATGCTATCATAACATTTATTTGAAACATGGGATGTAACGTTAACAATTAAATATAGGTCGAAGTAGAAGTTTTGTACAGAAATTGTTATTTTAAGATCGTTAAAAAATTTAAATAATGTTAATTTGCTAATTTTAAATTTTTCATCTATTCGTCTATCCTTTACAGAAATATTGTTGAAATGTAAGATTTTGCATTCTAGATAGTGTCCTTTATCTTACACAATTTCAAACGGGGTCTGCATTATCATCATACAGGCAGTAATGGCCTTTGTGTTAGATACAGTAACTGTGATAAATATAATAAAAATATTCATATCTTTTGTTTATGGGGATTTGTAGTGATCGTAATGAGGTTATTAGCAATGCAGCTTCCAAAAAATACCAATAGAATATAAAAATAATATCTGTATGTGACATGATGCCTGTATATAGAAATCACAGTAACACCTTGTGTCTGTACTGTACATGGATTTTAAGTAATAATAACTCCCTGAATCTTATGCCTGTACAGCAGTGAGTGACCCCAGAGCTCACCCTGTATTCTGCCAAATCCCTGGCTGCTGTAATGCAGCAGTAATCTACTTGAACTTTGTTACAGTGAGGTTTAGGGCTCTATTTGCAAATGGTTTTATCTCTCTCCAGGGAGCTTGGAGAGACATAAAACAAAGGATTTAATTTCTCCATAGGGTACACACGATTAATGCTTTAAAAAAAGGTGTGAAAATTATCTTTTCATATGCTAATGAGTGTTTTTTTAAAGGATTAAAATGCAAAATCGAGAGAACTCAATTTTGGGTGTGAAAGGGTTAAATGTAGTCTGAGGTGCGTTGAACTGTTTATACACACACAGCGCTGCACGAGAGAGGCCTCCATTGGGTTAATTTGCTCATTTGTCTATTTAATTAAATATTTTATTAGTTTCATGTAAATATTCTTGCTGTTAGTTTTTAAGGTTATTGTGTGCCGTGTGTTTTCATAACATTATTTAGGCACATTAAACATATAATTTTAGGATATAAGGGACGGAGTTTAAAAGTTTGCTGCAGTTGCCAACGATCTATTTATTTGTATTCTCCCCCCTGCAAAATCTTTACATGCCTCTCCTGGATGTTTTCTAATGTAAAACTTTTTGCCCGGTAACAAATGACATGTTTACTGAAATTCACAAGGATTAACTGTTCGGTCTCATGACAAAATGAGACAGAAAGCTAAATAGAATTTGACAAATCATTTCAATGTCTAATTACTTTTCATTTGTGGAACATCTGTTCCTGGTGGAAGCTTGCAACGCTTTACCAAGTCAGTGCGACAGCCAGGCAACGATAAGTAAATCTGCCTACCCAATTTCATATACATGTTACGGTTAAAGTCTGAAGTGCGGTTAATCCTACGATTACCCGGGTAATCCTGACATTACTCAGGCATCATTAGCAAAAGTACGAAGTGAAATGAAATTTTGGACTTTATCCGGGTAATCTGCAAAGTATCCAGAGGCCTCTGAGTCCTTCGGTTTTCTGCTTTGGTTTACCTGTTTTTTTTCAGTTTTCAGCAGGTTACAGTTGACTGAATTCTGAGGTTTACCCAGATAAAGCTGCAAACTGTTACCTAACGGATAACAAAATTGTATTTTTTGTTGTTTTCAACCAAATTGTATCCACAGTCACAAACCACACTAAATAACTGTCATGTAACTTTGTGCGTTAATGGTCTGAAAATTAATTTATGAAGATAAAGATATTATATAAAGAGTAACCTGATGTTATTATGTTTTATAAATGATATATAAGCACATATGACACATAATAAAGATCATTTAACTCTTTCATATTCATATAAGAAACATATCCTGTTACTCTGTATATTCATTATATCCTTAATACATTTTAATGTTTGTCTTTTGCCATTTGCGTTCATAATATCCATAGATAATAGCAAAATTCCTTTTACCCAAGCAGGGTTGGATGCTCTGCAGATTACCCAGGTGAAGCTGTGGATAGTCCTCAGATTACCCGGGTAAAGCTACAGACTTTTATCTGAACGATAACAAAATTCGATTTTAACCACACGGGGTTGGACAGTCTGCAGATCATCCGGGTAAAGTGCGGAATTTTCAGCTCTTCCAGACTGTTTCCCAAGGGCGGTTGGTTGGTCCTAAGATTACCCGGGTAAAGTCCGAATTTTTCATTTTTCTTGCAGCTTTACATGGCGGTTTTGGTTAATGTCAGGATTTCCTGGGTAATTTTAAGATTAACCGCACTTCGGGCTTTAACCGTAACATATATATATATAAAAATAGCATGATGCCCCAAAACACAGGACTCAAAAATATGAAAAAATGACAATGCTTTTATTAAATACATAGCATAATCGTTGTTTTAGTCCCAGACTTTTTTCAAGACCATGGACACTATAACAATCTTAACGCTAGCGATAGCGTTAACATTAGGTTAAGTGCCTTTAACGCATAACCCCTCCCCCATTACATTCCGAATGTTAACAGGTTAAATAACACAACAGACCTTTAAAACTCTCCAATCACTATTTTCCCAAAAGAAAAATATGTCCTAATTCCTTTTTATTCTGCTGCTCACCCTGGCAAATGATGTTGAATCCAACCCTGGTCCAATTGCTGACACCATATTTAATCTCCCCACTAAAAAAGGCCTCTCCTTTGTGCACTGCAACATCGGCAGCTTACTCCCTAAGGCTAAGGTCAGACGAAAGCATTTTTAACGTGCGTTTAACCGCATGAAATCACGGCCGTGCTAGCAGCAAATGACGTCCAATGCCGGGTAACATACGAAGAACGGCCGCACGAAAGTCCGTCCGCGCAACGCAAGTGGCAAACAAACGCATTTTTTCTAGAACGTCAAACCGCTACTACTGACGTACAGAGTGCGCTGCGTCCGCATAGCGGCGTGTTTGCGTGATTGGGAGACGTCAGACGCTGCACACGTCCGGCCAACATAACGTCCAGACGCAAAAAGGGTTTTATTGATGATCCGTACAAAATCACGGACGAAAATGCGCATCGTATGACCGCTATTGCGTATTCCGTGAAAAAATACGTCCATTCGTTCGAACGCACTTTTTCACGGACAACGTGAAAAATGCGTTCGTCTGACCCTAGCCTTAACTGGATGAGCTCAAAGCTTGGTGCTTCTATTACAAACCTAAAGTCATTGTGCTGACAGAATCATGGTTAACCCCTAAAGTGCCAGACTCTGCCATAGCAATACAAGGGTATTCATGCTCTAGAAAGGACAGAAGGAGAGGAGGGGGAATTGTTATCTATGTTGACAACTCCATAAAGTTCACCCCTTTGCAGAATCCTAGCTCCCCAGCCACATTTGATTTCCTTTCTGGTACTATTGAGATCCCGTTCAGTAAAACAATTATTGTTGCTGGATTCTACCGCCCACCGAGTTCCTCAGTGCACTCCCTTTCTGACATAACCCAAATCCTTAGTAAATTAGTAGCTCAAAACCAAAAAAGGGAACTGCTGGTCCTCGGTGACTTTAATGATGATTGGCTGAATCCTAAAAACAATAAACACTGCTCACTGTTTAATGCTTTGCAGCTAACACAATTGATCTCCTCCCCCACTCGCATTAATATGAAAAGCCCTAACCACACCTTGCTGGAATGGATTCTCTCCTCATGTCCTGATCGAATAGAGGAGGCAGGCATTCTCGCTAACAGTTTCAGTGATCACTGCCTAGTGTACTGTGTGCGCAAAATAATCGCCACAATATGTCCACCAAAGGTAATAATCACCAGGTCTTTCAAGAAATTTAATCTTGAATCCTTCCTAAATGATCTCAAACAGCTCCCATGGTACAGACTAGACCTAATCCCAGACCTGGACTGTGCAATTGAATACTTTCAATCCAAGCTACTGAAAGTCTGGAATACCCATACCCCGCTGCATAAAGTGTGAGTAAAAGGGGCCCACCTCCCCTAGGTTACAGCTGACCTCATGCAAATGTACCAGTTTAGAGACTCCCTGTGGTCAAATTTCAAGAGTACTGGTTCCACGAACGATCACCGTGAATACCGAAAATGTCGGAATGCATGCACAAAACAAACAAAAATGGCTAAAGCCCAATACTTCAATGAAAATTTAAACAATAACATATCAAACCCTAGAAATTTTTGGAAAATCATAAGTAACATACAAGCACCCCTTGTCCACTCCCAACCAGCTGCTGTCAAAGTAAACAACCAAACTGTACAACACCCCCTAGATGTAGCAAATGCCTTTAATAATTATTTTGTTGGATGTGCCACCACCCTGATTGCTAATCTAGGTAAACTTTTTGTCCTTGTTTCTTGTCCCCCAGGGCACTACCCGGACCCGGACATTGTTTTTAAATGTTTCTATACATCCTACAAATCCGCCACTTCACGGGCAGGTTATGGGGACCTCCTAGGCACGATATTTGAAGGAATTTTTCGTTTTTATTTTTAACCCTTATTTCATGGAAAACTCACTGTCCCTTTAAAAACTATTTTTAACTTTTTGTCCTTGTTTCCTGTCCCCCAGGGCACTACCCAAACCCCCATACACTGTAAAAAGTCCTCCTGGACTGAAACATTGATTATGATATATATTCGATAAAAGCTTTGTTATTTTCATATGTTTGAGTCCTGTGTTGCGGGGAATCATGCTATTTGTTTATGGATTGACCGGGTCCCAGTACCAGGCATTAAATCCGGCTTAGCATGACCCTATTTATATATATATATATATATTATTATTATTTTTTTTTTTGTGTTAATCGGTATGTTTGTGTTTTTTGTTTTTAATATCTTTTATTTTATTACTTTGTATTTCTGTACCTACTGTAACAATTCAATGTTCTTAAACCCAGGACATACTTGAAAACGAGAGAAATCTTAATGTATCCTTCCTGGTAAAATAATTTATAAATAAATAAATAAATATCATTTTATTTTTTAGAAACCTCAAGTTTCCTATACAATAATAATAGTAATAATATATAATACTATAATATACATAATAGCAACAATAACACTAATAATATTAATAAAAACGCTATATGTACTGAACTTTTCCATAGAGGCTAGGGTCAGACGAACGCATTTTCGCGTTGTCTGTGAAAAAGTGCGTTCGAAACGAATGGACGCATTTTTTCACGGAGTACGCGATAGCGGTCATACGATGCGCATTTGCATCCGTGATTTTGTACGGATCATCAATAAAACACTTTGTGCATCTGGACGTTATGTTGGCCGGACATTAGCAGTGTCTGACATCTCCAATTCACGCACACACGCCTCTAGCGGACGCAGCGCACTCTGTACAACCGTACTAGAGGTTTTACGTTCTCGACAAAATGCGTTCGTTTTCCACTTGCGTTGCGCAGCCGGACTTTTGTGCGACCGTACTTCGTATATTGGCCGTCATTGCCTGGCACTTGCTGCTACTACGGCCGTGATTAAGTGCGCCTGCACGCGCGTTCGCACTGCGCTCGTCTGACCCTAGCCAGAATCGGGGTCCGACAAAAAATTTTTGTTGCTGTGTTTTTTACAATTATTTTATCATTTATTCTTTATAAAGCACCAAACTATTCCACGGCGTTGTATAATGGTAGAGCAAACAAACATAAAATTAACAAAATAACTCTGACACATTGGGAACGATAGGAAAAGAGATTATTGTTACACTAAAAGTAAATTTGCCTCAAAATGTAGATGAGGATGACCTCTGTAAATATTTTTCCAAACCCGAGTTGCAGTCTCTATATCACACAATTGAACTTGTAGGCGGCAGACAGCTCTCTGTCCCCCTAGGGGTTAATAAAGAGGTCTAGGTGCAGTTGGAGGTCAGTATAGCATGCAACCTGAGTTCTTTCAGCAGGGTGTCCTAGCACTGGTCACTCCCAGCTTGCATGCCAGGAGAAGGCTGCCATGCAGAAGGAATTACTGAGCTAGCCCCAAGTGTTCTGAGTCCTTTCTGGTGATCTCGACTAGGGGACAATTGTATATATATACGTCGTGCTGGCGATCAGTTACTACTTTTGTTTATTTAAATTGCAAAGACACCGGACAAAGGCTTGAGCCATGTTTTAGTGATAATTTCATACTCAGCGGAGTGTGCAGAAGCCACCTTTCATGTAGAAAATTAAATAAAGCTGTTGTGAAGGAAGGGTAAATCCTCAAAGGAAAGAGTGAAGTGTGATTTGTTCTGATTAAAATGCTCAACAACCACAGATATGTGTTTTTAATCTGCTCGTGCTCTTTCATTTCCTTTGTAGAGTCTTTCTGCAAAATAATTCCCTTCGCCCGCCGTACACAGCGCCGACCGCACAGCGCTGGTGGCCATCGATACACTGGCTCCACTGAACCAAAGGAACTGAAGAAATTTATTCCTCCCAGATGTCTCTACCCTGCGCTAGTAGTCGATACGGTTAATAGACGTGTTTGATGCACAAATCAGAGGAAGGTCATCCTTTTGTGTACTGAACCTTTCAGAATGAGATTTGATACATTCAATGCTTGAAGTGTATTCGGTTATTTAGAGAGATGCGTATTTAACTATTTAGTGGACAATCAGCACAAAAAGTGAAAATCGCTGCTGTTGCAAAGGCAAAAAAACAGTAGAAGGAGAGACTTCACAGTGAAGCTTCTTCTGCTGCTGTTCAGTTCTTCCTTTTATAAATGTCAGCTTTTGCAACTTTGGCAAACCCTGGTATTTGCTGAATAATCCCCACAGTTTAAATTCACACCTTGAGTGGAATACTATTATTATTATTTATTGAGCACCAACACATTCCGCAGCGCTGTACAAGGTGCAGTGGGAAAAGACAGGACAATTCTACAATACATACAGGAGGCAGGTCAGTAAGTATACTTGACAGCTGATGAGTATCAGGAGGACATGAGTTAATGCAGGGAGAGGTGAGGAGCGTTTTGGGTTTTACCATTAGACAGTCATTAAAGGGTCATTATTGCAGTGTTCAGATGTACCCTAAATATACTCTTTCTACAACCAAACAGCATTATGACTCTCTTTAAATCTTTATCCCCATCGTGACCAGGCGGTTTTACGATTGTCAGTCCGAAAGTGCCTGCTGCTGTTTTTACATTTCTGCACTGTTCGTGTTAAGCTCTAATTTTTCTCTTCCTCATTTACTGTACCCACAAATATTATATACCTTTTTTCTCGCCATTAAATGGACTTTCTAAAGATAGCATTCATCATATCGTATAATTTACTATAAAAAAAACTATGAAAAATGGAAAAAACACACTTTTTCAAACTTTGATCCCCAAAATCTACAAAAAAGACCCCGGCTAAATAGTTTCTAAATTTTGTCCTGAGTTTAGAAATATCCAATTTTGACATGTTTTTGCTTTTTAACCCCTTCACTGCTGAGCCATTTCACCTCTGTGTGCTGAGCTCATTTTGACCATTTTGTGCTCATCATGTTTAAACATGATTAAAAGTCTTATTTTATTATACCCCCAGACAATTTTTTTTAAAAAACCCACTTTGTTTATATAGTTTTTTTTTAAATTTATTTATGTACACCAAACATGGTCATGTCTGGTATCATTAGAAAGGTCATGCATTGGCCTTTCCAATGATACCAACCATGACCCTCTAGCTTTTATCATTCAGGTGCTACGGTCCAAAGGATCCCATAATGCCACTTGGCAGCTAGGGGGTTAACTGCTCATTTGATGTCATCGCGCATATGGTGATGGCATAAGTGGGCAGGGGAGGCCAAACATTAGAACATATCACCAGATCACAAGACGGGGGGGCTGTCAACTACGAAGCGGAAGTGCGCGCATGTGCACAAACATCCGCTCAGAGATATTCGCTTCGTTGGAGTCTAAGGACAGCCACCTCCTGGAGAGGACCGCGATCTGGTGCCGAATTGAGGTCCGGCACCTAAGGGGTTAAAGAGAGGATCCTTTGGAAAGGGGAAACTGTGCCCTTTCCATTGGTGCCTCTTTTTTTTCTAGCTTTAGCTGCCGGGGGACACCTGAAACTGATGTCAGTGCATCCGGCGATGATGTCAGTGCGATGACCAGGGCCCATAAAAGCATTGGCCTGACCAACGTGGGACCCCGGTCAGAGAGGGGAGTATAGGGAGGGAGGGGGTTAGAGGACCATGACGTACATGGTACATCCTTGGTCCTTAACAGGACTTTTATCCCAGGATGTACCATGTACATCAGTGGTTTTTATGAGGTTATAATGGCTTGTCAAATATTGAGGCTGTTTTCTTATTAGCTGTAAAATAGGGATAGGAATTAATGCTTTGCATTTCACAGCTGAGCATTCTGTCTTCCTGTCGCTCACTCTGCAACCTGGTATCAATGCCCCCAGTGATAGAACAGCAAAACCTCCATGCTGGAAGCAAGCAAGATACGGAGCAAAAGGATGAGTCTGCAATATCCTAGAAGCTGCTGAATAAACATAAATAAGGAGGTTGACCACTAACCACCATTGTTTCCCGTGGCTGCAAAGAATGTTGTTGCAACCACGACAGACATTAGCGTTTCACAAAAGAGAAATTCAAACAGAGCCAGCAGAGGCGTCATTGATAAAGCTTCTCCTGCCGTCTTTTGAATTTCTCTCTTTGAAAAGCAGAAGTTTATTGTGGCTGTAACACCAGCAAACAATAGGAATTGGTGAATAATTCCCTAAAACTTTGTTGCTAGAAAACAAACATATCGATTGGTAAAATGCATCAATTATCAGAGTGAATTATTGGCGTACTTATAATAATAAAAAACACTGAGGGGCCTATTACAGTCTCAAAGCAAAAACGCACACTAAACGCGTGTTTTTTTTTGCGCAAAGCGTTAAATGTTATCGCACGAAAATCACCGCTGGAATTACATTCCTCGCGCATTTTTTCATCCGTCAGGAAATTGCGATCGTAAAACCGACGCGAAAAATGCGTGCAAAGTACTGTTGCGCGCAGAAATCAGTGAGCGCAATGTAATTTTTAACGGGAGTACGTCATTTTGTGTGGACTGCGCACAACAGACGTACGTGCTGTCATTTTTTGCGGATCTAGTAAAAAAAAACGTGCGCATCGACGTTCTCCGTTGTGAATCCGCAGTTTGGTACGGTCAGGTTGTTCCAATTTGCCGTTACCACTAGTGATGAGCCGAACACCCCCGTGTTCAGTTTGCATTCGAACTCAAACAATTTCAAAAGTTCGAGTTCGAACACGAACCGAACTCAATGCAAGTCAATGGGACTCAAAAGTTAGATTTTTAGAGGGCATATATGCAAGAGGGCATATATGCAAGATATATACCATAAAAGGTGTATGGGGGTCCGGGTAGTGCCCTGGGGGACAGGAAACAAGGACAAAAAGTTTTTTAAAAAAACGTTTTTAAAGGAACAGTGAGTTTTCCATGAAATAAGGGTTAAAAATAAAAACGAAAAATTCCTTCAATTATTGTGCCTAGGAGGTCCCCATAACCTGCCCGTGAAGTGGCGGATTTGTAGGATGTATAGAAACATTTAAAAACCAAAAAATTACATTTCACATGACGGTAAAAGGTTTTCCTTTAATCTATTCATAAACAACTGCTTGGGGCGGCAGCCTGTATGAAAAGACATTTTAGGACACACAGAACAAGTTTAGTGATTTTTTTGGCTAAGTAAGGCTAGGGTCAGACTGAGGCAGTGCGAACGCGCGTGCAGCCGCACTTAATCACGGCCGCACTAGCAGCAGATGCCGGGCAATGACGGCCAATATACGAAGTACGGTCGCACAAAAGTCCGGCTGCGCAACGCAAGTGGAAAATGAACGCATTTTTTCGAGAACGTGAAACCGCAGGTACTGACGTACAGAGTGCGCTGCGTCTGCTAGCGGCGTGTGTGCGTGATTAGGAGAGGTCAGACGCTGCTAATGTCCGGCCAACATAACGTCCAGACGCAAAAAGTGTTTTATTGATGATCCGTACAAAATCACGGACGAAAATGCGCATAGTATGACCACTATCACGTATTCTGTGAAAAAATGCGTCCATTCGTTCGAACGCACTTTTTCACAGACAACATAAAAATGCGTTCGTCTGACCCTAGCCTTATGGTGAAACTTATGCAGGCTTTGGATGAAAGTAACAATAGGTGCTTTAAAATTGGGCCTTTAGTGTCGGCAACAGTGCCGTCACACCGTAACCCCTCTGTGGTATTGTGGAAGAGTGCAGGGTTGGACCCTGTGGTCCAATATTAAAATGATATGAATCTGGTACAGGCGTCCGTGCACCCAAATATTGTGCCTTTGGTGGCAGCAAGTGCCTTCACACCGTAAGTAGCCCCTCTGTGGTATTGTGGAAGAGTGCAGGGTTGGACCTTGTGGTCCAATATTAAAATGATATGAATCTGGTACAGGCGTCAGTGCACCCAAATATTGTGCCTTTGGTGGCAGAAAGTGCCTTAGAAACATAGAAACATAGAAAGATGTCGGCAGATAAGAACCTTTCGGCCCATCTAGTCTGCCCAATTACATGGATACTTTACTTGGATTTATCTTTTGTTTAGGATAGCCTTATGCCTATCCCATGCTTGCTTAAATTCAATTACTGTTTTGGCCTCTACCACTTCAACTGGAAGACTGTTCCATGTATCCACCACCCTCTCAGTAAAATAATGCTTCCTGATGTTACTTTTAAACCTTTGCCCCTCTAATCTAAGACTATGTCCTCTTGTTTTGCTACTTTGTTTCCTTTTAAATATACTCCCTTCCTCTACCTTGTGGATTCCCTTTACGTATTTAAATGTTTCTATCATATCTCCTCTGTCTCGTCTTTTTTCCAAGCTGTACATGTTAAGATCATTAAGCCTTTCCTGGTAACTTTTCTCCTTCAAGCCGTACAACATTTTAGTAGCCCTTCTCTGAACTCTCTCTAAGATGTCTATATCCTTCTGGAGATACGGTCTCCAGTACTGCACACAGTACTCCAAGTGAGGTCTCACCAGTGCTCTGTACAGTGGCATGAGCACTTCCCTTTTCCTACTGCTAATACCTCTCCCTACACAACCAAGCATTCTGCTAGCATTTCCTGCTGCTCTATTACATTGACTACTTACTTTTAGATCCTCTGAAATAATAACCCCTTAATCCTTTTCCTCAGATGTTGAGGTTAGGACTGTATCAAATATTTTATATTCAGCCCTTGGGTTTTTACGTCCCAGGTGCATTATCTTGCACTTATCCACATTAAAGCTCAATTGCCACAGCTCCACATTAAAACTCAATTGCCACAGCTCCGACCATTTTTTTAGTTTACCTAAATCATTTGTCATTTGGCTGATCCCTCCAGGAACGTCAACCCTGTTGCAAATCTTTGTGTCATCAGCAAAAAGACATACTTTCCATTAATACCTTCTGCAATATCACTAACAAAAATATTAAATAGAATGGGTCCAAGTACTGACCCCTGAGGTACCCCACTGGTAACAAGACCTTGCGCCGAATAAACTCCATTTACCACAACCCTCTGTTGCCTGTCACTCAGCCACTGCCTAATCCATTCAACAATATTGGAATCCAAGCTCAAAGATTGCAATTTATTGATAAGCCTTCTATGCGGAACAGTATCAAAAGCCTTACTGAAATCTAAATAAGCAATGTCTACTGCACCACCTGTGTCTATTAGTTTTGTTACCCAATCAAAAAAATCAATAAGATTAGTTTGGCATGATCTCCCTGAGGTAAACCCATGTTGTTTCTGATCCTGTAATCTATGTGTTTTTAGATGTTCAACAATCCTTTCCTTTAACATGGTTTCCATTAATTTCCCCACTACTGACGTAAGACTAACTGGCCTATAGTTACCAGATTCCTCCCTACTACCCTTCTTGTGAATGGGCACAACATTTGCTAATTTCCAGTCTTCTGGGACGACTCCCGTTAGCAAGGATTGGTTAAATAAATCTGTTAACGGTTTTGCTATTACATCACTGAGCTCTTTTAATAATTTAGGGTGGATCCCATCAGGCCCCATTGATTTATTTGTCTTTACTTTAGACAGCTGCTGTAGAACCTCCTCCTCTGTAAACTGATATGTAATTGTCTCGTTAGTGTTTCCTCCTTCACACCGTAACCCTTTTGTGGTATTGTGGAAGATTGCAGGGTTGGACCCTGTGGTCCAATATTAAAATGATATGAATCTGGTACAGGCGTCAGTGCACCCAAATATTGTGCCTTTGGTGGCAGCAAGTGCCTTCACACCGTAACCCTTTTGTGGTATTGTGGAAGAGTGCAGGGTTGGACCCCGCGGTCCTATATTAAAAAGATATGAATCTGGTAAAGGCGTCAGTGCACCCAAATATTGTGCCTTTGGTGGCAGCAAGTGCCTTCACACCGTAACCCCTTTGTGGTATTCTGGAAGAGTGCAGTGGTGGAGGTTTTGTGAATGCAGAAGAGATCCCCGATCTATTCAGTTAAGTCAGCATCGGGGATTGATAGCTGCTGATCCAGGACTGATTCATTTTTATAAATGTCAGCCGGTCTACAGAGTCGGTGGACAGACGCACTCTTTTGTCTGTGACAAAACCTCCAGCGGCACTGAACGTCCTTTCAGAAAGCACGCTGGATGAAGTGCAACCTAGTAGCTGCATAGCATATTGGCTAAATTCTGGCCAGTGATCTAATCTCAACACCCAGTAAGCAAGTGGATCATCTGTTGGAAAGGTATCCAGGTCTGCCCTTGCCCCTAGGTAGTCCTGCACTATATGGTGAAGACGCTGGCAATGGGTGCCTACATTTGATGTCCCTGGGTGTCGCGGACTAAAAACATTTAAAAAGGCATTACAGATTACAACAATTCCCAGATATTTTGTAGAAATGAGACCCACACAATTGCTGGTGGCAGTGAGAACACAAAGATTACAACAATTCCCAGATATTTTGTATAAATGACTGACCCCCAAAATAGTTGGTGGCAGTGAGAACACACAGATTAACACAATTCCCAGATATTTTGTAGAAATAACTGACCCCCCAAAATAGTTGGTGGCAGTGAGAACACACAGATTACAACAATTCCCAGATATTTTGTAGAAATGAGACCCCCAAAATAGTTTCTGGCAGTGAGAACACACAGATTACCACAATTCCCAGAAATTTTATAGAAATGAGACCCCCAAAATAGTTGGTGGCAGTGAGAACACACAGATTACCACAATTCCCAGATATTTTGTATAAATTACTGATCCCCAAAATAGTTGCTGGCAGTGAGAACACACAGATTACCACAATTCCCAGATATTTTGTAGAAGTGAAAACCCCCCAATAGCTGGTGGCAGACTGGCAGTGAGAACACACGCTATCAAAACAATCTCCTCTCAAAAAACACGTGCTGGGGCTGCAAGGGACGCCTTATATAATGTGCTGCGGGATTTAGCTCTGTGAGCCCATGATTGGGCAAAATTTGCCCAATCAGGACTCTGAGCCGTGATTGGCATAGTCTTGCACCTGTCTTGCACCTAAACTGTGGTCAGGTGCAGGCCGTAGCCAATTACAAGCTTCAGGTCAGTGGAAAAGAGCATTGTGGTCCATTGTGGTGCATTGTGGGTGAACATGCGGCGAACACGCGGAAATGTTTGGAGTTCGCGAACATGCGTACAGGCGATGTTCGAATCGAACTCCGAACCGATCGAACCGAATAGCTCATCCTTAGTTACCACCAGGTTTTCAAAGACGTTAAAATTATGCGCGCAAACGTTGTCCGTTAAATTTTGCGCTAAGATTGTAATACCTTGCGCGCTCCAGCGCACAAACGCATTTGCGCTCACTATGTTAAGTATAGGATGCGCGCACTAAATTGCGCTCGCAAAAGGTTCGCGCAGGGTCACTCGCGTTAGACGTTAACGCACATTTTGTACGTGAACGTCGTAATACGACGTTCAGCACAAAGGGTTTTGCCCCTTGCGTTAATGCGTTTTTGCGCGCGCGCACAATTGTGCGCGAAGAATGTAATAGGGCCCTGACTCTTTAAATGCCATGCTGATCTAATGCATCTAATGCTGATTCCTGGAGGTTTCTTTGAGATCTTTTAATTGGGATAGGGTGGATTTATCATATTGAGTATGATGAAAATATTCAGTACCCATTACAATTCATGGTAACGACAATGCAGATGTTAGAGAAGAATAACAAAACACTCCAGACTCTCAGATTATAGAGAATTTGCAGTTGGACCTTTGAAGGTGTCAGTAGAAAATTTTATGAATATAGGAGTCCCCATACAGACCTCCCTGGAAGTAACACCATGGTATAGGCAATTAATAATAGTGCATCCAGGGCCGGCCTGACAAGGGAGCGGTTTGGAGCAACTGCTCCAAGCAGCAAATTCTGGGGGGCAGCAAATTTTGCTGCCGAGCCCCTGCACTATTTTTTCATCATCGCTGCTGCGCTGGCATCTCTTGGAGTCTCAGACACAGTCAGTGAGCGCCGGCGGTCAGCTGACAAGCCATCAGAGAACGCCGGCGCTAAAAGTACAGTATGGGACGTGCTCTGTGATCTGTACGTGAAGCACATAAATTTAATGTTTTTGCGCTTTATTGCAGTGAATTCTGTGATAATTACTGTGAGTTTTATTGCAGTGGATACTGTGATACGCTAATACACACTGCACATTACTGTGAGTTTTATTGCAGAGGATTCTGTGATACGCTAATACGCACTGCACATTACTCTGAGTTTTATTGCAGTGGATTCTGTGATACGCTCATACATGTCACGTGGTTTTTTTTGGGTGGTGCAGCATTTCATCCATCGGTCCAGGCAGCACAGTGCCGGCCCTGAGCGTATCTTTATGTCAGCTAGAATGGGCCCTATTATTACACCTTAGATCAAATCTGAAATACATAATACATCGGCAGTAGCCCCCTCCCCCAAACACAAGTTTTGATACCACTCTCTGGTTTGTTAATAGTTCTTTACCTAAATTTACTTCTGCAGATTTTATTTATCTAGCGCCACAAATTCCACAGCGCTTTACAGGATCAGTGTACAAGGAGTTGATACATTGGAATACCACACATGGACGATACAGCCTGAATCAGGGGGACCCTGCTCCCCTGAGTGGGATTGAGACGTCTTTCCATGATTGTAGATCAGCGACCTGGTTGAACCCACTTCTCATAAAGTCAAGACTTCTCCACAGTTGTATTGGAGGGATGTGCTGAATGGGATTTGACTTGCTTCTACACGGTCGAAGAGTAGAGACGTTACCACTGGACTCCACAGCCGATATTGTGTGGTAGGCAAGTATGTACCGTTAGGTGTCTTACCCAAGGACACTTACTGGAGAGGTGCTCTGGCCGGGATTCAAACCTGGGTCTCCACGGTTATAGAGCAGTGATGTTACCTCTACCCCACCCAGCCAGTACCTTGATGTTCTTCATTCAGATATGCTTCATATTTATGCTGTGAAATATCAATACAAAGAGTTTGTAAAGAAACCTACCTTATTTTACCAGTGATTTACCAGTGATCTGTTTTAATCACAATTCTAATTCTGGAATCTTTTTGGTATTTGGGAATTAGACGAGAGGCCCAAATAGCTTAGTTATTAAATCGCTTTCTGGGATGTATTTCTGTGATTATTTTTTTTGGGGGGGGATCAGCATTGTTTCTCCATCAAGTAACTTGTATTGGACATTCCTAATAAAATTCATTTCTTTACTTATTTTCAGGAATTGAAAAGGATGACAATGAAGTTGGAAAGGCTTTAAAGTGGACTACGTGTGTTGCTCCATGTCCCCTTATTTCTTCTTCCTTCTTTCCCCCTTTGTTTTTGTCTTTGTTCATGTATAAGCTCAACCACTAGTAACATATTAATAATATTAAAATATTAAAAAGTAAAAAAAAGTAAAAGCCCATGCGAGTCCTTTTTTACTTATAGTGTGGAAACTATTTACAAATAAATAGAAAACAACAACAACATAGTGCTACACAGTGGTGACAATAGCACCTTGTATCTCGGCTTGTTGTAGACCAATCCTTTGAAACATGTAAACTGTTTCATATTTTCTTTGGACCTAAAGAAGCAGCAGAATATTTGCTTTTCGGATTAAAGGAAAGATGGGATGTAGCTAGCTAAGCATCAAATAATGAAGGAAAAGCAATATTTTGGAGGTAGGAAAGACTTAAATGTTTCCATGTTGGTGCTTTTACAGGATTTCTTCTTCTGCTTTGATTCCTGGAACAATTTTAGATCAATTAGAGCAGTGATACTCTTTAGGGTCTATTCACAAAGCCCTGAAATTTCAGTGCTTTCCAGTACGGCGCAATTCGGTGCACTTTGGCGATTCCATTTCGCCAAAATTTCAGTGAATTCACTATTTAGCGAATTGTTACTTTAGTGCACCAAAAATGGAGTCGTATAAGCAGTTATCGGACGTCGGGATAAACCGCTGAATTGCGCCATATTGGCATCGACTAAGGCTAGGGTCAGACGAACGCATTTTCGCGTTGTCTGTGAAAAAGTGCGTTCGAACGAATGGACGCATTTTTTCACGGAGTACGCGATAGCGGTCATACGATGCGCATTTGCATCCGTGATTTTGTACGGATCATCAATAAAACCCTTTGTGCATCTGGACGTTATGTTGGCTGGACATTAGCAGTGTCTGACATCTCCAATTCACGCACACACGCCGCTAGCGGACGCAGCGCACTCTGTACGTCAGTACTAGAGGTTTTACGTTCTCGACAAAATGCGTTCGTTTGCCACTTGCATTGCGCAGCCGGACTTTTGTGCGACCGTACTTCGTATATTGGCCGTCATTGCCTGGCACTTGCTGCTACTACGGCCGTGATTAAGTGCGCCTGCACGCGCGTTCGCACTGCGCTCGTCTGACCCTAGCCTAACTGCACAAAAAAAATGGAAGTCTCCAATTCTCCTAATAGGTATTTAAAAGAATAAAAATGTATTAAAATGTGTCTAATAAAAAAGGTCCTTTAGAAAATAATAAAACGGTTTGTCAGAGAAAAAAAACACCTTTTCAAAAAATTGAGAAACAAAAATTTCATCTAAAAAGTACAAAAAGATGTTCTAAACAATAAAAATAAAAAGGGCTTTTGCTGAAAATGAAAAGAATAAACGGGCTTTAAATTTTTTTTTTAAAACGATATTCCTGTCCACCTGCAACACCAGGCGTTTCGCCGAGTTTTCGGTACAGTTTGGGGTTCTGGGAATAGAAGACAGTAGTCTTCTATAGGGCGATTTCGCTGCCGTTGAAAGCTAGAAAAGTGCAGCGGACTGTGGCAAATTGGACCTTATTTTGCTGTCAGTTCTCCAGTATTCGGCAAATTGACGGCTTAGTGAATAGATGAATTGGCCTAAAATTGCACCATTCAATTTGGGGGTTACTGAATAATCTCTTGTCACACCCAAGTGCGTACATTTAGCTGGTTTATTAAAGTGAACCAGTAATCAACAGGTTCATCACCTCTGTAATATCATATCAAGTGATGATTATTGCATCAAAGACTAATGTTCATCCTGTAATATAAATATATTTTCTAATTTCAGCTTGTTGCAAGCCCCTTATATTCTACTGTGATACATTTTGAAAAGTTTGCAGAATTTATGAACCTGTAGTAATAACAATGTGCCACCAGGGGGTGCTATAAAATTATAGAAATAATTACATGCATCAGACATCGCCATCTAGCAGTATATCAGGATATTGCACCTATCATGCAATTAACTGTCCCATAACCGCCAATACAGCAGAAAAGTTGTTAATCGATTGAATATTTTCTTATTGATAGGTTTTTTTTGTTTTTTTGAGAAAGGATTTTACCAGGAAGGATACATTGAGATTTCTCTCGTTTTCAAGTATGTCCTGGGTGGCGAGTATGTACCGTTAGGTGTCTTGCCCAAGCACACTTACTGGAGAGGTGCTCTGGCTGGATTGAACCTGTGTCTCCACAGTCTCTCTCCACAGTTATAGAGCAGTGATGTTATCTCTACTCTGTTAGTTGGAAATATTATGATATTATTTTGCACATACAAACCTTATGACATACACCATCAGCTCCACAGCTCTCTAACCCACCAGGCAGCCACAGAATGTCACAGGATAAAGCTTACATGTGCGTTTCTGCCCATTTAATGTATCCATTCATCCTATAAAATGCATTAATAGTATAGAAGAAATATTACTAGATATTGAATATAATTATGGAGCAGTTTGCTGGACCACTGGCATACAGCTACTTCAGTTCTCAGCGTCACTAGCTCATTACTTCATTTTTTCGACCTTGTTTTTGTCCAACCTATTGTACAGCACTATGGGATTTGTTGGTGCTTTCTAATAATTGTAATTATAATTCCTGCACCTGTAAAAGGAGGAGAGAAAAATAAAACGGGTGTTAAAAGGTAAGTTTATATCTTTGGTTATAATTTTAGAAAATTATGGGATGTGGCCAGCAAGGGATATATTAACCTCTAATTTAAGAACACATTGTCCCCTCCCCCCTTGAGATTAACGTATAGGCTCACATAGAGACTCTATAGCAGCATTTCCCAAACCTGTTCTCAGGACCCTAGAAAAAGACAAATTTTAAGGATGACCTTGGGGAAATGCAGACTGAATCCTGCAATCACTGAGCAGCAAATCATATCACCTGTGCTGTGCTTCAGATATCTGGAAAACCTGACCTGTCCAGAGGACAGGTTTTTGAACCACTGATTTAAAGCAGTGGTTTCTGACCCTGGTCCTCAAGTACCCCCAACAGTTCAGGTTTGCAGATATGTGTTTGCAGATAATAATTGACATCCTGGAGCGGCAGTGAGACCAGCCTCCTCCTCCCCTATGTTTGTGGCCCTGTTGGGCAGTTTGCCAATGCCATGTGGCATGTTGTAAATAAATTTAATATTTTTTCTATATTTTCCTGTTTGTGTGCGTTGCTTTTCCTTACTTAATAAGTTAATATGTATTGCTTGGTTTCCACACTGTTAAAATTATATGTACATAAATGTATTGACATTTCTATGGACCCTTTGTCATAAATTTGTCAACATATTTGTGGCCATGAATGTGACTGTGCACATTCTACACTTCCTGTCTGGCCAAAAAATGTCACACACTAACACAACCTTGTTGTACTGCCTTGAGATTTGATTACCGACGTGGCATGGTTTTGTTAAGCTTAGGCGATGTCACAACAACACGGATTTTTGTCCACAGTCACATTCATTGTATAACCAAGAATTTATCAAAAAATATTGAAGGCAGCACTGCGTGAAGTCTTCTCCGACACAACCCAAAGATCCTCAGTGCGGCTCAGGTCTAGTTTATTTGTCCCTGTTTGCAGCTTCACGCAACACCTCCTCCCAGCTATGAGCTCTCTCTCTCCCACCGCTGCCCGCTAAGACGCTGCCCGCCAACATGGTCACGTCTTTGCAGGAAGACAACAGCGTGAGGGAACGGCAGCTGTCAACAGTCCCAAGACCTCGTCACAATGACGTCAGTTCTGGAGTTAACCCCTAACTGCGACCAATGGTGGAGATAGGGGGTTCCAATGAACCCCCTATCTCCCGATCCACGGCAGCTATGGGTTAATGTTTGGTATCTTTGGATAGACCAGAGCATGGCCTTTCCAACAATACCAAACATGACAATGTTAAAAATTATAAAAAATTAAAATATAATAAAATATAAAAAAAATAAACAGGTTTTTTTTTTTTTTGTTTTGTTAATGCAGCAATATTGTTACCATTTCAATTATAATGTGAACAATGATGCTGCACTAAGGATTTTTGTATGGGGTGCGTTTGTTAAAAATAGTGTAATTTTCACCCAAAAAAATATAACAAGTCCCCATTTCAATTTTTTTTAACAAACGCAACTCATAAAATATAACCGCAAACACTCGCATGTTAAAATGTGAAAAAAACACTTTACACCTTGTAAAACAAACATTGAAAATTCTAATTTTATTGCATTTTTTGTTATAATATACAGACAGGACATGACGCATACATATGATAATGATATATTATGAATCATCTGCCGAGTCTGCCGGAAAGAACAATATATAACATGTCTGGGTCATATTATAAAATAAGGCTTCAAAAAAACGCGTTTAAACAAGAGGAGCGAAACTGTTAAAAATTAGCTCAGCAGCAGACCGCAGTGCCGCACACAGGCGTGAAGGGAAGCCGTGAAATGCCTCAGCAGCGAAAGGGTTAATTTTTTTGTCTGTTTTAAATAATTTTATTTGTTGTTTTTTTTTTCGTTTCAGATCATTTTGATCAACTATTTTTCCGTTTTAAAACCTTTTGTTCTGGTTTTTATTTTTAAAGTCAGACCATTTGGGTCAGTTTAGCGTTTTTTAAATCGTTTTGTTCATTTTTTTTGTTCCTTGGCTTTCATACCATTTTAATATGATTAAATAAAGTTGTGAAATGTATATTCATAAGAAAAAAAGGATCTTTATTTAATAAAAAAAAAACACGATAGAATCGCCAGAATTATCGTATCGACAGAATGAATTATTGGATCTGAAAAACAAACCAAAAATTAATTATAAAAAAATATATAAAGTATAAAAAAGTAAACCATAGTAGTTTACGTCAAAACGAATAGAGTTAGACACTTTGAAACGAGGAGAACAGACGTTCTGAAAAAAACGAAAATTTCCGAAATCATGAAAAGTCGATACAAAAAACGAACAAAGTGACACGAAAATACGAAAAATGGTCGATATTCCGAAAAAAAAATGTATACGAAAAACGAGCCGAACTGAACCGAATCGAAACAGAAATCGGCCGAAACGAGCCGAAATGAAATTTTAAACATCCGAACGAATCGAACCGAATCGAACCGAAAAAAAAATCGGTGTACAAGTCTAATATTGTGACACTGCATTTCTTATTTACGTTGCAGCTTTGAGCAGAAAATACCTTTATTTTCAAATTAAAGTTGCATGAAGTCTCAAGGAACAATCAACCTTTTGTGAAATGTTTATAGTTATATATGTGGGGTTGAGGTCAGGGACTGTGTGGGTCAGTCAAGTTCTTCCACACATCCAACTATAAGGGTTATTCAAAGAGATCCGAATGGTGGCCGAAAGGTAACCGAACAGTGAAATTCAGCGTACAGTTACCTTTCCTGGCCATTTGGCTATTCAGAGAGCAGGCAGTTCGCCAAATGTTGGCGAATTGCCTGCACATACGATGCCTGTTCGAGGGCAGTGAAATCCCCATAGAGAAGCAATGCTTCGTCTATTCAGAGAACAAAAACCAGCAGTGAAAAGTTGCCAAAATGCCCTGCCATTCGGTGGTTTCATGCGGCAGATTTATTCAGACAAATCCCATAGGCTTCAATGTTAAAAATATTCCCGTTTTAATTCAATATCTAATAAACCATTGATTATAATATTCTGCAGTAAAAAGTCTCTATATTTATAGATTTTGTTTAGGATCTTTTAGGCATTTTTCGGGATTTTTTTGGAAAATTATTTTTCCGTTTATTTTTTTAATGTTTTTTTTTCTGTAACAGCCCTTTTTATTATCATTCATTGGATCTTATATGTAAATTTCAGACATTTCCGTTCTGCAGTTTCTTTGAAAACAGCGTTTAAGGCTAGGGTCAGACGAACGCAGCTTTAACGTGCGTTTAGCCGCACAAAATCACGGCCGTGCTAGCAGCAAATGACGTCCAATGCCGGGGAACACACGAAGTACGGCCGCACGAAAGTTCGTCCGCGCAACGCAAGTGGCAAACGAACGCATTTTTTCGAGACGTCAAACCGCTACTACTGACGTACAGAGTGCGCTGCGGCCGCATAGCGGCGTGTGTGGTGATTGGAGACATCAGACGCTGCTAATGTCCGGCCAACATAACGTCCAGACACAAAAAGTGTTTTATTGATGATCCGTACAAAATCACGGACGAAAAGGCGCATCGTATGACCGCTACCGCGTATTCCGTGAAAAAATATGTCCGTTCGTTCGACCGCACTTTTCCACGGTCGACGCGAAAAATGCGTTCGTCTGACCCTAGCCTTAATTTTCAAACATTCAAGTGTACTGTTTTTTGTTTTTTTTAACTCCATTCATCTGCGGTGTTGGGTTTTTCCGGCGGCTGCTCTGCGCTGTGATCGGCTGCTCGGGTTTTTCCGGCGTGTTCGGTGGAGTTAATCCAGATGTTTTTGCGGGTTCGGTGTGCGTTCGCGTGGTCTTGCCGTGAGTGTTTGGCGGGTTTGCGGCGGCTTTTCCCTGCAGTACGTTGGCCCTGTGGCTTGCTGAATACACCGCAGGGTCGCCGAAATGGGATCGCCAAATCGCACCAAATTGAAGAGAACGAAAAGTCACTGAACGTGCGGTGACTTTTCGATTCTCTTTGAATAACCCTGAATGCCTTTATGAACCTCGCTTTGTGCACTGTCATGCTGGGACAGAAAGGGAGCTCCTCAGAAAGATCCATATTTTTCCCAAATGTTTGTAAATGCAGCCAGCATGGCTAGGTGCCTGATTTTATACTCCTGTGGCAAAGTGTCTGATTGAAACACCTGAATTCAATAATTAAGCGCTGCATCTCAATACTTTTGCCCATATAGTGCAGGTCAGTATAGTTATAGGGTATAAACCATGTCAGGTTTAAATATGACAAAGTATACCGTTTATTACACAGTATGTATGATACAGATGCCTTTAATCTGTTCTCAGGACCTGGATATGTAATAATCCATCACTGAATGGGGGCATTTCAGTTAATTCCCTCCTTACCTTAGAAGTGCTAAATGCAAACACACTCATTTTGCAAGAACTTTCCTTCAAGTCTGGGTAAATAAAACAATAACAATAAAAGAAATAAATAAAACAATAGAATAGCTGTTTTTAATGATGGAAAGCTACATTTGCAGAGAAATGATTACAATCAGATTTTTCATATTTAAGTGCTCATCTGTTTCAAGTTAATTTTGGAAAATGAGAATAGATAAGATAAACATTATGTGTTTACTAAATGGCATCTGCTTACTTCAGCAAACGACCATTTTTCCAAGACATGAATTTCTCATATTCCTCTCTAGAAAGGTTTTAACTCTTTTTGGCCTTTTAACATGAGAAGAGAAAGAAGAAACCTGTGACTGTACCAGCGTGTCCAGGCAGCATTCTATTGCTGCATACTTATTTCATTCAATTCATATTAATATGTACAGATGTACAAATAATGTGTGAAACGTCTGGAATTACCTGGATTTCTGTCGTGATAATTATTCATTACTCGTTAAATATGGTCGGATGTTTATCTAAGATGTCATAATAACAGACAAACCTTTTATATCCACATTATTACAACCTGAGGTGGAAGAAGGGTAATCCTAACCAGAGCCGTTGTAGTCATTGGGGTTGGGGTATCAGAATCCACAGCGTTAACGTGTTAATGAAAGGGTGGGCAGCTGTGTGTGTGTCACGTGGTTCAGCCAGTCAGGCGGTACTGAGACTCAGTACCACCTGACTGGCCGGACCGCATGACCTGCACGCACGCAGCCTCACCAGGAGACAGGCAGCTCAATGAAAAATTTCTATTACTGCAGTGCTGGTTAAGGAAAGGTCCACTTTAAACAGCAGTAAGCAGACAGGGCTTCATATTCTGCTGATACCCCCCCTCCCCTTTACCTGCAATTTACTGTCATCTTCTCTCTCTGCACACAAATCACATCCCCCTCTCCTAGAGCTGCTGTGGGGCAGGGGAGGAGCTATGGAGGGAGGAGAGGGGGATTTTTATTCTATTCGATTTTATTCCGTATGCAAACGTCCTGCTCCGCTGCTCGTTGTTTGAGAACACAGCTCAAAGCTGTCACACAATGACAGTGGCACCTCCTAGTACCCCCTTAATGACACCCAAATAATCACTGGTACCTGGGACGGCCCGCCCTCCGCCACTCCACTAAGTACACCACTGCTCTGTGATATGCTCACACACAAGTTTGGCGAACTGCCAGCAAGTACGGTGTTGTTTGAAGCCAGTGCAAATCCCCATAGAGAAGTAATGGTTAATCTATTTCAGAGAACACCAAACAGCAGAGAAATGGCAGTGAAATGCCCTGATGTTCGGTGGTTTCAATCAGCAGGTTTATTCAGGCGAACCCCATAGGTTTCAATGTTAAAAATATTCCCGTTTTTATGCAATATCTAATAAATCATTTATTATTTTAATCTGCAGTAAAAAGTCTTTATTCATTCGTTTTTAGTACCTTTTAGTAATTTTTCAGCAAGATTTCCCCCCCCTTTTTTTTAATAGCAGTTTTTCTTCTTTCTGTAACAGAACTTTTTATTATCAATCATAGGATCTTATATGTAAATTCCAGACATTTTCGTTCAGTAGTTCTTTTGAAAACAGCAGGCCACGTGTTTGCGGTGGCAGCATTCAGCGGCCGACTCCATGCACTTTGGGGACCCTGCGGTGAATGGTGAATTCACTGCAGGGTGGGGAAATTTTATACCCCGAAGTGCAGGGAACTACAGAACACCAAAATGTTGGTGTCATTTCAGTGCTCTGTGAGTAACCCATTTAGTGGTGAGGTTTTTTGCTGCCCCCTGGAAAGTGAAAGCCTAGGCCTTGCCTACCCAGGACATACTTGAAAATTAGTGAAATCTCAATGTATCCTTCCTGGCAATACTTTGCAAAAGTAAAAAAAAAAACAAAGCAACATTTTTTAAAAAAAAATTTAGGGGTGGGGCCACCAGTGCGGGCCGCCGCCCCCTGGAAAGTGCTGCCCTAGGCCTAGGCCTTGTTGGCCTAGGCCAAAATACACCACTGTCGCTGACCTCTGCTTTATGTATACAGGCCCACTCGTTAAGTTAAATGCCCATTCAGAATAGGGCCCATTGTCTACAAAAGGAGACAATTCGAAACTTTAGGCACATCCTGAAAAGATCACTTCAAAAGCACCAAGGACCGTCCTGAAAGAGGTTAGATAGAACCCAACGGTAACAGGGAAATACCTCCAGTAAACTTTACAAATGGCAAAAGTTTGTATGTCCACTAAGAAAGAATGTGTATATTTCAAAAATATGCACACTAAGCCATAGACAAAAAAGTGCAGTGCACAACTGCACATCAACACCAAATCATCACCCCAACTGTGAAGCAAAGCATTATGGGTTGGGGTGCTTTGCTGTCTCAGTCTGGATTGGAATTTAAAAGTATTTCGAGGCATTTTACAGGATAATATCAGGACAGCAGTCTTTGACCTCAAACTTTAGAGAGGTAGGCTGTTGCAACAAGACAATGACTGAAAGCTTCCAAGTGAAATACTAGATAATGACTTAAAAAAAATCTCTTAAGTTTTGAAACGGTCAAGACAATGTTCTGACCTTTACTCAATTAAAACTTTGTGGCGGGACCTTAAGGGGGCTGGGAAATTCGGAAATATTGAGGAACTGTAACAGGTTCCAAAATTCATCCTCAATACTGTTCAAGTTTAACGGGGCAGCTTCCTGAAACATTGGATGGAGGTTGTTGTTGCTAAAAGAGGATCTACAGGTTCTAAATACAAAGGTTCTCCTATGTAATCCAGCATGCACTGTGAATGATTACAAAAGGTCTTCAATAAAAACATGAAAAGTACAACTGGTGTGCTGTCACTTTACTCAGATTGTACGTGTCTATAATTGTGACCAAGATGAAGGGCAGACCGCATTTTATGACAAACTAATGTAGAATTTGGGAAATGCCAAAGATTTCACATTATATTAGAAATGTTATATATACAGAGCAGTGGCGTCACTAGGGTTGGTGTCAGGGGTCAAGTCCTGGGAAAAAAAGTGAGGGAACTCACCCACGAATTCCACAACCCCCATTACCTGAAGAAAATGTGATATATATATATATATATATATATATATCACGAGTATAGCAGCGCGTGCCGGTGATACCATTTTTATTGGGTTAACTTTACATTTAAAAGACAAGCTTTCAAGAGTGTAAACTGGAAACTATACTGATCAGTGAAAGGTATCACTACGTACAGGTATACTCGTGATTGTGGCAACTGGACTAACGCATTATATATATATATATATATCTCCAGGCACAGACCCCCAGAATAATATACACAGTGCTGAACCCCCAGAATAATATACACAGCGCTGAGCCCCCAGAATAATATACACAGCACTGAGCCCCCAGAATAATATACACAGCGCTGAACCCCCAGAATAATATACACAGCGCTGAGCCCCCAGAATAATATACACAGCACTGAGCCCCCAGAATAATATACACAGCACTGAGCCCCCAGAATAATATACACAACATTGTGCCCCCAGAATAACATACACAGCACTGAGCCCCCAGAATAACATACACAACACTGAGCCCCCAGAATAATATACACAGCGCTGAGCCCCCAGAATAACATACACAGCACTGAGCCTCCAGAATAATATACACAGCACTGAGCCCCCAGAATAATATAGACAACATTGTGCCCCCAGAACAACATACACAGCACTGAGCCCCCAGAATAACATACACAACACTGAACCCCCAGAATAACATACACAGCACTGAGCCCCCAGAATAATATACACAGCACTGAGCCTCCAGGATAATATACACAGCACTGAACCCCAAGAATAATATACACAGCACTGAGCCCCCAGAATAACATACACAGCACTGAACCCCAAGAATAATATACTGGTTATATGGATATATTTTCCCCAGTTCACATGGATATAATTGCCCCAGCTCATATGGATAATGCCCCCAGCTCTCATGGATAATGCCCCCCAGGTCTCATGGATAATGCCCCCAGCTCTCATGGATAATGCCCCAGCTCTCATGGATAATGCCCCCAGCTCTCATGGATATGCCCCAGCTCTCATGGATATGCCCCAGCTCTCATGGATATTGCCCCCTGGTCTCATGGATATTGCCCCTGGTCTCATGGATAATGCCCCAGCTCATGGATAATGCCCCAGCTCTCATGGATAATGCCCCAGCTCTCATGGATAATGCCCCAGGTCTCATGGATATTGCCCCCCTGGTCTCATGGATATTGCCCCAGGTCTCATGGATAATGCCCCAGCTCTCATGGATATTGCCCCCTGGTCTCATGGATATGCCCCAGCTCTCATGGATAATGCCCCAGCTCTCATGGATATTGCCCCCTGGTCTCATGGATATTGCCCCAGGTCTCATGGATAATGCCCCAGCTCTCATGGATATTGCCCCCCTGGTCTCATGGATATTGCCCCAGGTCTCATGGATAATGCCCCAGCTCTCATGGATAATGCCCCAGCTCTCATGGATATTGCCCCAGCTCTCATGGATAATGCCCCAGCTCTCATGGATATTGCCCCCTGGTCTCATGGATAATGCCCCAGCTCTCATGGATATTGCCCCAGCTCTCATGGATATTGCCCCAGCTCTCATGGATAATGCCCCCCTGGTCTCATGGATAATGCCCCCCAGGTCTCATGGATAATGCCCCCCAGGTCTCATGGATAATGCCCCCCAGGTCTCATGGATAATGCCCCAGCTCTCATGGATATTGCCCCCCTGGTCTCATGGATATTGCCCCCCCCCCAGGTCTCAGGGATACTGCCCCCCAGCCCAGCTCACCTTTGCTGCTGCTTCTGCTCCTCTGCCAGCGGCCGCGTGCTTCCTGCTTCAGTGGCCGCTGACAGGAAGTGCAGCCGCTCGCCTGGGAACTATGAAACAGCCAGGCGAGCGGCTCCACCTCTTGTCACCGGCCCAGGTAACAGGAAACACTCTGGCGGCGTTCGGGCTCGGGCCACAGCGTTCCCGCTGTGGGAAAAGTGCGGGAACGCCGTTCCTGCGCGTTCCCGCTCGACTCGAGCTCTGGTTGGTGTCAATCGGTGCAATAACTCATGGTGTAACCCCCCCCCCCCCCGATTTTTACGTTTTCTTTTCTTAACTACTCTTACTCATAAATCAGTACTCCCATATCACACTGAATGCTCATACACAGCGCACATTACTGTGAGGTTTATTGCTTTGGAGTTCTGTAATATGCTCTTACACACTTTAACTGAGTTTTATTGCTGTGGATTCTGTGACACGGTCATACACACCGCACTTTACTGTGAGTTTTATTGCTGTGCATTCTGTGACACAGTCATACACACCGCACTTTACTGTGAGGTTTATTGCTGTGGATTCTGTGACACTGTCATACACACTGCTCTTTACTGTGAGTTTTTTGCTGTGGATTCTGTGACACAGTCATACACACCACACTTTACTGTGAGGTTTATTGCTGTGTAGCTCTATGATATGCTCACACACAAATTTGGGCAAACTGCCAGCAAGTACGGTGCCTGTTCGAAGGCAGTGGAAGTCCCCCTAGAGAAGTAATGGTTAATCTATTCAGAGAACACCGAACAGCAGTGAAATGACCTGATGTTTAGTGGTTTCATTAGACAGGTTTATTCAGGCGAATCCCATAGGTTTCACTGTTAAAAATATTCTTGTTTTTATCCAATATCTAATAAACCATTTATTATTTTTATCTGCAGTAAAAAGTCTCTGTATTGATTTTTTTTTAGTATCTTTTAAACATTTTTCTGAATTTTTTCAGCAATTTTTTTTTCCCCATTTTTGGTGGAACTTTTTTCTGTAACAGACTTTTTTATTATCATTCGTAGGACCTTATATGTTAATTCCAGACATTTTCGCTTAGTAGCTTTTTTTAAAACAGCGGGCGATGGGTTTGCGTCGGCATTTGACGGCCGATTCCCTGCACGTCGGGGACCCTGTCTTGAATGGTGGGGAAATTTGATTCCCCGAAGTGCAGGGAACAACAGAACACTGAAATGTTGGCGTCATTTCGGTGCTATGTGAATAACCCCTTTAGTGTTTTTTTTTGTCAACACCTGGAAAATGCCAGCCTAGGCCTTGTCTACCCAGGACATTTTTGAAACTGAGAGAAATCTCAATTTATCCTTCCTGGTAAAATAATTTTGTGTAAAAAAAAATATAAAAATTTAGTGTCACCCCCCGCACCCCCCCTTGTAACTCCACTGATACAGAGCACTCCGCTTAAATATACTAGAAGAGATTTTAAAAACACCTAGCTGAGTATACATTAATAAAGATGGAGATTGTCACATATTGTGATCACAAGATGTTTAAGCCTGCCACGACATCAATGTACACCATCTAAGTGGATCGCTATCATAAACAAGCTAATAGCTGCCTTATAAGATTATTATTTTTTTGAGAATGTATTTTTTTTGGGAAGGACACATTGAGATTTCTCTCGTTTTCAAGTATGGTCTGTGTGGCAAGTATGTACTGTTAGGAGTCTTGCCCAAGGACACTTACTGAAGAAGTGCTCTTGCTGGGATTTGAACCTGCATCTCCATAGTCTCCACGGTTATAGAGCAGTGACGTTACCTCTACTCCATCCAGCTAACCGAATTACTGGTACAGACTGTCTCCTGGGACTTGCTGTAGTCTAAGGTTAAAATAGATGCTAAGGTTGGAGAGTAGCCTCACCCAGTTCTCTGTATTACTTGTCTGGTGCTGAGCTGACCACCCTCTATAAGGTTAGCACTGCCACTCCGCCTAGTCACATGGTTTACAGGTTTGCCATTCCAGCCCATATTTAACCTTGCGCCTCAGAGCAGGTACGGACCTCATTATTGGACTCGCCAGGGATTTCACACTGCCCTCTATATACACTAACATAGTCTAATGTTTTAACTATAAGTATACTTAAGACCTGAGTGTCCAAAATGTCACTTTTTTGTTGTTCATCCACTTATGTAATAAAGTCGTTACCCGTGTTGCATGAGCTGGGTTGCCCACTGTCTCTTTTTTCCAGGACTTGTGGTGACGTGTAGCAGTCCTCCTGCATTAGAGCACCACTGTGTTCTGACTGATCGTTGTCAATGTTCTCGCTGTTCCTGGTGGAACACTTGACACAATCACCACACCAAGCAGAATAGTAGCCAATGATTCCAGTGTGTTCCAAGGTATCCCTATTCGCTATAATAATAGGAATTCAAAACGTATCATTATCTAAACATAGAAACATAGAAAATGTCGGCAGATAAGAACCTTTCGGCCCATCTAGTCTGCCCAATTACATGGATACTTTACCTGGATTTATCTTTTGTTTAGGATAGCCTTATGCCTATCCCATGCTTGCCTAAATTCAATTACTGTTTTGGCCTCTACCACTTCTACTGGAAGACTGTTCCATGTATCCACCACCCTCTCAGTAAAATAATGCTTCCTGATGTTACTTTTAAACCTTTGCCCCTCTAATCTAAGACTATGTCCTCTTGTTTTGCTACTTTGTTTCCTTTTAAATATACTCCCTTCCTCTACCTTGTGGATTCTCTTTACGTATTTAAATGTTTCTATCATATCTCCTCTGTCTCGTCTTTTTTCCAAGCTGTACATGTTAAGATCATTAAGCCTTTCCTGGTAACTTTTCTCCTTCAAGCCGTACACCATTTTAGTAGCCCTTCTCTGAACTCTCTCTAAGGTGTCTATATCCTTCTGGAGATACGGTCTCCAGTACTGCACACAGTACTCCAAGTGAGGTCTCACCAGTGCTCTGTACAGTGGCATGAGCACTTCCCTTTTCCTACTGCTAATACCTCTCCCTACACAACCAAGCATTCTGCTAGCATTTCCTGCTGCTCTATTACATTGACTACTTACCCTTAGATCCTCTGAAATAATGACCCCTAAATCCCTTTCCTCAGATGTTGAGGTTAGGACTGTATCAAATATTCTATATTCAGCCCTTGGGTTTTTACGTCCCAGGTGCATTATCTTGCACTTATCCACATTAAAACTCAATTGCCACAGCTCCGACCATTTTTTTAGTTTACCTAAATCATGTGTCATTTGGCTGATCTCTCCAGGAACGTCAACCCTGTTGCAAATCTTTGTGTCATCAGCAAAAAGACATACTTTACCATTAATACCTTCTGCAATATCACTAATAAAAATATTAAAGAGAATGGGTCCAAGTACTGACCCCTGAGGTACCCCACTGGTAACAAGACCTTGCGCCGAATAAACTCCATTTACCACAACCCTCTGTTGCCTGTCACTCAGCCACTGCCTAATCCATTCAACAATATTGGAATCCAAGCTCAAAGATTGCAATTTATTGATAAGCCTTCTATGCGGAACAGTATCAAAAGCCTTACTGAAATCTAAATAAGCAATGTCTACTGCATCACCTTTGTCTATTATTTTTGTTACTCAATCAAAAAAGTCAATAAGATTAGTTTGGCATGATCTCCCTGAGGTAAACCCATGTTGTTTCTTATCCTGTAATCTATGTGTTTTTAGATGTGCAATAATCCTCTCCTTTAACATGGTTTCCATTAATTTCCCCACTACTGACGTAAGACTAACTGGCCTATAGTTCCCCGATTCCTCCAATAAACACATTCATACTTACCAAATCTTTGGATCACATGAAGCACCATTACACATTTCTTTGGCATCACCATCTTCAGCAAACAAAAGGTGGCAATGGGAATGTACAACTATACACACTTGCATCTGCTTCCATTCTTCTAAAAGTATGCGGTTTCTCCTATTCTAAACTGGGATCACAGTGTGATAATGTCATAATACTGAAAGTCTTACAGTTTGCAAAGAGCCAAAAGAAACCCAATGCAAATCATGACGGTACATTTGATACAACTTATTCTCATAGCCCTTTAAATATTTGCTACTCATTTTGAAAGTGCTTTCAGAAATTAAACAATAATAATAAGAGGAAGCACAAATATTTGTATGGTGTCATAAGATCCAATCATGAACTTTTCATGTGTAGATGTATGTACTGTATATATAGAGCACCCGGTTCATTAGCGTTCCCTCTCTAGATACAAGGTCAAAGCATGACATTTTTTTTCTCATGGAAAATTGTAAATGTTTACTTTTGTTTTCCGTAAATAAATAGTTAAAAGAATGGATTTGACCCTAAACAGATGTTGGCTGTTTTGAAGCAATACATACATTCATACCGTTCATTTATTTATTCCCAGGAACGTGACATTGTTCACCAAAGCATGTAAATAAACCAAGTCAGTAGATCTAATTTGTAGCCATGCTATTTACACACTGGTATGGACGTCTAATTATAATTATATTTACTAAAGTAGACCTAACTTGTGTAATGCAGACAGAACCATCTGGCACACATGAAAATGCTCATAGTTTGACAAAGACGGAAGGTGGGAACTCCCCAGAGAAATTTTATGGAGAACCCGGCCCATCATTTTTTATGATTCTTAATATTGTTATGGAATACATTTTCTAATTATCCTTAATGTGTTTACAAAGTTGCACAGCACATGACAGGATTTAATTGCATAACAATCGTTTATGTTCAGTAAAACAAAATAGCATCATCATGCTGTACAAACACACCAGGGAGAAACAGATGTGCTTCTCGACATTGTAAATAATCATGTTTTTTATAAAAGACCAAACGTGAAGTCGCATACTAGGGGTTGACTCTATCGGGTACATTAAAGCCCACTTTAATGCATTTATTATTACAACTTAATGTTTACACATGAACATGCAGGTGCTCAATTACCTTACTCAATGGTAGAAGTTTCATAGCCACAACTGACCAGTATAGTGAATTATAATGAACGAGGATACAGAAAAAGCTAATTTCCCATATTAAGGCTAATTAATTAAAAAGGTTAAAGTGAAACTGCATATAAAAGTTATGAGTAATAAACTGTAATGTGAGTGTATGTTCAGCTGTCAATTTTTCCCCAAATAACAACAACAATATTAATAATTTAGAAAAAACACAATTTAAACACTTGCTCAGCAAAACTCACTCGGCAAGACAAATAATGAGTATCCTTCAGGTTGTCGTTTGCATCAGGGACTGAAAAAAAGGACTGAAGTATGAAAAAAAATACTATTTTGTGTTGACTATGTAAAACAGTCAAAAATAGCTTCCTCAAACAATGGTATCACTATTGTTTGAAGCTAAAATCACTGTAGTTTATTCAAACAACAGTACTACCGTTTGTGTATAAACACCTCAACAACATTCAAACCACAGTAGTACCGCGAGGGAGAGTGGGAATGCAGGTGCAGGCAGCATGATAATGACTTCAGAGAGGGCGCACCGGACATCTGCCACCCATACCTGCCCCATCCTGGCGGTTCGCGTCTAGTCCCTTGCTCTCCTCACACTGGGGTCTGATGTGTGGGTATGCATGTATCTGGGGTCTGATTTCTGGGTATACATGTATCTGGGGTCTTATTTCTGAGTATACATGTATGTGGGGTCTGATTTGTAAGTATACATGTATCTGGGATATTATTTCTGAGTATACATGTATCTGGGGTCTGATTTGGTCTGGGTATACATATATCTTGTGTCTGATTTCGGGGTATACATGTATCTGGGGTCTGATTTCTGGGTATACATGTATCTGGGGTCTGATTTCTGGGTATACATGTATCTGGGGTATGATTTGGTCTGGGTATACATATATCTTGTGTCTGATTTCTGGGTATACATGTATCTGGGGTCTGATTTCTGGGTATACATGTATCTGGTGTCTGTTTCTGGGTATACATGTATCTGGATGTCTGATTTCTGGGTATACATGTATCTGGGGTCTGTTTCTGAGTATACATGTATCTGGGGTCTGTGCCTGGATATATATGTATCTGGAGTATGATTTGTGGGTATACATGTATCTGGGGTCTGATGTGTCTGAACATACATGTATCTGGGGGTCTGATGTGTCTGGGTATATATGTATCCGGAGTGATTGTGGAGATGAACAAATGCACAAAGTTTATTAAAAGTTGAGCAGTTACACTTAATATTTTGTTTGCATCCCCATTGATGTAAAGCACTTATTTTCCTTTATGTTTACATTGCTTTATGTTAATATTGTTAATGTTGTTATTTATTTTTGTAACTTTATTCTGAATAAAACATTTAACAGTGTAATTTCATAAGATAATTTAAAAGGGTGTGTTTGTGGGCGGGGTTAAGAGCAGGGTATGGGTTAGGTGGGGGAACTGGTGGCAAGTAACTCTTAAGGCCTGGCTAGTAGCTCAGAACTTTAAATTTGAGCCCTGACTGTTAGTATTTCTGATATTCTTACTGTGTGCCACTGCAGCTTTTTGCAACCCCCCACCTGTCTAGAATACATCTGTGAAAGACTATTGTATTAGTTCATTGTCTGCGGTGATTACATGACACCCTATTGTTTCGTGTCTGGAGAAAAAAAAATACTGGCTGGGTGGAGTAGTAACATCACTGCTCTATAACCATGGAGACTGTGGAGACACAGGTTCGAATCCTAGCAAGAGCATCTTTCCAGTAAGTGTCCTTGGGCAAGACACCTAATGGTACATACTCACCACCCAGGACATACTTGAAAACGAGAGAAATCTCAATATATCCTTCCTGGTAAAATACTTTCTCTAAAAAATAAATGGGCTATGGCTAGGGCCAGCAGCATATCATCCCTGTCCTTTAGATTGTATGCTCATGGGATGTCTAGCTGAGCACTTGTGTAAAGTGCTGTATCAGTATCGACAATTATCCCAAGGGCAGGGCCATCTGTTCCTTATGTGTTTTAGTATGTCTCATGTCTGCACTCCCCCATTGTACAGCGCTGCGGAATATACTGGCGCTTTATAAATACAGAATAATAATATCATGTTCAATAGATCTCCAGGCCCCTCATTGCACTGTATGTATTTGGCTCATATGTTTCATTAAAGCATTAATTTCCTGTCTGTCTGTATTAGCCCAAGCTCTGTGTTGCCTCATTTATGGGAAGGCAAGGGAGCTGCATTAACAGATGTGACTCAGGGTGCTGGGATCTGTTACAGTGGAGACCTTATAAAGGTATAAAGTTAAGCCAATCTGTTGAGGCTCCAATGAAACGTGTTATAAATGTAGCTTCAATTATGAAAAGACTTATAATACAAAATTTTAACAAAAAGAAAGATGATATGACTGCAACAAGAACTATTTAGAGAAAACCCAAAATATGGATGTTGTGGTTATTGAAAGAAACTAGGACAGGGATTTTTTGCGAAATAGTCATGTGCACATGGTAGCCTCCCCATCAAACCATATTACCTTTGATCTCTCCTATTCCCTCCTTTGTCTACTGTCCAAATCACTCCTTATGATCTGTAAATTTCCTTCTTGTGTTTTGTTGCTTCTTCTGATTTTATGGCCAATTGAATACTGAATTTTGGTCCTAAAAATGCACAAAGTTACAGACATTATTGACCAGGCTCTGAAAAATACATGGCATGGTTGGTACTGAAGTTTAGTACGAATTCAATGTACTTGCTAATTCAATATTATTTTATTGCTGATTGCTTCAAAATGTGAAACAAGCCCAGAAACGTACAGGTTAAAATACTGTTTTTTATTGAGGCTTAGCAGGGCTGTAATGCAGTTCCTATCTCCTGCACTGCTTCAACTACTAGGACAGGCAACCCTGAAATCAAAAGCTCCCCTTTAAAATGAGGGGACATTGGTCCCTATATGAAGAAGATGACCAACAGATGATCTAGGAGGTCAATGGAGAGCAAGGGAGATTTTATTTTTTAAATGGGATGTGCAATAACGCAGCTCTGTCTGTCATTGTTGTTTATTTAGAGGGAAATTAAGACCATTGTTTGAAAAAAGAGAATTTGCTCTTTGATGGAAGGGACACATATTTACAGATGGATGAAATAGTGATGACCTTGGGGTTGTTGTTTTTGGGGTTTGGGTAGTTTAAGCACTACTATTCCTATGGAGCCCTACTGGTGCCAGGTACAATAAAAAGTGCAGGCCTTACAATACAGCCTCTGCACAATTTATCTACACTGCATACTAGCTATGATTCCTGTGCATACTTGAAGTACTGCATTTGGCTGCGCTAAATAAATCATAAATCGTGCCTATGAGCAACTTACTTTGTGTACACGATCGCTGTGAATAACTCTGCCCATGCCTACACCCTCTTACCACCCTTGGTGCCTCCTCTTTCTCCTCATATTGCTGACGCTGTCAAATGATTATCAACATGAATATGATCATAGCCAGTAATTTCATTTTATTGTGGTTTTGTGTTGGAGTTCAGATTCCCCTGTTCTTCTCAGATTATAAAAAAATTGCCATTGTCAAATAAATACTTGAACTAGCAAGTGCAAAAATACATAGGCTTTTGTGAAATCATATCTAGACGGGGTGCCTTTAGTATTATGTTTGGTAGGTTGTTTTGCTTTATTACGTATACCACTGAGTTAGTTTGTACAGGTATACAAGTGCCCATAAAGTGTCAGTATTTTTTCCTGGCTCTTCATAACATAAATTCAGTCTTTCTGTGTAAAAATGAGCACAGAATCCTAATTTGTTTTTAAAAGATGAACTTATGCTAAATGTGGATAATGTGCATAATACCAATAATAATAAATTATGTCCCTCAACGCAAATGGCTAAAATTGGTGACAAATAGTAAATTCAGCTCTGGTCTTAGTTGTGTGAAATATCTCAGCACTGATAAGGTTAAACAGGAATAAATTGCAAAAAGCAGAGACTACATCATGGATGCAAAACAAGAAGTTGATGGTTCTCCATTAATGATCGTTTGGCAGGCCCACTTATATAAACCTTGTTATGACATTTACTTCCACTAGATAACCATACCTTGCTGGACTGGATTCTCTCCTCATCTCCTGATAGAATACAGGAGGCAGGCGTTCTCGCTAATAGCTTTAGTGACCACTGTCTTGTGTACTGCGTGCGTAAAATAAAGGCCACCAAATCTCCCCCAAAGGTAATAACCACCAGGTCTTTCAAGACATTTATTCTTGAATCCTTCCTAAGTGATCTCAAACAGCTCCCATGGTACAGACTAAACCTGACCCCAGACCTAGACTGTGCAATTGCATACTTTCAGTCCGAGCTCCTGCAAGTCTGGAATTCCCATGCCCCGCTGCTGAAAGTGCGAGTAAGAGGGACCCATCTCCCCTGGGTTACAGCTGATCTTACTCTAATGTACCAGTTTAAAGATTCACTGTGGTCAAATTTCAAGACTACTGGTTCCATGAACGATCACTATGAATACTGTGACGGGGTGCAGGAGTTGGGTAACAGGATGTCTGGGAGAGTAATCGAGGGAAGGTATATAGGACCCAGAATCCTGCACAGCCTCTACCCTCTGACACACGTGTTGCCAATTAATCAATTAAAGCCACAGGTAAAGTACCAGGCTGCTGACTGCTAGATAGAAGTGTGTTTAATCAGACTGCTCAGAGCAGGGTGTGGAGCAGTTGCACTTCTAAAGAGATACTGTGTTTTTTTCTTTTGTTTGAGATTATGGTTTTCTGATAGTTAGGAGTGCTGGACGTTTAGTAAGAACTCTCATTTGAGTTAGGTTTTCTTTTGTAGTTTTTGTTTTTGCTGAATCACCAGCAATAGTGATTCCAAAGCCTTGTCTGCTGTTTGCTGCTATATGCTGGAATAAAAGACTTTCAATTTCCACAAGTTTCAAGTCTGCAGCTGTTTCTTCCCTAGAAGACTGTGTTGTTTGGCTGGAACCAAGGATCCCGAGCTGTTGCTATACTACAATACCGAAAATGCCGGAATGCATGCACAAAACAAACAAAAATGGCGAAAGCACATTACTTCAATGAAAATCTAAACAATAACATATCAAACCCTAGAAACGTTTGGAAAACCATAAGTAACATACAAGCACCCCCTGTCCACTCCCAGCCGGCTGCTGTCAAAGTAAACAAACAAACCCTGCAACACCTCCTAGGTGTAGCAAATGCCTTTAATGGTTATTTTGTTGGATGTGCCACCACCCTGATTGCTAAGCTAGGAAATGACATGCAATCAGAAAGGCTGCACGCAGGTCAGGCCCCTCCAACTGTGCAAAGACCCTGTATCAGACAGGAATTCAGTTTTAGACCAGTGCCTGTCAGTGTCATTACTAAACTTCTCCATAACCAAAAAATGAAATACCAGTCTGGACCTGTTCAAATACCAGCAATGCTGCTGAAAATCAGTGCACTGGCAACTGCAAATCCTGTCACAACCCTAATCAATGAATCACTGGCAAATGGATACATACCCAAACTCTGGAAGACTGCGAGAGTGGTACCTATCCATAAAAGTGGTGACAGTACTTTGGTATCCAACTACCGTCCGATATCATTGCTCCCTGTAATGTCAAAAATTTTGGAAAAATGCATCTACACACAATTACGTGATTATTATCAATATTGGAACTACATAATCACGGATCAATCCGGCTTTCGTCCAAATCACTCAACTACAACCGCCCTTTTAAAAGTCTGCAATGATCTCCAAGCTGGCATGGAACAAGGAAACCTAACTAGAGCCATCTTCCTTGATTTTGCCAAAGCCTTTGACCCAGTAGACCATGGTATCTTGTTAAAAAACTTTAGAGTCTAGAGTCTAAAAAAGACTCTGGTATTGGTGATCGCACGCTAACCTAGTTTCAATCATATGTATCTGATCGGTCGCAATATGTGTCCATTTCTGGCAGCTCCTCCCTCCCCCTCTCAGTCACTTGCGGTGTAGCCCAAGGCTCAATACTTGGCCCCCTGATATTTACAATATTCATAAATGATCTGCCTAACATCTGCAAAGACTCAACTGTACACATGTACGCAGACGACACCGTAATCTATACCAGCAAACCAAATCTCCCACAGCTGGAGGCCATGCTGCAAGAACAATTCACAGAGGTAGAAAAGTGGATCAAACACAACAAACTTTTTTTAAATACTGACAAAATGGTAACGAGGCTCTTTGGAACAGCACCTAAACTACATAAATTGCAAAATCCCCATCTATGTGTGGGGATAAAATCAAATGGCACGCTGACCACAGTCACTTCTCTCAAATATCTGGGTATGTGGTTAGACCCAAATCTATCATTTGGCCCCCACATCGAAAAACTCACATCTAAAATATACCCCAAACTAGGTGCCCTGTACAGAAACAAATCCTGCCTGAACCCCACGGTAAGAAAACAAATTGTACAACAAATGCTTATGCCGGCTATTGATTATGGAGATTAGTGTATGCAGTGGCCCCGCAAACACACCTTCAGAAACTTACCACATTGTATAACTCATGCTGCCGCTTTGCGCTACAATGTAACTACATGACCCACCATTGTGACATGTTAAACGAGTTAAACTGGCCGTCGCTGGAGTCTAAACGTACCCTTCACCTTTCCAACCTGGTGTTTAAGAGCTTTTCTGGGAAGCTGCCACCCTACCTGAATAGACTGCTTCCTCCAGCAGTTCCCTCATCCTATAACCTCCGACCCAGGACTAGCACCTTACTTGCAATACCACAATACAAAAAGAAAGTGTCTCGATCCTCATTTTCCTACAGAGCACCACAGTTATGGAATAACCTCCCAGACGCCATCAAATCTTCCCCCAGTCTAAAGTCACTCAAGAGCTCCCTATTAAGATACCTCAATACGGAATGCACCTGTAAACATGTAACATAATGACTATTTCCTACATATTTATTTCCTGTTAATCTGTATATTTGTGTTTTTTTTAATATCTTGCATTCTATTACTTTGCATTTCTGTAACAACTGTAACATTTTTATGTTCTTGAACCCAGGGCGTACTTGAAAACGAGAGAAATCTCAATGTATCCTTCCTGGTAAAATCCATTATAAATAAATAAATAAATAGTTATGATGATAATCTCCATAGTATTCCATCTAGGTCAATCCGTGCACCTCACTAAACCAGCAATGCTTTTCCACTGGTGCAGCAGGGGTATTGTCTTACCAGTTTTATTTTTTTTTTGGAAAAAAAACACAAAACCAAATTAAACCAAAAATATGCACAGTGCCTGGCCAAAAAAGTCACACACTCAAATATTTTTTGGTCCTCCTTCTGCTTTGATTTTGCACACATTCACTGTGACACTGTTTTCATAAACTCATGCAATGTCACAACATTATTTCTGTCAAGAGTTGCATTAATTTGTGGCCAAGATCTTGTATTGATGATGGGAGAGTTGGAGTGCTAAAGTCTTCTCGAGCACATCCCAAAGGTTCTCAATGAGGTTAACCCTTTCAATGCGGTGGACGCGCTCAGCGCGTCCAACCGCATTGCTACTTGGCTGCGGAGGACGCGCTGAGCGCGTCCTCCCTTTGCAGCCCGCGATCAGCCGGTATTCCGGCTGAACGCTCGGCCCCTCGGTGTGGGCTGACATCATCGATGTCAACCCAACCTCCGGGACCCAGGCGGGCACGATAGGCGTCATCGCGCATGCGTGATGACGTCTATTTCAGGCACCCCCCCACCATTGCAGGGAAGGTGCCTGAAGGGTAGGGGGGGTAGGTCCTTCGGACCTCTCCCCCTCCCCATCCGTGTGGGCCAGAGATTAAAGACAGGCACCGCCTGGAAGGGCACAGCCTGCCCTTCCAAGCGGCGGCTGTCTTTAACCCTTAGGGGGCTGGATCGCGATATGGAGCCAACATGCGCCGTATCGCGGTCCCCTCCCGGAGCTGGCCGACATCTTGGATGTCGGCCAAGCTTCCGGGATATCCCCCTAATGACTGGCGTCATCGCGCAGAGCGCGATGGCGCCAGTTTTCAAATTAACCCCTTGCTGCCACCTATAGTGGAGATAGGGGGTTCCAATGAACCCCCTATCTCCCGATCCGTGACAGCTAGGGGTTAATGTTTACTATCATTGGAACGGCCAGAGCGTGGCCTTTCCAATGATACCAAACATGACCATGTAAAAAGTAAAAAAAAATAGTTTTTTGGTTTTTTTTTTTATTTATTAGTGCAACAATATTGTTCCCATTTCAATTATAATGTGAACAATGATGCTGCACTAACGATTTTTCTATGGGGGGCGTTTGCTAAAAAACACGTAATTTTCCCCAAAAAAAGTAACGATTCCTCATTTCTAATTTTTTTAACAAGTGCACCCCATAGAAAATATAACCGCAAACGATCGCATTTTAAAATGTGAAAAAAACACTTTACACATTGTAAATTATTGAAAATTCAAATTTTATTGCATTTTTTGTTATAATATACAGACATGACATAATGTATACATATAATAATGGCATATTATGAATCTGCACAGTCTGCCGGAAAGAACGATATATAATATGTCTGGGTCATATATTAAAATAAGGCTTCAAAACGCGGTTAAACATGATGAGCAAAACCGGTAAAAATTAGCTCAGCACAGGGGCAGGAAAAGGCTCAGCAGCGAAAGGGTTAAGGTTAGGTCTTTGTGGTGGCCAATCCATGTGTGAAAATGATGTCTCTTGCTCCCTAAAATCAATCTTGAACATTTCGAGCATGATGATTCCTAGAATTGTCACCTTGGAATATGCCCGTACCATCAGGGAAGAAAAAATCAATTTATGGAAAAACCTGCTCATTCAATATATTCAGGGAGTCACATGACCTCATTTGTTTGCAGCTGAAACATATTAATCACTGCAGGAATTATCCAATGGAAATATCTTACCTATTAGCTTAGTTAAATCCAGGTGGTGACTTTTTTGGCTATGTAGTGTATATATTATTTATAAAATAGGGGTGGGCAAGGATGATCTTGGTATCTAAGAAAGAGCAGTATGAAACGTCAACCATATACATTTAATCCTGCAATTCCAACAATGTCTACCAGATGGCACTAAATGACATCCCTTGCCTCCAGATATTTTACAGACTAATTAACAGAGCTCTCAAAATCAGCTCTGTTTCTTATCTCCAAATAGATGCCCAGACCTATTCCTGGCCCCTTCATTCCCAATAGAATGGTCCCCCTTGGAGGCTTGTTGTGCATTACTTGAACTTGTTTCAAAGAAGAAGCCAAGGATCCCAGGAGGTCTTCTTCTCTACAACCCATAAAAAGCCCCTGAGCATAGGTTTGTCCAACAGTTACAAGAGTCTCCTGGCTCTACATGTTCCTATGGAGATATCACCCCTTGATTTTCAGGCCAGTACAGCAGCCACTGGGTAGAAGCAACCAAGAAGAGGCGTCGCTGGGTGGGGGCGGGGGGTGCGGCCCGCACCAGGTGACACCCGCGGCAGGGTGACACCGTCATCACCAGCTGAGTGAGACAAGGCGTTTTTTTTTTTTTAACCGCCCGCGGGGCCGCACCACGTGCAGTTACCACCCTCCCCCTCATAGCGGCGGCTGCTGGCCGGTAGAACCAACTTAGTGTGTGTAAAAGTAAAAAAAGGCACGGAGGGATGGATGGGGCAAGGGATGAATGATTGAATCATGACATGATGCGCACGACTCGAGCACGCCGTCGCCACACTGCCTGCACGCACCAAAGATGGCTGCGCAGATCCCACCCCCTCTGATGCGTGACGCCGGTCGCCGCCCACATGCCAGAGGGAGCTCAGAGCTGCACGTAGCACGATGGCTGTCCGACGGGCTGATGCACGCTGACGTCTCATCAGCGGCAGCCCGTCCACCGCCCTAACAGCTCCCGCGTGGTGCCTTTTTTTCAGAAGCGTGTGGGAGCTGCGGCGTGCAGGTGCACGGTGACGTGTCTCTCCCTCACCGAGTCATGCACAGACAGAAACGAGTGGCGTAGCGGGTCTGGCCTGGGTGAGTGAGAGCGCGTTCGTTCAGTTCAGCTGATCTAGGAAGCTGTCAGTGTGTGTCAGCAGTGACATTGTTGATTGATTCAGAATGCAGTCCTGAGTCCTCCAGTCCACAGATATGAATTCGGCCTGTGCGTGTGTGTACACAGGTTGGTGCACGTTAGGCAGCACGTGTCATGCGACGCCTGCTCTCAACCGTGTCTGACTGTGTCACTCAGTCTCCAATAATTTTATAAACATAGTACGTTATTCTTTCTTTTTCTAGTTGGTGAAAAAGCGGAGACTGCACTGGAGTCATCAGATTCTCTCACGACCTGGGACCAGGGGGTGGTGGATATATTGGCTCTGGACAGGTACAGCTAGCGATACTGTATGGGAGAGACGTCCCTTTACGGTTTTGTGAAATCTGTAGATATTGCAGTCCTAGGTTTAGCTATATAAATGTTTATTTTTATATGTTGGTTTTTCTTTATTATGGCATGTTTTTTTTGCGCCTAACACATTTTATAGCTTCACGCTCTCAGACTCTGTCCTATATATATTAATGTATTTTAGTTTTAATTAATTGCCGTGTAGTTATTTTCAGCTAGGGAGACACTGATGCATTGTAGTGTTTTTGAAGGACAACTAATATCTGGTAAGCTTATTGGGACCTCTCTCTCCTAGGGCCATCTTATCACGAGGAGGACAAGGTCTTTCTGTCAGTGCCGTGGGGGCAGACAAACCTCTGGTCAGGATATTAAGAGCGTTTGATCAGCAGCTGATTGTGACTGTGAGGAGTCTGTGGGTTCTCAGGACATCGAGATAAAATAGATATTCCACGCAAGTGACGCAACCTGGATTACAAAGAGCAGGTGAGGAAAGAAAGGTCAACATAGCCAGTGGCGTCGCTAGTTGGGGGCGGGGGTGATCAAACTGTGTGAGTCCCACTTGTACTCGAGTCGACTCGTGACTGAGCACCAGAGGAGCCCGCTCGTTGGATTCAGCACTCTATGACGAGTGGGTGACCTTGTTCCTAAGAAACACGTTTAAACCTTTAAAAATGAAGAAAAAAAATAATAGAAATAAATGCCATAGTAGTTAAGCTTAACCCCCTGTTACAAACGGCTCGTCGAGCCCCTTCCAACGTATAAATAATATTCAAAGTGTTTGCCTCCTTAGGGCAATGTTATAATCAAATGATTTCCTTTTCTTCATGGACGTGGCGCGCGTGTTTGAAATAATTCCTTCGAGCCTCCGTAATAAAACACGCGGGTCTTTGTTACTTAATATCACGGCGTTGGTTAACGTGCTAATAACCTTCGCGTCGCTTGTAGAAAGAAATGGTGATGGAAATTGAATTGCATTGTATGCCGCTTCACTCCTCGCTGTGGCTGAATATTCATTTTGTCCCAAGTAATGGATCAGAGATTAGAGCGCCCCACGCAGGAATCGTTACGCGGACCAAAACCAAATTGCTTTTTAACAAATTAAATTCTACCCACCACAACAATAAAACTTGCAGGCAGCAATGTGTATGAGCGTATCATATCTCTCCACAACAATACAACTCTCAGCAATCGGTGGTCTATATCAGCGTATCACAGAGCTCCACAAAATTAACAATGAAGCTGCCCCCTAACTGACTTTCTCATTTCCCATGATGCCAGAAAGTGTGGTGGTGATGATCCAATGCGTAATAATGCACTGTGCCATCGAAAACTTAAAACCGCTACACTTTTTCAACCCTGTATGGGTCATGTGAGGTGTCACTGGAAAGGGGAGGAATGGTTTGCACAGACCTTTTGTGAAATATAAGCATGCAAGTCTTTCCCTGATTTTAACTCTGTGCATTTTCGTGGTCGCCTGCATAAAGTCTTGGAGAATGTGTTAAAAACAAAAGCAAGTATTAATCCATTTGGCTGATCTAACAGAATATCATTGGTATTAATGCAGGAATACATTCCATCATGCCTCATGGGATACATACATCAAAGCGGCCAAGTGGACACCGGCAAAGGAAATCAAAAGAAGCAAGACTGAAATCCATGAAAAAGCTTGCTGGATCAATGCTACAGTATGTCAAAAGACCAGATGATGGCCAAGGTACATCAGAAGACACTGCTTGTCATTCTGCAATTCATAAAGCTGCTAGCATGCATTCTGCAGGACAGCAAGAAGCTGAAATGCCAGAATCTGAAGCACAAGGAGTAGAAAGGGAAGAGTCTGACGCAGCAGAGAGTTTTGAAAGTGATGCTAGTGTAGCGATGTGTTAAAGTTTACTGTGGCAGTACCCATTTTTGGCCACAAGATGGAGACAATCACGATTAAAGACACTGGACATTCGAACTACATGTCCCGGCATGCTTTGCGAAGAAACAGGAAGTGGGTGGGTTTTGGAGAGACTGTACATCCTGCACCTCGTGGAGAACAGGCAGAGCGCGCCAGGGAGCAGGGGAGAGCGGATGCATACAGAGAAGGAGAGACCAAAAGATAGGCCGGAGCGCAGACAGAGTGGATTGGGCCTTAGGATTGGGTCACCCAGCCTTGCGGGACACAGACATCACCCTCTATACCATCCGAGTGCAGCTGAAGGAGAGAAGACCCCTCGAGTGAGGAGTACCGCGGTCGATCGAAGCGGGGAGCAGGCGGTAAGCTGGATGAGTCGCGGCTGACAGACAGAGGGCCAGACAACAGATCCGGTGGTCGGCGTCCCCAGTTAACATCGAGCGGAGAGACGTCCTGGGTCAGCAGAACCTCAAGCTTGCGCTGGATGGGTGAGAGGCCCCCAAGGCCGTATGTAAATAAGAGCGTACGCTGCTGTTTTCCTTCTGAAACCCACAGGGCCCCAACTGACTAGTCGAAGACATCTTTAAAGTAAACTCACTGGCCAGTTGAAAAGTACCCGGGTACCATATACACACGAATACACACCACTTCATGTTCTGGGACTTAACCTGTGCAGGACTCAGTTTCCTTTTCCGAATCGGGACAAGGGGGCAAAGTTAAAGTTACATTCCGAACATTTTTTCCTTTTTTTGTTCCCGCTGCGCGTTTACCGTGATACGAGAACTGTGTATTTTATTGTGTCCCGCTACGCGTTTTTTTTCCTCGAATTTCGTATCTTTTAAATTTCTGCTCGGTCGGGGGTTTTTTTTCCGAAAATACGAAGCCCTCGTGTTTTCGTTTCTTTTACCGCTACGCGTTTATCGTGTTACGAAAGTACTGTAAATCTTCCTGCATATACCGTGTCTCAAGAGCTGCAAATCTTTTTAGTAAACCTTTTAACTTGTAAAACTTACAGCGGTGTTGGAGTATATTTATTCCCTAGTGCGGGGAGACTGACCCGTGGTTTAATTTCAGCGGCTCCTCCGGGAGTGAGCGCTACACTAGCAATAGTGAAGACACTGTAAAAGAGATGAACGTCATTAAGGAGAAAGATTTACAAATTCTAAGTGATGTATCTTTCTGGGAGATACCAGTTCCAGATCATATTCGAGTTGAAATCCTCAAAAGGGGAAGTTCTTCTTTTCAGAACAAAGATGGACCGTTCGGTGTTTCAAAAAGGCAAGGTGCGGAAGCAAAAGGAGATGTGCGCCAACTGTCCAAAATTGGTTTTACAAGGTGATGCCAATTGGTAAAACAATTCTGCGGTCATGGATGGTTTACTCACCTGTCAGTGAGAATTTATACTGTTTTTGCTGCCGATTATTTGCCTATGGTACTACAGCTACAACCTCAAAATTTGTGACTGGGTTTCAAAAGTGGTGGAAACTAAGCCCGAAAGTACATAACCATGAGACATCTGAAGACCACCTATGTTGCGTTGAAAAATGGGAAACGTTGGCAGCAACACTGAGGCTGCACAAAACCATTGACACAGAAACTATTACTTTGATGGAAATGGAGAAGAAAAAGTGGAGGGACGTCTTGTACAGATTGCTGGACGTCACATTGTTTCTTGCCATGCAGAATCTAGCATTCCGTGGCCGGAAGGAAGATGAATCTTCATTTAATAATGGGAACTTTCTTGAGCTGGTTGCCATCCTTTCTAAATATGACCCAATACTGAAAGAGCACTTCATGAAATTAAAAAAGAGCACTGGTAGATATAAAGTCTCTGTTTCATATCTTGCCCCGCAAACTCAGAATGAATTTCTAAGCATCTTAGCAAATCATGTGACAGAAAAACTTGTCATGGATATAAAGAACGCAAAATACGTTGGCATCATGTTTGACAGCACACCTGACATCTCACATACAGACCAGATCAAATCAAATCAAATCAAATCAAAATAAGCTTTATTGGCAGGACCAAATACATTTTAGCATTGCCAAAGCATATGGGGAGGAGGGGGGGTAGTGGGACATATATATGGGGGGGAATGGGCAAGTCCATGGACATTATCAGGGGTAAGGGATAATGTGAAGGGGGATGGGGGCGAGTCCGTGTTGGGGATTTATAAGTCCAGGATCTCTCATGTTCCTCTCAGTCTGTGACATTCTGCGACGTATTGGGCAGATATTTTCACCGCCGGCTCCTCTTCTCCCAGTATGATGTGGAGTTTCCTCGTCTCTTCTATAGAGGTGAAGTCCGGGATGAGAGCGGAGAGTCTCTGGAAGTGAGTTTCCCTCAGTGCTGAGTACTTGGGGCACTGTAGGAGGAAGTGGACCTCATCTTCCAGGGCCTCCTGGTCACAATGCTGGCACAGTCTATTCTCCCTGGACTTGTAGGTCTGTCTATGCCGCCCTGATTCAATTTCCAGGCTGTGGGCGCTCAGTCTGTACCGGCTCAGGATCTGTCTGTCCTTGGGATCTTGTAGTACCTCCAGGTATGGGGCCAGTTTGTATTCCCTCTGTAAGGATTGGTAAATGGTGAGTTTCTTGGAGTTTGCTATATCATGTCTCCATTCTCTGATATAGTTTTCCCTGGAATCGTTAATTAGGGCCTTTATTTGATATTTTGTCAGGTTGCCTTCATGGGGGTTTTGGATGATCAGGGTGGATATGAGTTGTTGCAGCCCACATGGTTTTGGATGGTCCTTGTTGGCCAGTAGGGCTTTATGGTGGTATGAGTTGAGGCTGCTGATGTTTAGATGGTCCCAGTATGATAGCGCCCTCTTCTGTACTGCAAGAAGTAAGGGGAGTCTGCCCAGCTCGGCCCGGCAAGCATTGTTAGAGGTGCTCCGATGGACTTGGAGGAGGTGCTTGCAGAATTCCAGATGGAATATTTCTGTTGGGCTGGTGTCCCATTTGGGTTGGTCAGGGTAGGTGATGGGGCCCCATACTTCACTGCCATAAAGGCAGATGACAGAAGTTATTAGATATGTTAAAATCAGCAATAGGAAAGTTGAAGTAAAGGAAATATTTTTAGGATTTTTTGCTTTAAAGGGGAAAAAGGCTACTGACCTCAGCTCAGTTATCCTCAAAAAACTGGAAAATTATGGACTGGACATAATGATGTGTCGCTCTCAAGGATACGATAATGCTCCGACGATGGCTGGAATCCATGGAGGTGTGCAAGCCATTATTAAAGAAAAAAAGAAAAAGCTGTTTTGGATGGATGTGTGGACCATTCTCTCAATTTGTGTGGTCAACACTCTTTTGCTGAAAATGCATCGTGTGTCAAGTTTTTTGGAACTCTTCAGACAATGTTTACATTGTTTGCAGGTTCAAGCCATAGATGGGATGTGTTAATGACCCACACTGGTGTGTCAGTAAAACGACTATCAACGACACGCTGGAGTGCTCATTATGCTGCAGTTAAGCCAGTAAGAGAAAATTTTGATAATTTTGTGGCAGCGATTAAAGCTCTTTGTGCTCGGGATGAAAACTTGGACATAAGAGCAGCAGCAGAAGGTCTTTTGCCGGCTGTCTGTGATTTTACTTTTCTTTGCTACTTGTATTTCTGGAGTGATGTGCTTCGGGAAGTTAATCTCGCACAGCTGTACCTGCAGACAAAGGGCTTAAGTCTTGACAAGGTGGTGACCCAACTAGAGACACTAAGGCTTTTTCTGTACGAAGAGCGCAGTCATCTAGTGGAACATGCAATTCATTGTGCGCTTTTAAAATCTGAGGAATATGGAATTGCTGTAGAAAGAAGAGCCAGGTTTAAGAAGAGGATGCCAGGGGAGCGGTCAACTGATGCTGGAATTACAAGTCTGCGGGAAGAAAATAAGAGGCAGATGCTTGAGTGCATAGACCGCTTCCATTGTCAACTCCAGATCAGATCATGAGCCATGAAGGAAGTAGCAGGAATGTTTGAGTCTGTTCAAGCTAAGAGTCTCATCTGTGCTGCAGAGGAAGAGCTAAAGATGTCCATTCCAAAACTTACCACGTTTTATGATGAGGTGTCTGAGAGTGAACTCCTACTGGAAATTCCAAGATTCAGAAGGCATCTGAAAGCAGGAAACATTAATTTGGACAGGGCCAAAGAATGGGCTGCATTAGATGTTCTGGCATTCATAGCTGAATGGGATGTCATAGAATCCCTTCCAAACCTTTCACTGAGCCTAAAATTATTTTTAACGATATGTGTGTCTGTGGCTTCATGCGAGCAGAGCTTTTCAAAGCTAAAACTTATAAAAAAACATTTGCAATCTGCAATGGGCCAGTCGAGGCTTTCTGATCTTGCAATGTTATCTGTTGAAAGCGAGTTAGCAAGAAACATTGATTTTGTTGAAGTGATAAACAATTTTGCCACATTGAAGGCCAGAAAAGGGAAGTTCTGATTTGTTCAAGATGTAAACAAACGTTTGTGTATTTGTTCCTGTATATTTTTATTGCAATAACTTTAATGCCTACAACTTATAAAAACCCATTTGCAATCTATAATGGGCCACTCCAGGCTTTCTGGTGAACTTGCAATGTTATCTGTTGAAAGCGAGTTAGCAAGACACAATGGGCCATATTACAAAGTTGATGCTAACTTAACCAGAGAGCAGTTGTAAACTTAAAACCTCCATAGGCTATAATGGCTCTGAGAAGTTTACAACAGCTCTGGTTAAGTTAGCACCAACTATGTAATATGGTCCATTGATTTTGTTCAATGTGGCTAAATTGTTTATCACTTTAAGGCCAGAAAAGGGAAGTTCTGATTTGTTCAAGATGTAAACAAAACGTTTGTGTATTTGTTCTTGTATATTTTTATGGCATTAAGTTTAATGCTTAAAATAAAATTTTCTAAATGTTTTAAATAAATTCGAATTCCTTTGTATTCATATGATCTGCTAATATTATGGTGTAATTTTGCTAGGAATTAATATCTCTACTATTGTCTTACATTTAGCATTATATGGGAGTGCTGCATATGAGTAACAATAGTTTAAATCATTTTGTGTAAAACTGGGGGGGCTCGAGTCGAGGGGGTGACACCATGAGTTACCGCACCGGGTGAAACCAACCCTAGTGACGCCACTGCAACCAAGCTCAAACCTGGGCTTCATTAATCCTAAAAGCGCTGGCCTGTGCAGAATATCATAACCAATATATGGAAGTCACAGCTGTAACTGGCTCCCTCAGCATTTTATTTTCCAAAGTTGCTGTCATTGTGAAGCATTTCCAGATTCTAAGCCAAACTTAACAGAACATCCCAGGAATATTGAAACAAATCCAGCAGATACGGATATTGCAGCTGCTGTTACTATCTCTAACAGGAATGTTCTAAAGCAAACATGGTTCTGGACACTTTGGGCCACATTACGCAGTTGGTGCTAACTTAACCAGAGCTGTTGTAAACTTCCCAGAGCCGTTATAGCCTATGGAGGTTTTAAGTTTACAACAGCTCTGGTTAAGTTAGCACCAACTACGGTATGTAATATGGCCCTTTCTCGGGCATCCAGCTGATCAAATGACTGTCATCGTACACACTTTGAGAGCCATTGGCTGGATATTCCTGAGCTAAATCCCAGAAAGCTGATTGTTAGGTTTTCTGGGTGAGGATATTTGCTCAGTGGGTTGATTCAGCTTTCTGGGGTCTCCTTTGGGGTGAGGGTGGATTAGTCACTCATTTCACTATGACATTCAAATTACATTGAATATTCTCGGTGCCTAGACCCTCCGTTTAATGAGTTCAGCTTAATCTTTTAGGTGTTAGTGCCTGACCGTTATCTTGTTTATAAAAGTGTATCCAACAATAAATTTTGATGCCAGTGTCTGGGATTCATCAACAATCACCTGTTAGTAAACTGCAGTCGTGTCTGAAGGTGGATTTGTGGGAGTATTTGTTCTAAATAAAACGACTAACACATTCTCTTGTAACAAAGTTTAATCACAAGAAAACCTGATCATTTTGGGATTTTTCCCCCATCCTGTAGAAATCATCCATTAGGACCACTACAGAATAGATCCTGTACATCAAAGTGAAACAATATTTACATCCCTGGAAAAAATGTACAATAACAACAAAAGCAATTATCTGCATGTGTTTAACATTTGTTCTGTAGTAAATAAACGTGATAAGTCTGATTTTAACACGATGAATCCTGGTATATTATTGAAGGGATACTCCAGGCAATATGACCACCTCAGCTTTTTAAGGTGGTCATATTGCCTGAAGTATCCCATTTTTTTCCCCAGCCTTCTATCTTTTCCCGATCGGCTGATATTGCTGAGAGAAGCGGTGGACTTTACTCCGCCCTCCCAGCTGTCAATCAGCCGATCGGGTTTCAAGGTCCCCGCGTTTTGGAACTCCCGGAGCCGCTGCCTCCTCCTCCTTCTCCTCCGCCAAAGAGTTTTTAGACGAGCAGGCGGGGTGAACTTCAGCTCACCTCGCCGCTCGTGAATGTGCGCTGCTCCGCGCATGCGCGGTTGAATGAGCAGGATTCCGGGAGGAAGCCTGCTGATTTGCTGATTGGCTGGTTTACGTGATAGGCGCGCACCTGTAGCCAAGTTCCAAGTTTCCATGACGGGAGCGGAAGAGGAGGGAGGTTAGTAAAAAAAAAAAAACGCCGTTGGAAAAGTGTCGTTTTTAGGGTAAGTATTACATTAAAAAAAAATAAAAATATATATATATATATATGTACTGAATGACTAGTTAGGGCAATAGCTTTAATATAATGTAAAAAAGGGGGGGTGATTTTCAGACTGGAGTGTTCCTTTAACTATTCAATTCTGATACTTTGAAGACCCCCATAGCCTACTTCAAAGGAATCTTCTATTTTAAAATTGTTAAATGCAGGTAGACACTTGTGGAGTGGGTAGAGTCCACAGTCAAAGAAAGTGTTGGCTCCACTGACAGAAGTATCTGGGTCTCATTTGGGTAACAGAGATTTCCAAAAACGGTACCAGATCATTATAGCTAACAGAGTATACATGTTCAAGGCGTGTTTAATGTATAGGCTACAACTGAACGAGATTTGGAATTAACCTCTTATGGTCCTTCTTGAACAGAAATAAAGGGTTAAACTGAGAGTGAAATAGTTTTCAGAGATTCCACACATTATGCTTTAAGGTATCACTGCGTGTCAAGATACAAGTAGCCTCCAATATATCATACAGTATCAACCCCTAGGTAGCTGAGTATCGCCAGAGTGCCTGTATGCCGCTATTAAAGTCAAGCGCAGCAGGAGAAAACATATCTAGTGACAGAAGTATTAGATCCAGTTAGAGTAAGGGAGATTTCCCAAGTCGGTACTAGATCAAAATAACTGACATGGTGTACATGCTTCAAAGAGTGTTAATAAATAGGCTACAACTGATCTAGATGTTCACTTCTTATAGTCCTTCTTGAACAAATATAGGGCTACATTACATTCTTCGCGGTAAAACGGGGACGCTAGGGAGAAAAAACTGCAGATTTTTCTTTTGTGCCCCCGTTTTAGTGCGATATTACAATGCAGACGCTAGAAAAGCTGCCTGCAATGTTATCGGCCGCTAAGCCCCAGGATGCACGGCAGCGCTAAGCGCTGCCGTGGGCATTCCCTCCATGGAGTCCATAGGACTCCATTGAGGCAGAGGGCACCGGTCACATGACCTGCCGGATCTCGCCTCGCGAGATCCGGCAGGTCAGCGTAGTGATCCGCAGGGGGCGACTGGAGGACTTTTTCCAGAGTCTCTCCCTGCTTCCTGGCGGACAGAGGAGGTGGATGGAGCCGCGGTTGGAGCCGCGGTTGGAGCCGCGGTCCTCGCCGCATGATGGAAGGGGAGTAAATTATTTATTTTGGGCGGGTTACTGCTGGTGCTGATCGATTCTGCAGCAGCGGAATTCCGTTAGCACCAAGTCCAGGCTTTGGTAAACTTTCTGGTAACCGCAGACGGACGTTAATCAGCGTTAGGACTTTGTAATCCCAATGGTAATTAATTCTTTGCTCTCCCCATGTTAAGCATAGGGAGCACAAAGTACAGTAACCTCGCGCTGAAAAGCGCAAGATACCAATCGCTAACATTTTTTTTAATCCGGTAGCATTTGGATTGTAATATGGGTGGCCCACGCTAGGGCCACCAGCGCTAAATTAGCACCAAGAATGTAATGTGGTCCAAGGAGTCTTAAAAGCAACAATTCGACATGCAGGCTCAACCTCATATTACACAAACTCTACGTGTTTCGCTGATCCACTCAGCCTCATCAGGAGTAAGATGAGATGTAAATCTGGCCCTGCAGTTCCCTTGATCACACCATCGGGACGTACTTTAAGATACCTTAAAAAAGATAAGTGTGACATTTCCTACACTTAATTTACAATTATTATAGAACTTTTTAAAACAATTTTAAGGATTTTCACAAATAAATACCAGTTAAATTTTCTTATATATTACATTGGGAAGAAAGGCACCACATTATATAATAATTCTGGTGATGTGAAGTACAGTATAAACAAACTTGCCTGAATTAATTAAGTTACATCATTATTTCCGAACAAACTTTATTCTTATCTTTTTGAGCGAGCTCACCTCCCACTCTACAGATTGTTATTTCCAGTAACCTTCTGCAGCTGTTACAGCCAAATGCAGAGGGTGTCAGGCACATCCTAATCTTGGGTCCTGTTTGTCCCTTATTTAAGTACCTGTCTACACAGTTTGGATGCTTCTCATCGACATAAAAAGCATGAAAATTGACCATTTCAGTGTACATATAATGAGATTCACATATTAGTGATAACTGCTTTTCTCCTCCTGACGATGATAATACATTTAATTTTTTTAAATACACTTATTAATAATAATAATAATATATATATATACACTTACACATGGTTATAGGAAAGAGGATTCCTCATTGCCAAGTTATGTTCATATAAAATGCACAGTTTCGAAAAAGGAAATTCAGAATTAGCATTTCTTTGCAGAATTTCATATTAGCAGCAGCAGAAATACAATTTTGTCACAAACATCTGGTTTTACATTAATAGATAAATAAATCGATCCATGCCACTGGGCACTTGGCAGGAACCTGATGGATGTCATGTCTGGGAATTCTGCCTCTTCTAAACACCAATAGAATGCAATATATGTATCACGCCCAAATGTACAAACCATCTGTACAATACCGGGCGCATGCTGACAAGTATATAAATATGGCAGATAAAAACCTAGAATAACTCTGGTTTAATGCAAATCCCTCCTGAACAATCTACCTAGAAAGAAGAAAAAAAAGGATTGAAAGTAGGATATATATTTAAATATCTCGAACATCTCCACCATTCCTTTCAGTGTGCCGCATCACCTCTCAGAGGCTGTGCAAGGGGTTTGCATATACAAATTCAAAGTGGATTTCTCATCCGTGTGATTGAATCTTGAAATTTATAAGTTCAACACACACTAATGAATTACTGGATTTCTGGAAAGATATCTTTATATAAAGGAGGCGGCTCACTGGGTATAGTTGTTTCCTGGAAGTTTTCAGGTTGAGCTGTGTCATCTGTTCTTCTGTAACAAGAAAATTGAAACACTATTGTTAAACTCACAACCCGTGTTTTGCAGAATTAGGACAATACTGTGGTTATATAGCAAGAATTTTTATTTTTTATTTTTTATAACAGTTTATTAAAGAATCGAGTAATGACAAACTTAACATAATATTAATTAGGAGAAAAAAACAAAATATACGTGAGAATGAAGTAAATACATCTGAAAACAGAACATATTTATCTGTGATCATCATACAGAGTCAAATAGTAGAAGCGAAAAAGCCACATCAAGGTATCCTCACGTTCCCAGAGGTCTAACTATCTGCAATCCACAAATAATTATATGTGTGACTGAACAGCCATGACAATGTTTATTTGCATTTCATTTTCTTACATTTCATTGCCCTGTATTTAGTGTAGAGTGTTGTGTGAGATACTGTGTCCCCCCCCCATTTAATCTGTAACCATTTGCCCTGCTTCCACCCCCTCCCTCAAATCTGGCTTTAACCAGAACTCTTCACAAGTTTCCTTTGTTAGCAGACCACCAGGGTGTGTGCGTGTGTGGTTTTGGTGTTCATTCAAACGGCAAGGATTGATCTCACAGTTTATGTGTCATCTATTCTGTGGGGGCGCGATCAGCTCCTGGTTCAGCGGAAAGGGCCACCAGTGAGAACGGAGGTAAGGGCTTGGGTACTCGAATCCGTAACAATATGCTTATGACCCATCTAGGATTCCCAATTTCCAGCCATGGCACCAGGAGCCAATCAAGGAGATGGAGCAGCATTAGAGCTAGCAAAAATGTAAATAGGTAGAAGAAGAAAGAATGAAGGGGAAAGAGAGAAAGGAAAGAGAAAAGGGGGGAAGGGGGTATAGCCAGTAAAGAGAAAGGGATGGGAGAGCATCATGGCCCATAACACCTCCTGAACTGGTTGGTGTCAATTAGTAAAAGACATCACTACTGATACGTTACTTGGTTTTAGGTGTAATGTGACAATTCAAGCCAGAGTTGCGATTTATAACCTTATGTTAAACATTTGATGAGGTTTTTATTTTTCAAAGAGTGAAATCTTACATCCTATCCTTTAAAATACATTGTAGTGATTTTCTAGTCCACAAAACAAGACAGAACAATTATTATGAAAAAGTTTCATTTACCAAAATAGATTTATGGAATATTACCATTGAAAACAATGTCAGGACCAGTATTAAATTAATTATATTATCAGCTTTCTGGACTATAATTTACTCGGAGATCTGACCATTTTTATTATTTAAATCACTTTTACTATATTTGGCACAAAGGTCATTTCTGCCTGTATGATAATAATTTCAAAACCCAGTTTGAATGTTTGCAAGACAGAGACACCATCTGGAGTTTAGAACTTTTTATCCCAGATGCATTTCTGTAAACTATAAACGAATATATGAGATATTAAAAATGATCAAGTTTACATTATTTTAATGTTTTAACTGTTTCAGGATAACAATGGTTATGAACATTTGAATTACATTTTACCATATATTTAACTATGCATCCCATGTTTCGAATAAATGTTATGGTAATATTTTTTTTCTATAAAAACCACTTGTTATTACAAGTGTTAGGTTTGTAAGTGTGCATAAGTGTACATATAGGTCCGTATTTCACATGGAAGAGTAATTAAAATTCACTCTAGAATGCTGATTTAACAGCTGCTAATGTGTTGATGTTTTTATTTTAATCCTGAGAAATATATCAAACTGTGACTTGAGAGGTTATTCAATAAGCAACGAACTTGCCACCGAATTGCACCAAACGGTGAATTTCACTGTATGGTGCAATTTCGTGGAAATTAATCTATTCAAAAATAATACTGGAGAACAGTTCGCCACAGATCAGTGATCTTCAGCGGCAGTAAAATTGTCCCGCATAAAAGCAATGGGTAATTTATGTATTCTTTATATATATATATTTTTTAGACTAAATTTTTGAATCCCAAATTTTTTAATCCGAAGTGCGCCGAATAAGAATAACACCTTAGGTGTACGATTAAATGTGTGTTAAGGGTCCATCTAATCACATAGGTCATCCAACAAAAATAAGAGGACTGAGTGATGTGCCACATATGACAATTTCTGAGGTATACGAGAATCAGCTTGCTTAACTTCCCGTGTACATTTGATAACATACTTTCTCCGTTGGCAAATTTGCTGTTTACATAGCCAAGAATTGAAAATAAAATGCAAGGGGTTCGTGTGACCTAACACCTTATCACTAAGCTTCGCTCAATAGTAATTTTCCACTAATTAACTTTTCCAGGGCGACATATGGTATCAAAGTCACATATCAGGATTGATTGAAAATTACGGATTTAGAGCTGATCATAAAAAGTTCAACCTTTTCAAGAGCTAATAATGACACAAAGAAATCCAGTGTAACAGCAAACATAGGTGACGTAGTACATATATTGCACCTATATTACCTGCATTGTGTACACATTGTGATGCCACATGATTGCAATCTTCTAACATTTACAACTGTCTCCTTTGTGGTCTTTATCTGTTATTTTCTGCTGCATGAATGAGTGCCCTCACACACAAAGACACCGAAGGTCAAACTTGGTATTCTGAACCCTTCAAACTACTGTTTGACTAAAATTCTCATTGCAAGAGGATAATGGGAGTTGTTTGACTGCTGTTTTTTCATGGAGATTTCTGACCAATGCAAGGGTTTTTTTGTTTACAGATTGAGATGTTGATTGCGAAGGTTTACTAAAGTCCTCCAAGAACAGCAAGAGAGGCACAGATATTTGTGAAAGGGGTAATTCAGAAAGCACCATTGTTGGCCATCCGATGACGCAACAACAGACAGTGAAGTTCCTGCTAATAACGGTGAATAGCGTTGGAACAGCACTACCACCGTAATTCCGATGTAAATGCCATAATCTGTGGGTATTATCCCATTGCCATTGTCTCACCAGTGTTTGTAACACTGGTAAACAAACTTCAGCAAATTTAAAGTGGTGCTGTCCATAGACCTCCCGTACAAACAATGGTGAAAACTATGGTTAATACAATGGAAAACTTCGACAGGAACACCAGTGGAAACTATTGTGAAATATGTGCAAATTATAAGACTATTAAGATTCTAAACTACGATGGAAACACTGGAGGAAACCCCATGGAAACGCCATATACATACCTATGCTAAGAACTATGCTAGACATCCTGGGAAAGCACTGTGGTGAATCGAATGGTGTTGGGTACAGTGTGGAAGTTCCATAAGCAGTTAATTCTCTGTAGATTCACTGTAGTTTGCAGAGGTAAACCCAATGCTCTTTCAATGAAAGAATGGTGGATAGTGGATCAACCCTTAAACCTTTCCTCTCCCTTTGATCAGAGGGTCTCACTCACTGTCGTGTTCCCTAGCAAATTCCATGTTTTTTGAATGAGGAACACCACGGGAGATCTCATAATCCCTTTCCAAATCGAGCATGGGGCTATGTTGAATCCAATCTGAAGTTCTCTAAGGAGAAATCTAGTTGTCACTATCAGGTCTATTCAAAGAAAGGTGAAACTCAGGAGAATAGCTGGAGAAGTGAAAATTCTAGGTTGAAATAGCTAAACCAGAAAAATTCTCCCATTTATCTCACTTTCCAAATCGGCTATTTGGTCTAGATTATTCTCTTATCCTGCCAATTCTCCTGAGTTTCACCTTTCTTTGAATAGACTTGTATATGTTCAACAAGTTCCCATTTCCCATATTTTTGTACCTACTTTAATATTGTCAGCAATAACAGATATGGTAAACGTTGAATCGGATGATCCTTTGCTCTGCGTCTAATAATACTCTATAAATATGTAATGGTTTAAATTGGGACCTCTGCCTTTATCAGGCTGCATAAATCTGAAGACATTTGTAGTAAACTCGAGATACGAGATACGTAACAGAGGTCTGGTTCTTCCCACTTTATGCAATAGCACCAAGGGGGAAAATAAGAAAGTGCACCAATCAGTGAACTTTAACACGCATGATAACTATTCTGCTCCCAGAACTGCCGTGAACTCTTGGGGTTTATAAATTAATCTTATTATCATGTGAGTTAGTATGCCATCTAAGATTTATTGGGTTTGTAGAGACATGCAGGTCATTGGGGAATTCTTCTCTAGATAACATCGGCTGCTTTGTAACGATTCTGCTGTGTCATCATAATAAAATACAAACTGAGCTAAATATTAATTTCTTATTATTGCATTTTCAAGAAAAAATATACACGCTAACATGTTTGTTTCCGCATACAGCTCAGTAGAACGGTGTCCTCACACATTTTCTTTGATGATGTGAGATTTAAATCAAGCATCTAATTATTTTCTTTTATTTAGATTTAATCTGAATCTGGAAAGCTACATTTGTTCAGCAATGCACAATATTGTTGTTTTTTATGTTTTTGCTATTTCTGTAAGAAATCATACCTCTCATATCCATCAACTGTAGGTGGTGGAGCCAACACTGGGTCATCTCCTACAAAAGTTAGATTGTCCATAGGATAAATGCTATAATACTTGGGTGGGCTCATTGGCAATGTTGACCCATTACCCATGGAAGGGTTAGGAAGGGAAGAAGAGGTAGCACTTATCGCTGATACATCTTGAGCTGTGTAGGGTGGAGGAATATACTGTAGTACAGTAGCTCCGTGAAAGGTGATAGGTTGATTTATCCCATTAAAAACAAAGGACTGTCGACTCGGAGGCTGCTCCCCATCAGGCGTCACTTCTTCACTGCTTTTACATGATTTACATGAAAGCATCTTAAACTTGCACACTGAGATCAGGGCAAATGTTACACCCACCGATAGCAAAATTGGTCCCAACAACTGAGTCCACTCGAAGCTGCTAGATGCCTCACGGTTGATCCATCCCATCACAGTGAAGGTAATCCCAACCAAACCCAGGAAAAGTCCAGAAAACAGCAAGGTAGCCCCAGCTTTGTCACCGTCTGTCACCTGCTGATCAGGACGATTGCTCTGAGGTGGGGTAACAGAAAAAATATTCAAGGAAAAGTCATCCACTGGCTGGTTGTTATTCTGTTCCATTATTATGAGCAAGTGTCTCCTGTTACCGGCCGGGGAGAGTTTCTTAGCAGCTCGCAGGGGTAAAAGTTCAGTTTGCTTGACTGAAACAATTTCCTCAAATGATTACTGTATTTTTTACTTAATAAGAGTTTAAACTTTGGTAGAAAAGTGCAAAGGTCTGAGCAATGGACCCGAGAGACTGCACATAATTTGCATTTGTTATTAAATATTTATATATATATATATACAGTTCATAACAAATTTACGTACAACTCAAAATAGTGTTGTAAAAACATATCTTTGTTAGACGTGTGCACGGCTAAAAATTTCAGTTCGGTTCGAAATATTTCAAAATCCCAAAATTATGGACTTGAAAATAATCTGAATCAGCCAATTTGGAAGATTCAGATTTATGATATTTTGGTATGGGATCTATTTATAAATATTGGAAGAATCTGACATTTTCATCCATTTCAAATATTCAGAAAGTATTAAAGAAAAAAGAAAGTATATCGAACAAAGCTAAAACGAAAAAAAAAATCATACTCAGCATGAAATATGTAAAGATCACGTGCAGCACCTTTCATATTATGCACAAATGCACATAGCACAAAACTGAAACTGATACGGTTCAGGTTACTATTCCTGCTTGGTTTTGATGTTTGGGGTTAGGGTTACAGTTTCTGCATGTATTAGGATATGGATTACAGTTTTTTCTGGTTTGTTATTAGGGTTAAGGTTACTGTTAGGGTTCAGATTACTGGTTCTGCTTGTTTTATGGTTAGGGTTCAGGTTACTGTTTTTGCATGTATTAAGATTAGGGATACAGTTTCTTACTGTTTTGTGGTTAGGGTTACTGGTAGAGTTCAGGTTACTGTTACTGCCTGTTTTATGATTAGAGTTAAGGTTACAGTTTCTGTTAGTTTTATGATTAGGGTTAGAGTTACTGATTCTGTTTGTTTTATGATTAGGGTTAGGGTTACAGTTTCTGCATGTATTAGAATTTGAAATACAGTTTTTTACTGTTTTGTGATTAGGGTTAAGGTTACTGTTAAGGTTCAGATTACTGTTTCTGTTTGTTTTATGGTTAGGGTTCAGGTTACTGTTTCTGCATGTATTACGCTTAAGGATACAGTTTCTTACTGTTTTGTGGTTAGGGTTACTGGTAGGTGTCACGACCACTACACGCACTGCCGCGAAAGACGCCGGGTTAAGCCGCTCACTATCTGTCTATCCTAGACCCAGATAATGACTGCGTAGACCACAATCCACGCGCGCGCTTATCTAGCCGTCCCCAGCCACACTTTCTCTCGCAACAGGTACGTAGAGCGCAATACAATGGTCCCAGGAGTGTAACGCAGTACTAGTCTTCTCTTGAAGCGGGTAGTGACTACGTCTCCCACAATCCCTGGGCTCACTTTCCTATTCTATTAGTTACGCTGCCACCAGTCCTCATGGACACTACGCGCGTCGCAGCGAGAGACGCAAGGCTAAGCATCCCCGCTGTCTGTCTATCCTAGATCCAGACAGTGACTGCATAGACAACAATCCCCGCTTGCTTACCCAACCGTCCCCAGCGACCGCAACTCACAATTTCGTAGCTACTCGAGCTTAAAACAACAAGCAATACTCCTGGCTCTTCAGTTAGCATGGATCGAATATGAGGCAGAAACAGAACGTAATAAATGGATATTTATTTATGATATAGAAAAAAGCTAAATATCACAGTGCATTTGTTACAGGAAAAATTATAGATTGAATAAATCGCTAGTTACACAGTACACAGCAAATAAAAGAAAGGGATTAAGCACAGAGCCTTACTTACACGTCAAATAAGCTAATTCTCGGCGACTCCTGGGGTCTGGAGCTAGAAGCATGTACAGCATGGACAGCTCCTCATGGCACAGGACACATGACCACCCTGTGATCTGCTGCAAGCACATGGCAAGCTTCAGAATTTATACACTTCCCGGTCCTTCCAAAACCCACCCACAAATGGCCCAGCCGGCTGCGTCTTCTCCCTGCCATGAGCAATTGCCCCTCCTGCCTGCTGGTTAGAACCAAAAGGGTGATTTCTTTGATTCACACCTTCACTGATTTCACAGAGAAAATGGTCACTGGCCTGTTAATTGTTTCCTCCATCAGTTTGGAAGTGTAGGCCTTGATTTACTAGGACAGCTGCGCAAAATGGCCTGGTATCTATAGATAGCCATAGATATAAATATGCCTATATAATATATATTGTGGTAGATATACAGGTCTAATCTGTCACATCTCCCATCTCTAGTCTGCTACATCTCTCATCCAAAAGGAGACGCGGAAAGGAAGGGGCTAACATGCCTCTCACGTGCGTCTTAACACGTGTTTGCCCACTGGCATCGAGCAAACCACCTGGAGTGGGTGACCCAGAGGTGTCCATGCATCTGGCCCACCAACGCTTGTACTGCCTCTTGCAACCACCTCATACAGTTCCCCATGGAGGCCTTTGGCGACTCCACCATTCTACCCCACCTCTCCCAAGCCGAGGGGAGGGGGTCACTGGCGCCACACTCACAGCATGGCACAGACTTGGAGAAGTCCCTATGCTTCTGCAGCCCCTCCTGGTACACCTTTTGGAGGTGCAGCACATGCGGCTCACTCTCACCTTGCACCTCAGTCTTGCAGCCCGCAAAACACTCATACATAGTCGCCAGCCCTGGAACCATCCTTATCGCAGGGGGTAGGGAAAAACCGGGTCAAGTGCCACGCTCCCCTGGAAACGTCCCACTGGCATCTGCCAACGGAGTCAGGCATCGCGCCTGGCTCTGGGCAGATGGCTGGGAGGTCACCGGTGCCCAACCAGGACCCGCTCCCTCCCCTTCTCTCACTGTCCCCACACCTTCAGACTTTGGGGAACCCCACAGTTGGGGCACTGGATTATCCACGCTCACTCTCGCCCCATCCCCCAGTGCACCCAGTTTCCCCGCTGGATCATACAATTTATCAAGCACACCTTGCTTCATAACCCATGAGCATACAGCCGTATGCCACCCTCCTCCACAGGGAGGTTGCTCAGTACCAGTTTCCTGTGGTACTGGGGACCTGGGGGACCTTCTCACAGGGCAGCCCGCATCCACCCCAGGCCCTTCCTCCTGACCACACAGCATATGCTCGGTGCCACCCGCAGCCTCAGACACACACGACACAGCCTGGCATACCACAGTATCCTGCCCATCCAGGATGTTCACCTCTCCATTCCTTTCACCTGGCAACACCAACCTGGATGGTTCAGGCACTGGGTAACCCTCTTTCACCCTAGGCCTATCCTTCTGACCACCCAGTATGCCCTCTGCGCCACGCACAGTCTCAGAGAACCATGGCACACGCTGGCACACCGCGGTATCCTGCTCATCCCAGGCCTTCCGATGCCCACACTTTCCCTCCAGCACCACCGACTCAGTTGGTTCGGCCCTAAAGGAACCTGCCTTGGTTCTTTGTTCTCCCTCTCAACCACGTGGTGTCACCGACACACCTGAGTCTGGTCTAGTCAGGCACACCACAGTATCCTGCCACCCCCCCAGGCATTCTGATCCACACCATTCTCACGGGGCACTAGAGTCCTGGTTGGTTTAGGTGCAAGCAGATCCGCAGTCATCCCTTGCCCTTGCTCCCAACCATATGGCGTCACAGACACACCTGAGTCTGGTCTAGGCAGGCACACCACAGTATCCTGCCACCCCCCAGGCATTCTGTTGCACACCATCACATGGCAGAGACGGGCTTTGTGCCCTACTCCACGCCGACTGCCCGCATGTACCCACTTCCACCATGGGCACCGTGGCCTCCCCATGCATGGGGTCCAGGGGACCAGCTGACTCAGGTGCAGGCAGGCATTCACTCACCCCCTGCCTTTCTTCCCAGTCACACTGCCCCTCATGCTACCACACAACACCTTGGGCACACCTGGCACAGGCGCAGACTGACTCACTGTCATCCCCTGCCCTCCCATCCAGGAATCCTGTTGTGCACCCCCACACACAGCCCTCCCCACTGTAGAGCCACTAGTGGGCCTGGGTAAATCCCCAGCATCCCTTTCCAGCACATACTGTGGCACCAATTTACACAAATCCGTGCCCAGTAACACGTCGGTAGGAATATTTTCAGACACCCCCACCTCCTGCAGACCTCCCCCCACTCCCCAGTCCAAATAAACCCATGCCGTTGGCACCACAGGACGTACCCCACCAAAACCCTTTACTGCTAGAGTCCTGCCAGGAATAAAGTCTGCAGGGCTGACTAACCCTGGACGCACCAAAGTTACTTCAGCCGCCGTATCTCTTAAACCCACAGACAGTGCCGGACTGGCCTACCGGGATGCCGGGATGTATCCTGGTAGGCTGCTTTCACTTTGGGCCGCTTTTATTTATTTGTTGTGGCCGCGGGTTGGTAGCGGGCCGGCCTGGGTTTAAAATGCAAGGCCACTGCCAGACTTCCTAATGGTCAGCTCCGGTATCGATCTTTGAGGCCGAATCCAGAGCTGATTGGTCTCCTGCCACCCTCTGTACGTGTAGGGGCCGGGCCGACTAGCAGAGTGAGGGGCCGGTGGCGGGGCAGGCTGGCTTGCAGAGTGATGGGCTGGACTCCGGAGGTGGGACAAGCTGGCTTGCAGAGTGAGGGACTGGGCTGACAGCCACTGCAGCGTCCGTGCCTTCCCAGATACTAGAGGCTGGGAACGGCACGCACGCTGAACTGGTGCCGCCCCTTCAGCCAGCACGTGATGCACGCAGACGCAGAACGTCTCCGCGCCATGTGTCTCACTCGCTAGTGGCCGCAACTAATGGAGGAGGCCAGCCCGTTGAAGGTTCCTATACTGACCCGCCAGGTGAGGCCAGAGCTGTATTTTGCCCTAGGCCGATAAGGCCTAGGGCGGCATTTTTAATGGGGCGGCAAAAAAAGCCACCCTCTACACTAAAAAAGCCCCCCCACCCTCTGCCGCTCACTGGGACCCGCGGTTTCTAAGATCAAAAGGTCTCAGCTCCGGAAGCTTTCTCTGTCCAGCGCGCGCAGCTTCCATAAGTGCCGGAGCGAGCTGAAAGAGGGAAGTGCTGGGTTGCCATAGAGACGAGTCTCCGCTGGTGGGCGGAGCCTCGCTCATCATGGCAACACACACCCGGCAGCTGTGGGGTCTCTGGTAGGGGCGGGGCCACAGACTATGGGGACTCGATGGGGCACAGTCACAGACCTTGCTTACTCTCAGGTCTGCTGCTGAAGCCACATGCACTCTGCACTGCAGCGCTGTGAGGAAGTGATCATATGACGTCACTTCCTCCTAGCGCTGCCTCCAGCAGCTGCATGATCTCCACAGCAGGACCCATCCCCAGTTTCTAAGGGGAGGGGGGTGTATGAAGTGAGTGTGGGGGAGATGAAGTGAGTGTGGGGGGAGATGAAGTGAGTGTGGGGGGAGATGAAGTGAGTGTGGTTGGAGATTCAATGAGAGTGGGGGTGAAACTAAATGAGTGGGGGAGATGAATGAGTGTGGGTGGGAGATTAAAGGAGAGTGGGGGAGATGAAATGAGTGTGGGGGAATGAAATTAAATGCGTGGGGGAGATGAATTGAGTGGGGGGAGATGAATTGAGTGGGGGGAGATGAATTGAGTGTGGGGGGGAGATGAAATGAGTGTGGGGGAATGAAATTAAATGAGTGTGGGGGATGAAATTAAAGGAGTGGGGGAGATGAATTGAGTGTGGGGGAGATGAATTGAGTGTGGGGGGAGATCTAATTGAGTGTGGGGGGATGAAATTAAATGAGAGTGGGTGGGAGATTAAATGAGAGTGAGGGGAGATCAAATGAGTGGGGGGAATGAAATTAAATGAGTGGGGGAGATGAATTGAGTGTGGGGGGAGATGAAATGAGTGTGGGGGGATGAAATTAAATGAGAGTGGGGGAGATGAAATTAAATGAGAGTGGGGGGAGATTAAATGAGTGTGGGGGAGATTGAATTGAGTGTGGGGGAGATTGAATTGAGTGTGGGGAGATTGAATTGAGTGTGGGGGAGATTGAATTGAGTGTGGGGGAGATTAATTGAGTGTGGGGGGAGATTAATTGAGTGTGGGGGAGATGTATTGAGTGTGGGGTGAAATTAAATGAGAGTGGGGGAGATTAATTGTGTGGGGGGAGATGAAATGAGTGAGTGTGGGGGGGTATGAAGTGAGTGTGGGGGGTATGAAGTGAGTGTGGGGGGGTATGAAGTGAGTGTGGGGGGTATGAAGTGAGTGTGGGGGAGATGAAGTAAGTGTGGGGGAGATGAAATGAGTGTGGGGGGATTAAATGAGTGTGGGGGGATTAAATGAGTGTGGGGTGAAATTAAATGAGTGGTGGTGAAATTAAATGAGAGTGGGGAGATGAGTTGTGTGGGAGATGAGTTGTGTGGGGGGAGATGAATTGAGTGTGGGGGGGAGATGAAATGAGTGTGGGGGAATGAAATTAAATGAGTGTGGGGGATGAAATTAAATGAGTGGGGGAGATGAATTGAGTGTGGGGGAGATGAATTGAGTGTGGGGGGAGATCTAATTGAGTGTGGGGGGATGAAATTAAATGAGAGTGGGTGGGAGATTAAATGAGAGTGAGGGGAGATCAAATGAGTGGGGGGAATGAAATTAAATGAGTGGGGGAGATGAATTGAGTGTGGGGGAGATGAAATGAGTGTGGGGGATGAAATTAAATGAGAGTGGGGAGATGAAATTAAATGAGAGTGGGGGGAGATTAAATGAGTGTGGGGGAGATTGAATTGAGTGTGGGGGAGATTGAATTGAGTGTGGGAGATTGAATTGAGTGTGGGGGAGATTGAATTGAGTGTGGGGGAGATTAATTGAGTGTGGGGGAGATTAATTGAGTGTGGGGGAGATGAATTGAGTGTGGGGGGGTGAAATTAAATGAGAGTGGGGGAGATTAATTGTGTGGGGGGAGATGAAATGAAGTGAGTGTGGGGGGGTATGAAGTGAGTGTGGGGGGTATGAAGTGAGTGTGGGGGTATGAAGTGAGTGTGGGGGAGATGAAGTAAGTGTGGGGGAGATGAAATGAGTGTGGGGGGATTAAATGAGTGTGGGGGGATTAAATGAGTGTGGGGTGAAATTAAATGAGTGTGGGGTGAAATTAAATGAGAGTGGGGGAGATGAGTTGTGTGGGGGGAGATGAAATGAATTGAAGTGAGTGTGGGGGGTATGAAGTGAGTGTGTGGGGTATGAAGTGAGTGTGGGGGGTATGAAGTGAGTGTGGGGGTATGAAGTGAGTTTGGGGGGTATGAAGTGAGTGTGGGGGGTATGACGTGAGTGTGGGGGGTATGAAGTGAGTGTGAGGGGAGATGAAATGAGTGTGGGGGAATGAAATTAAATGAGTGTATGGGGGGTATAAAATACGACACATTACTGTTGGTTTTATTGCTGTGGAGCTCTGTGATACACTCATACACACTGCACATTACTGCGGGTTTTATTGCTGTGGAGCTCTGCTATGCTCATACACAGCGCACATTACTGAGTTTTATTGCTGTGGAGCTCTATGATACGCTCATACACACTGCACATTACTGTGAGTTTTATTGCTGTGGATTCTGTGATACGCTCATACTCAGCGCACATTACTGTGAGTTTTATTGCTGTGGATTCTGTGATACGCTCATACTCAGCGCACATTACTGTGGGTTTTATCGCTGTGCAGCTCTGATACGCTCATACACACCGCACATTACTGTGGGTTTTATTGCTTTGGAGCTCTGTGGTACGCTCATACCAAATTTGGTAAATGGCTATACACCTTCAATATATGGGTCATTTGATATATATATTGTATACTTGTGTCTGGCAATTGGCCAGAAGGGCTAATTTATTGGACTGTGGTCCTGTGCTATGAATATGCTTTATGACTGCTGAATTGTGGCATCTGCTGGATGGCACTACATCCACCACTTAGGAGGATCGCGCTTTGCAGCCCTGAGGGGGGGCAGGCGGGTGTCGAGTGGACGCTGGCTCGTTAGCATTTTCTTTAACGCACGCTAGTGCGTTAAAGAAAACGCCTAGTGTGCCCCCGGCCTTACTGGGGCTGGTATGAAATTATTTCCAGGGCTGGTTTTTATCCCCAGTCCGGCCCTGCCCACAGATACCTGAGTCCCGACAATGACTGCTTGCTGGTTTACGTTGGCACTGCCCTCCGATCTGGTCACGAACAGGACAGAGGTTGATGCTGAGGGGTGTCCTCCCCCAACTGTGGATGCAGGCTTCTTCCTCTGCGGGCATGCCGCCAGGAGATGGTTGACTGTTACAAATAAAACCGTGATGGCTCACACTTCTTCCAGGCGAAGAAGGACTTGTTCCCCCCTCCCCGGCAGAGACTGGCACAGAGGGGGGCGCTGCCGCTGTGATGTCGGGGGGTCGTGGTGAGTTGGGCTTCCATCCAGATGATCCTTTGGGGAAACCTCTGCTCCGGTCCATGGACGCTCTGTTGGCCGCATGGAAATCGGCCAGCTCACTAGCTTCCAGGGCCGTCTCAGGTTTGCGATCCAGAAACCATTCCTGGATCTCAGGGGGGCATAGCTGCACGAACTGCTCTTTGATTAACATGTCTTCCAAGGCATCCAAAGTGTCAATCTTCAGCCCCCTCACCCATTGTCGAAATAGGGTGGTCAGGTGGCTCACGACTGCAGAGTAGCTCTCCGCAGCCCGCTTCTGCAAGGACTCCTGAACTTTTTGCGATATACCTCTGGCGTGAGGTTATACCGTCTCTGCAACGCAGCTTTAATCACCTCATAGTCCTGGTCGCTCTCAGCTGGTAACGCTGCAAAGGCTTTGAGAGCTGGACCTTTTAGTCCAGGAGTTAGGGATGAGCTGTTCGGTTTGATCGGTTCGGAGTTCGCATCGAACATCGCCGTTCGCAAACTACGAACATTTCCGCGTGTTCGCCGCATGTTCGCCCACAATGCACCACAATGGACCACAATGCACTTTTCCACTGGCCTGAAGCTTGTAATTGTCTACAGCCTTGCACCTGACCACAGGTCAGGTGCAAGACAGGTTCAAGACTATGCCAATCACGGCTCAGAGTCCTGATTGGGCAAATTTTGCCCAATCATGGGCTCACAGAGCTAAGTCCCGCAGCACACTATATAAGGTTTCACAAAGCGCTTCAGCACGCATTTGAGAGGAGATTTGAGAGGAGATTGTTGTTGTGTTAGTGTGTGTTCTCACTGCCAGTCTGCCACCAGCTACTGAGGGGGTCTCATTTCTACAAAATATCTGGGACTTGTTCTAATCTGTGTGTTCTCACTAACACCCAGTATTTTGGGGGTCAGTAATTTCTACAAAATATTTGGGAATTGAGGTGATCTGTGTCTTGTCACTGCCACGCAGTATTTTGGGGGTCAGTAATTTCTACAAAATATTTGGGAATTGAGGTGATCTGTGTCTTGTCACTGCCACGCAGTATTTTGGGGGTCAGTAATTTCTACAAAATATTTGGTAATTGAGGTGATCTGTGTCTTGTCACTGCCACGCAGTATTTTGGGAGTCAGTAATTTCTACAAAATATTTGTGAATTCAGGTGATCTGTGTCTTGTCACTGCCACGCAGTATTTTGGGGGTCAGTAATTTCTTCAAAATATTTGTGAATTCAGGTGATCTGTGTCTTGTCACTGCCACGCAGTATTTTGGGGGTCAGTAATTTCTACAAAATATTTGTGAATTCAGGTGATCTGTGTCTTGTCACTGCCATGCAGTATTTTGGGGGTCAGTAATTGCTACAAAATATTTGGGAATTGAGGTGATCTGTGTCTTGTCACTGCCAGTGCCACGCAGTATTTTGGGTGTCAATAATTTCTACAAAATATTTGTGAATTGAGGTGATCTGTGTCTTGTCACTGCCACCCAGTATTTTGGGGGTCAGTAATTTCTACAAAATATTTGTGAATTGAGGTGATCTGTGTCTTGTCACTGCCACGCAGTATTTTGGGGGTCAGTAATTTCTACAAAATATTTGGGAATTGTTCTAATCTGTGTCTTGTCACTGCCACCCATCAGGGGGTCTCACTGATTTATAGGAGGTTTCTGAGACTTGTAATCTGTGTCTTCTCACGGTCAGCTATCAGGGGGTCCCACATACTTCTAGCAGATTTCTGCGAATTGTAATCTGTGTCTTGTCAGTATTGCCAGCTATCAAGGGGTCCTATCAGGGGGTCTCACTGACTTGTAGCAGATTTCTGCGAATTGTAATTTGTGTCTTGTCACTGCCACCCATCAGGGGGTCTCACTGATTTATAGGAGGTTTCTGGGAATTGTAATCTGTGTCTTGTCACTGGCTGCCAGCTATCAGGGTGTCTCACTGAGTTATACAAGAGTTCTGGAAATCTTTAATCTTTATACCAGAGTTGAATCAGAGTTCTGTATATATTTAATCTATATATCACTCGCGATGTCAGAAAGACCAAAAAGGACAAGCAGACGCTCCCAGACACAGATAAGAGGGCAAGCAGCCTCTGTGTCGGGAGGCTGTGCCTCTGGTCGTGGTGGACGTGGTGCATCCTCTGCAGGGGCACGCTTGTCCTTTCTAACTGGTGCTGGCCGTCTTAAGCAGCAGCAACATACAGAGGATTTGGTGGATTGGCTAAACAGGCCATCCTCATTCTCCTCATCCTCTGCCAGACAGGCTTGTAGTGCTTTACAGTCCACCTCAGCTGCCAAAGCATCTAATGCAGCCTCCATGTCCACAGCTACTCCTGCCATAGCCTCACTATCACACACGGAGGAGTCAGCTGAATTGTTTGACTACAATGACAGTGACATGCTGCTTGATGATGCGCAGCAAGTACAGTGCTCTGATTCAATCTCTGAGGTTGAGGAAGGGAGTATAATCAACCTAAATTGGGGGTGCCAGTGATGACACACAAATAACTGGCACTTATTTTGCCCCAGCAGCTGCAGCATACTGCCAAGTTGGCTCCAGTGACGAGGAGATAGGGGGTGATGATGACAATGATGATGAGGTCACTGACTCCACCTGGGTGCCTGATCAAACAGAGGAGTAAAGTGAGGAGGAGGAGGCACAACAAACACGAGGCACAACATCCTCTATGACCAACCGTAGCACTAGCCAGTCCAAGGCATCAGATGTCAGAGCTGCTCAGGTGCAGAGCGCTGTTGTCTCAAAGCACACATCCAGGAACTCTGCTGTCTGGGAGATCTTTAAGAAATGTGCAGCAGATGAGGCTCAAGCGTGGGAAAGACACCGGGGAAAGACACCGGACACTTGGGTACCACGTGCTTGAGGCGACATATGACCACCTGCCACGCATCCCGTTGGCGCAAAACTTTGCGTAGGTCCTCCTCCTCCTCATCTGTCTCTACCCCCACTGTATGTCCTGCCATGTCATTGCCTGCTACAACCTCCACTGACAGGGATGATGCAACAGCAATGGATGTACCAGGTCCTTCCTCACAATGTGACAGCATCCCATCAGCTGAAGATTTACGCAGTCAAATTAGGAGGCCCCAGCTGTTGCAGCGTAAGAAAAAATATAGTCCCAACCAACCCCAAGCACAGCGTCTAAATGCCAGCTTAGCAAAATTACTCGCATTGCAGCTGCTGCCTTTCCAGCTGGTGGACTCTGCTCCCTTCCGTGAATTTGCTGAATGTGCTGTACCACAGTGGCATGTTCCAAAACGCCATTACTTTTCACGGAAGGCCATTCCAGCACTATACCAGCACATGGAAGACAATGTTATCGAGTCATTGGGAAAGGCAGTCAGCAGCAAGGTGCATGTGACTTTAGACACGTGGTCCAGCAAGCATGGACAGGGTCGTTACATTTCCTTCACGGCACACTGGGTAACTCTGATTGCAGCTGGGAGGGATCCAAGACGAGGCTCTGTGCTGGAGCTTGTTCATCCACCACGCCTCCAGAAAGCTGCTTGTATGAGGTCTGTCTGTTCCACCACCACCTCTCCCTCTTTCTCCTCCTCCTCCTTCTGTGTCTCTGCTGAAGTGGCAGTTAAACCGACGCCTGACAGGGTCTACGCAATGGCTCAAGCAAAAAGAAGCCATACTGTGCTTGATCTGGTTTGTTTAGGGGACAGGAGCCACACCGGGCCAGAAATTCTGTCAGCTCTGCAGGGGCAGGTGCACAGAAGGTTAACACCACGCCAGCTTCAGCTGGGAATGGTCGTCTGTGATAACGGCAGCAACCTTCTCTCCGCCCTACGCCTGTGTAAGTTGACACATGTACCATGCCTAGCACATGTCCTAAATCTGGTGGTACAGTATTTCCTAACCAGGTACCCAGGGCTGGCAGAGCTTCTCAGCCAGGCCAGAAAAGTCTGCAACCACTTCAGACGGTCATTCCCAGCAAGTGTTCGCCTGGCAGAAATTCAAAGAGAATTCCACCTTCCCACAAACCGTCTGATCTGTGACATGCCCACCAGGTGGATCTCGACATTAGCAATGCTGCAGCATCTGCACAAGCAGCAGAGGGCCATCAACGAGTACCTGTGTGAGTATGGCACAAAGACAGGTTCAGGTCAAGTTGGTTTCCCCCCCCCCCGCAGTGGCTGATGATCAAGGATGCATGCACTGTACTGTCACCATTTGAGGAGGCAACGAGGATGGTGAGCAGGGACAGTGCATGCATCAGTGACACAATTCCTTTAGTGTTCCTGCTGGAGCACACTCTGCGGGGAATTATAGATGTGGCTCTAGAGGCAGAGCAGCGGGAGGAAGAGGAGGCCTTCCCTATCTCTGAAGGCCCCAGTCTTTCTGCAGACAGCATTCCAGTGGGTCCTCCTCAGATCAGACAGGAGGAGGATGAGGAGGAGGAATAATTGAGTAGTGGGGGCATTGAAGGTGGGGATTCCTCAAGGGAGGGTTTTGTGTGCCCAGAAACACAAGGACTAATACGTGGCTGGGAGGAGGAAGTGCACGATGGGGTCATCCTCCTCATTGAGCAGGAAGACTCGGAAGCTAATGCCACCTCCAACCTACGCTGCATGGGCTCCCTTATTATGCAAAACCTGCTAAAGGACCCCAGGATTCATGCTATCAAGGAGAGGGATCATTACTGGTTGGCAACCCTTCTTGATCCACGATACAAGGGTAAAGTTGCAGAGCTCATCCTGCCCGCACAGAGGGAGCACAGGATGAAAAAACTTGAAGACGCTCTAAAGCGACACTTGTGTAACACCTTTCCAGGCACTGGTAGGGAACCAAGTGATGACACAGGTGCTTCTGAGGCTGCGGATGATCAGAGGAAAAGTGGTGAAGGCCAGGGCCGCTTGACTGATGCCTTTTTAAATTTTTTTAGTCCACGACACCCAGGGACGTCAAATGTAGGCACCCATTGCCAGCGTCTTCACCATATGGTGCAGGACAACCTAGGGGCAAGGGCAGACCTGGATACCTTTCCAGCAGATGATCCACTGGCTTACTGGGTGTTGAGATTGGATCACAGGTCAGAACTTAGCCAATTTGCTATGCAGCTACTAGGTTGCCCTTCATCTAGCGTGCTTTCTGAAAGGAGGTTAAGTGCCGCTGGAGGTTTTGTCACAGACAAAAGAGTGCATCTGTCCACCGACTCTGTAGACCGGCTGACATTTATAAAAATGAATCAGTCCTGTATCAGCAGCTATCAATCCCCTGATGCTGACGTAACGGAATAGATCGGGGATGTCTTCTGCATTCACAAAACCTCCAGCACTGAACTCTTCCACAATACCACAAAAGGGTTACGGTGTGAAGGCACTTGCTGCCATGAAAGGCACAAAATTTGGCTGCACTGACGCCTGTGCCACATTTATATCATTTTAATTCTTTGAACCGCAGGGTCCAACCCTGCACTCTTCCACAATACCACAAAAGGGTTACGGTGTGAAGGCACTTGCTGCCATGAAAGGCACAATATTTGGCTGCACTGACGCCTGTGCCACATTTATATCATTTTAATAATTTGACCGCAGGGTCCAACCCTGCACTCTTCCACAATACCACAGAGGGGTTACTGTATGCTGTACTTGCTGGCCTGGCACCAAAAGCACAATATCTGGGTGCACTGACGCCTTTACCAGATTCATATCTTTTTAATATAGGACTTTTTGCGGGTGGTGGATACATGGAACAGTCTTCCAGTAGAAGTGGTAAAGGCCAAAACAGTAATTGAATTTAAGCAAGCATGGGATAGGCATAAGGCTATCCTAAACAAAAGATAAATCCAGGTTAAGTATCCATGTAATTGGGCAGACTAGATGGGCCGAAAGGTTCTTATCTGCCAACATTTTTCTATGTTTCTATGTTTCTATGATCGCATGGTCCACCCCTGCACTCTTCCACAATCATAGGCGACTCTACAGGGGGGGCAAGGTCCTTGCCCCCCATGTGCCCCCCCACCAAAAATCAGCATCCAGCTTCCCACACTTCTTCGGACCAACATATCTCCGACGCTATGCATCGTATATGGAAGAACTAGGTGTCATTCGAAAGGGCAGATTCTGGCCTTTCCAATGATACCCAACATGACCATATTCAGTGTGAAGTATAAGTCATAAAACATTAAATAAAAACGTGTACGTAAACATTTTCACAGGGTTGAAATGGCTCAGCAGTGAAATGGTTAATGTTCAGACTATACACTACATTGTGTATTACGTTAGTTTTTGCCTTGGTTTTAGTTGTATATTAAGGGTTAATGGGCAGGCTTCATCCCTTAAAGTATACATTTGTTTTTTCCTTGATTAATGGCATTTTACGGGTTGATGGGTAAACTACATGCCTCAGTGTATTCATTTCAAGTTTTCCCTTGATGAATGGCATTTTACGGGTTAAGAGGTAGCTAAATGCCACATTGTTTATTATTTTTATTGTATTTTTCTGGGTTTATGGCATTTTAGGGGTTATTATGGAAGTTAGAATCTAAAGGGTCTAATGATCTTTAGATCCTCTGCTTTCCGTCACATTTTTGGGGAATTTATTTTTCCGAAAATAAGGTGAATTAGTACAACAAAAAAGGCATCATTGCATCACATTACGCATTGCATCACATTACTCATTGCATCACATTACTCTGGGGTTTTGGAATCTTATTTATATATACTTATTTAGGGCACTATTACCTGGTGTGAGCTAACCCTTGTGTCGGCGTGATTTTGCGTTAGTGCCAGGTTAATTGAGTCTGGCGCCTGACCAACAGATCGTTTGCTTCCCACTACAAATGGGAAAAATCACTTAGCGCGTTGCTATTAGCGATTTGTACCACGAGCTTAATGTACTTTCCGCGTCCTATACTTAACACAGGGAGTGCTAGAGATCTCTAACGCTTTTGTAGCTAACAGATCACTTGGTGCCAGCGCTAAATTTTTTGAGGTGCACTAATTGCAACATTTTACCTACTGCTCAACCCTGGTGCTAACTCCAAAAAAACAGAATAACCAGGTCCTCGTCCAAAATTAATAGGCAATTGAAAGGAATGCAGCACAGGTGTTCTCTTGGCCCCATACACCATAGTAATAGACATGGTCAGCAATGTCGCTGCTGTTGCAGTAAGCTCTATTATAAATGTATCTTTTATGCACATATATCCTAATTCTAATATATTGCCTAATTTTAAACATTTTATGCTGGGGGTTATTCATAGTATGTAAGCAGTTGACTATTAGGGTGACTGTGTGGACCATGTTTAAAGGGACACGTGAATAAGTCTTGCCCTGAAACATGTATTATTGCTATGCTGCAGCAGGGAAATTGTTGTCGCTCACCTGGCCTTCCTTTTGGATCTATTAAATGCAGTGTAATGATTCTACCTGCTGTTGGGTGGCATTTATCATGCAATGCCCATCAGCCTTAATATACGTGTGCATCAAAACATGGATGATACGGCCACCGTGGAGGATTTTAATAATGCAGGGGTGTGAGGTGATTCACTGGATGTGTTCATATTCATGCTTGTGAGGGCGGGGGATAGGTATGGCCCGGCACTCTGCACTGGAAAAAAAAAAACAGTTCTATCCTGTACACAACCGCATTAGCGCTGGGTCTCAACCCGGGTCTTAGAGTTTCCCTAGCGTGCGCCAAACGACCTTGTTCATGGACTACTGCAGACAAGGTGATCTGTTAGTAGGTCATCAGGCACTAACAGGGTTATTCAGAAAGCAGTGAAAAGCAGGAGAATGACTGGAGAATGGAAAATTCTAGGTCAAAATAGCCGATTTTGGTTCTTTTGACCAAGAATTTTCCATTCTCCAGTCATTCTCCTGCTTTTCACGCTCTCTAAATAACCCTGTAAGTTTTAGCGACTCGCACTAAATTTTTCCTTTAGTGATCGTGTTTTAGCTCACACCAGGTGATAGGGCCCTTAGTTTTATTCAGTGATATGATTTAGTGGTGAAAATGATTAGTGCCCCCCAGTTTTGACTGCGGTATCTTCTGTGCCCCCCCTAAATATTGTTCCTAGAGTCGCCACTGTCCACAATACTACAGAGGGGTTATTGTATGAATGCACTTGCTGGCCTGGCACCAAAAGCACAATATTTGGGTGCACGGCCACTGACGCCTGTACCAGATTCATATCCACAGAGGGGTTACTGTGTGACGGCACTGTTGCAGACGCTAAAGGCCCAATTTTAAAGCACCTATTGTTACTTTCATCCAAAGCCTGTCTAAGTTTCACCATAATTTAGCCAAAAAATCACTAAACTTTTTCTGCGCGTCCTAAAATGTCTTTTCATACAGGCTGCCGCCCCAAGCAGTTGTTTATGAATAGATTAAAGGAAAAGCATTTACCTTCATTTGAAACGTCATATTTTTGTTTTTAAATGTTTCTATACATCCTAGAAATCCGCCACTTCATGGGCAGGTTATGGGGACCTCCTAGACACGATATTTGAAGGAATTTTTCGTTTTTAGTTTTTAACCCTTATTTCATGGAAAACTCACTGTCCCTTTAAAAACCTTTTTTTAACTTTTTGTCCTTGTTTCCTGTCTCCCAGCGCACTACCCGGGCCCCCATACACCTTTTATGGCAAATATCTAGCACATATGCCCTCTTGGAGGGCACTCTAAAAATCGAATTTTGAGTCCCATTGACTTATATTGAGTTCGTGTTCGAGTTCTAATTCGAACTTTTGAATAGTTCGAGTTCGAATGCGAACCGAACTCGTTGGTGTTCGGCTCATCCCTACCAGGAGTGAGGTACCTGGCCCATTGCTCCTTGGGCAGCTGGTACTGTCGACAAGTCTTTTCAAAACTTTGCAGGAACACATCCAGGTCCCCATCTTTGTCCAGAGTGGGAAAGTTCTCGGCACAAGGTCTAGGCGTAAGGAGATCTGCAGCACCCGCAGGGGCAGGAGATAATTGTGTTCTGCCTGCCTGGGCCATAGCGAGCTGATGTGCCCGTTCGACTTGCTGTTCTGCAGCTTCTCGGTCTGCTTGGCGCGCTGCCGCCTTTTGCTCAGCTCTGCGCTCTGCAGCTTCACGTTCAGCTCTGCGCTCCTCCCGCTCTTGGTACTGCAGGATGAGCTGAAGCCGCATCTGAGCGTCTGTGGAGTCCACATGTTTTAAAACATTCTGCAAGTAAACATCCAGGGCAGTATCACCCTTGGGCGAAGCACTTGACACTGTCCTTTCCACTGGACTTGCGCTTCCTTTGTCTGGGTCAAGAGTGGTACCCTGCTCTGCTGCGTCCTGGACTGCTTGCCTCGCCTCATAATCCTCGAGGGCTTGTAAAAGTTCATCTTCCTTCTTGTCCTTCGTCGAAATATTTTTGTCTTTACACAACTGTTCCAACGTTTTCTTTGACGGCTGTTGATGCGTCATTCTCACTCCAGCCAAATAAAAGATAGCAGAGAAAAAAAAAGAAGGGGGAGGGAACGGCTGTGTTTTGTGTAAATTCTAATAAATGCACTGAGTTATGCTCTGGAAATTGGAAAACCAATTTCTTTAGTATTTGGATCTATGCTGCTTCATAGAAACATAGAAACATAGAAAAATGTCGGCAGATAAGAACCTTTTGGCCCATCTAGTCTGCCCAATTACATGGATACTTTACCTGGATTTATCTTTTGTTTAGGATAGCCTTATGCCTATCCCATGCTTGCTTAAATTCAATTACTGTTTTGGCCTCTACCACTTCTACTGGAAGGCTGTTCCATGTATCCACCACCCTCTCAGTAAAATAATGCTTCCTGATGTTACTTTTAAACCTTTGCCCCTCTAATCTAAGACTATGTCCTCTTGTTTTGCTATTTTGTTTCCTTTTAAATATACTCCCTTCCTCTACCTTGTGGATTCCCTTTACGTATTTAAATGTTTCTATCATATCTCCTCTGTCTCGTCTTTTTTCCAAGCTGTACATGTTAAGATCATTAAGCCTTTCCTGGTAACGTTTCTCCTTCAAGCCGTACACCATTTTAGTAGCCCTTCTCTGAACTCTCTCTAAGATGTCTATATCCTTCTGGAGATACAGTCTCCAGTACTGCACACAGTACTCCAAGTGAGGTCTCACCAGTGCTCTGTACAGTGGCATGAGCACTTCCCTTTTCCTACTGCTAATACCTCTCCCTACACAACCAAGCATTCTGCTAGCATTTCCTGCTGCTCTATTACATTGACTACTTACCCTTAGATCCTCTGAAATAATGACCCCTAAATCCCTTTCCTCAGATGTTGAGGTTAGGACTGTATCAAATATTCTATATTCAGCCCTTGGGTTTTTACGTCCCAGGTGCATTATCTTGCACTTATCCACATTAAAACTCAATTGCCACAACTCCGACCATTTTTTTAGTTTACCTAAATCATTTGTCATTTGGCTGATCCCTCCAGGAATGTCAACCCTGTTGCAAATCTTTGTGTCATCAGCAAAAAGACATACTTTTCCATTAATACCTTCTGCAATATCACTAATAAAAATATTAAATAGAATGGGTCCAAGTACTGACCCCTGAGGTACCCCACTGGTAACAAGACCTTGTTACAGATCCAAATACTAACCTGATATCCCACAGCTTGCCAGCAGTTGTCACGACCACTTCATGCGCTGCTGCGAAAGACGCCGGGTTAAGCCGCTCACTATCTGTCTATCCTAGACCCAGATAATGACTGCGTGGAGCACAATCTACGCGTGCGCTTATCTAACCATCCCCAGCCATACTTTCTCTCACAACAGGCGCGTAGAGCGCAATGAAGTGATTCCCAGGAGTGTAACGCAGTACTAGTCTTCTCTTGAAGCTGGTAGTGACTACGTCTCCCACAATCCCTGGCCTCACTTTCCTATTCTATTAGTTACGCTGCCACCAGTCCTCATGGACACTACGCGCGTCACAGCAAGAGACGCAGGGCTATGCAACCCCGCTGTCTGTCTACCCTAGACCCAGACAGTGACTGCATAGACAACAATCCCCGCTTGCTTACCCAACCATCCCCAGCGATCGCAATTCACAATTTCGTAGCTACTCGAGCTTAAAACAACAAGAAATACTCCAGTCTCTTCAGTTAGCATGGATCGAATATTAGGCAGAAACAGAACGTAATAAATGGATATTTATTTATGATATAGAAAAAAGCTATATATCACAGTGCATTTGTTACAGGAAAAATTATAGATAGAATAAATCGCTAGTTACACACTACACAGCAAATAAAAGAAAGGGATTAAGCACAGAGCCTTACTTACATGTCAAATAAGATAATTCTCGGTGACTCCTGGGGGCTGGAGCTAGAAGCATGTACAGCATGGACAGCTCCTCATGGCACAGGACACATGACCACCCTGTGATCTGCTGCAAGCACATGGCAAGCTTCAGAATTTATACACTTCCTAGTCCTTTCAAAACCCACCCACAAATGCCCCAGCCTTCTGCACTACATATCCCAGAATTCCCCTCTCCTAAGCATGCTCAGTACGCTTCGTCATTAATCTTAATTCCCTGGTCTATCAATCATCTCCCAAAGACCACCTCCAGTGATCCAAGGATGTGATTGCATTTTTGACATGCGGTTGGGGTGCCGCTCCATCTGCGTCTTCTCCCTGCCATGAGCAATTGCCCCTCCTCCCTGCTGGGTAGAACCAAAAGGGTGATTTCTTTGATTCACACCTTCACTGACTTCACAGAGAAAATGGTCACTGGCCTGTTAATTGTTTCCTCCATCAGTTTGGAAGCGCAGGCCTTGATTTACTAGGACAGCTGTGCAAAATGGCCTGGTATCTATAGATAGCCATAGATATAAATATGCCTATATAATACATATCGCGGTAGATACACAGGTCTAATCTGTCACATCTCCCATCTCTAGTTTGCTACAGTAGGGTTCAGATTACTGCTACTGCCTGTTTTATGATTAGGGTTAAGGTTACGGTTTCTGTTAGTTTTATGATTGGGGTTAGGGTTACTGTTTCTGTTTGTTTATGATTAGGGTTACTGTTTCTTTCTATCTTTTTACTTTTAGTAATCTGAATAGATCTGATTTATTCGCAAGTGGTTTGGAACGGTTATCAGTGTTTTACCACAAGGCTGAAGTTTCAAGGAAATTAGTTTTTTCCCAATCGAATTCCACATGCCTAATTTAGATATTGTCAAAACTGGATAATTTAATTGGGATTTGCTCCTATGTCAGTGTCAGCTTTACATTCATACCAGATGGAAATTGTAGGCGTAAAGGTCTAGGAAATTGCACCTGATATACACACTATCAGGTCTATTCAAAGAAAGGTGAAACTCAGGAGAACTGTCAGGAGAAGAAAACAATCTAGACCAAATAGCCGATTTGGAAAGTGAGATAAATGGGAGAATTTTTCTGGTTTGACTATTTTGACCCAGAATTTTCACTTCTCCAGTCATTCTCCTGAGTTTCACCTTTCTTTGAATAGACATGTTAATTGACAAAATTATTTGGGCACCTGACCATTACAACCATAAGTGTAGGACTTTTATGACAATCCATATTAATGCCTAATACATTAACAGCTTCCACTCTTCTGAGACGTATTTCCACATGTTTTTGGAATATTTCTATAGGAATTTTTGTCCATTCATCCAGTGACACATTTACTCACTGATGTTGGATGAGAAGGCATGACTCACAATCTATGTTCATCCCAAAGGTGTAGGATGAGGTTGAGGTCAGGGCTCTGTGCGGGCCACTCAAGCGTCTATTCACTGTGCACCGAAATTTCGCTGAATTTTACAAATGCTCTAGGTTCCCTGGCTGCCTGTGTTTCAGCAAGTGGCTGCCAGTATGTGTGTATTCTAACGCAGCTCCCAACGGCCTGTGTCAGTGCTTTTGTTAGCTCTAACATATCAACTTGCCATATCTTATAGATTTTGCCACAGCGTGACTGCTTGCCCTGATGAAGCTGCACTAGAATTTACACATGCTGGCAGCCACTTGCTGGAACATAGCCAGTGGTGTAGCCTGCCAGCTACCCAAGTGTGTCTGAAGTGTGTGTATCTGAGGTCTGCTGTGTGTGGGCATCTGAGGTGTGTGCAGGCCAGTGCAGTGAGTGAATAGGATGCTTGGATATACGTATCTGTGAATATTACCATTGTTTGGACATGTTCTCATAAAGATAGAAATCATTTCTTTGAAAGCTGTCATGGTAATTGTTATCTGGGAGTACCTTAAAAAAGTGTTGTTACTCGTACTTGTTATTAAAGAAATGGATGTCTTGAATCTTTTTTAAATCCACACCAGGTTCTCTCCAGAGCACACACAATAGTGAGCTTCCTGAGCGAGGCAGCTGATGGATCAGTTCTGCACGTGTATGTGCAGCTGTAATCCATCATCCATCACATGTTGTATGAATGTAATAAGAGATATGTCCTATAAAGATTTCAGAATGCTAAAATTATCTTTTTTTCTTTCCCGTTTCTTCGATGTAAAGCCACAGGTGCCGAGAAAAATCATCAGGACACCGAAGTCTGCCAAACCACCGGGCACGGGCCAGCTGAGGACTCAGAACTGTCTGATAATGAGAAAGAGCTTTTTTTTAATTCCTGGGGCCAGATGCGTTGGGGACATAAAGGGGATTAACTCCGATACCCAAAAAAGGTAGCATTTTGATCCTGTTACATTTGTAGACCCCATGTCACCTGTCAAGTGCCCATACATTACAAGCCTTTTCAACAGATCACTTACCACCCTTGTTGCTGTACGTGCATATTTGTTTCATGCATCATCAAAAACAATTTTGGAGGAGGTATCCTCAGGTAAATGTTCACTGTGTAAATTAACACACAGCAGAGTAGGACTAATCTATTAGCCGACATTTCGGCCGAAAATGGGCATTACCCAAAATTAAACTCACTAAACAACTTTATTAAAACAAACTTTGCAAGAAGACACCAATAAAAAACATTAATTTGAATGAATGACGTGTATCGGATGGGCACTGTGTGGCTATAGCAATGCTGAAGGATGGAATCAATGCAACTCAGTATATCACTCATAAGAAGTAGCGCGGTACAAAATATTCACTCAATGGAATCAATTAAGTGAATATTTTGTACCGCGCTACTTCTTATGAGTGATATACTGAGTTACATTGATTCCATCCTTCAGCATTGCTATAGCCACACAGTGCCCATCCGATACACGTCATTCATTCAATTTAATGTTTTTTATTGGTGTCTTCTTGCAAAGTTTGTATTAATAAAGTTGTTTAGAAGTGTTCAATGTGTGAATATTTACATAGGGGCTGTTTTGGCAACATGCGTCTGCCAAGATGCATTTTTTTAATAATTGATTATTTTTCAGAAATGTATCATATTCTATGGTCTTTTACAGCATCTGAGGCATCGGAGGTCATTGCTGAGCACCCTGAACCCTCACCGGATCCCCAAGAACAGGCAGATGTGTCTCCACAGCTCCATATGTCTCCATGGGTCAATGTATACTATACACAGCTTGCCCACTTTATCTTGATAGCGTTCATGTTTTGTCTTTTTTTTTTTATTCATCATTTTGTTCTCATATAGTTTTTATGAGTCTCAAAAAAACGTTTATGAAATATTTATGTTTCCAACAGTGTCATGCCCCATGACTCAGGGTTTATTTGTACGTTTTAATGTTAGGTGTTGAATCTGCCTTTTGCTGCTTACAGCTATTATTTCATAGCTATTTTGATCCTGCTGGGTTCCTTTAGCTTTGCTGTTTCCAGCTAGCCCCACCCCTTTTTGTTCAGTCTAGTTCTGAGGTACTTACTGGTCACCTAGCAGCCATCTTTGCTCAATGCTGGACAGAACTAATGTCTTTTCACCTGCATTGCTGTACACTATTACAAAGATTGTCCGTCAGTCTGATCATTAAAGTTTTCAAATGGATTCATCTTTCTACGTGTCAGTTTTGCTGAGTTCACACTGTCTAAACTTTCATCGTGTGAGTACTGGTCAATACAGACTTGGCTAGTCTCAAGCACCCACGCCTCACAGCTTTGCTAGGGAGGCAGAATAAACAGACTTCCCAATGAACATGGATGAGGCTGGACTGCCCCACCATCATCTTGGCACTGCTGATTCTTCAGGATCCACCACTGAATGTAAGTATATCCACATCATAAATTGTGTTCGATCACACATGGCAGTGCAATGCTAAGCAGCAGCACATTGTACGCAAGGTTCTGCAGACTAGCATTGTAGTGTCAAGTCACATCTGTTGCCACACATATCATTCACATCTGTTGTTCGGGGATATTTTAACAGTTTCACATATGGATGAAGATTCGGAAATCCTTCTTACAGTAGTGTATCCCCCCCCCCCCGCTGAGGCCACTGCAGCAGCAACCTCAGGAGCCGCAGCGGAGCCCACACACTCGCCTGCTGTAGATAGCTTTGAGTTCTATTTGAGAGGGATTGTGGAAGACGTTTGGCAACTTGCAACCCCCTCAAATGAGGCTCAAGAGAGAGAAAGAGCAGGGAAAGCTGCAGTGACACCTCCAGTTCCAAGCTGAGATGGTGTCACTCATGTGGGAGATGAATGCAAAGTTGGATACCCTTCTAACCAAGCATTTGCCAGAGATATGTCCTTTTAACAGACAGTTTTTTAACCTGTTCAAATTATTGGCACTGGGATGTTGGGTACCTCACTGGAGTGTAGGCTTGTGCACCGATTTTTTTTTTCGGTTCGATTCGGTTCGATTTGTTCGGATGTTTAAAATTTTCGATTCGGTTCGTTTCGACCGATTTCTGTTTCGATTCGGTTCGGTTCGGCTCGTTTTTCGTGTACATTTTTTTTTCGGAAAATATCGACCATTTTTCGTGTTTTCGGGTCACTTTGCTTGTTTTTTGTATCGACTTTTCGTGATTTCGGAAATTTTCGTTTTTTTCGGAACGTCTGTTCTCCTCGTTTCAAAGTGTCTAACTCTATTCGTTTTGACGTAAACTACTATGGTTTACTTTTTTATACTTTATATATTTTTTTATAATAAATTTTTGGTTTGTTTTTCGGATCCGATAATTCATTCTGTCGATACGATAATTCTGGCGATTCTATCGTGTTTTTTTTTTATTAAATAAAGATCCTTTTTTTCTTATGAATATACATTTCACAACTTTATTTAATAACATTAAAAAAATGGTATGAAAGCCAAGGAACAAAATAAAATGAACAAAACGATTTAAAAAACGCTAAACTGACCCGAATGGTCTGACTTTAAAAATAAAAACCAGAACAAAAGGTTTTAAAACGGAAAAATAGTTGATCAAAATGATCTGAAACGAAAAAAAAAAAAAAAAAGATTTAAAACAGACAAAAAAAAATTAACCCTTTCGCTGCTGAGGCATTTCACGGCTTCCCTTCACGCCTGTGTGCGGTCTGCTGCTGAGCTAATTTTTAACAGTTTCGCTCCTCTTGTTTAAACGCGTTTTTTTGAAGCCTTATTTTATAATATGACCCAGACATGTTATATATCGTTCTTTCCGGCAGACTCGGCAGATGATTCATAATATATCATTATCATATGTATGCGTCATGTCCTGTCTGTATATTATAACAAAAAATGCAATAAAATTAGAATTTTCAATGTTTGTTTTACAAGGTGTAAAGTGTTTTTTTCACATTTTAACATGCGAGTGTTTGCGGTTATATTTTGTGAGTTGCGTTTGTTAAAAAAAATTGAAATGGGGACTTGTTATATTTTTTTGGGTGAAAATTACACTATTTTTAACAAACGCACCCCATACAAAAATCCTTAGTGCAGCATCATTGTTCACATTATAATTGAAATGGGAACAATATTGCTGCATTAACAAAACAAAACAAAAAACCTGTTTATTTTTTTTTATATTTAAATTTTTTATAATTTTTAACATTGTCATGTTTGGTATTGTTGGAAAGGCCATGCTCTGTTGGATCCAAAGATAACAAACATTAACCGATAGCTGCCGCGGATCAGGAGATAGGGGGTTTCAATGAACCCCCTAACTCCACCATTGGTCGCAGTTAGGGGTTAACTCCAGAACTGACGTCATTGTGACGAGGTCTTGGGACTGTCGGCAGCTGCCGTTCCCCCACGCTGTTGTCTTCCTGCAAAGACGTGACCATGTTGGCGGGCAGCGTCTTAGCGGGCAGCGGTGGGAGAGAGAGAGCTCATAGCTGGGAGGTGGTGTTGCGTGAAGCTGCAAACAGGGACAAATAAACTAGACTTGAGTCGCACTAAGGATCTTTGGGTTGTGTCGGAGAAGACTTCACGCAGTGCTGCCATCAATATTTTTTGATAAATTCTTGGTTATACAATGAATGTGACTGTGGACAAAAATCCATGTTGTTGTGACATCGCCTAAGCTTAACAAAACCATGCCACGTCGGTAATCAAATCTCAAGGCAGTACAACAAGGTTGTGTTAGTGTGTGACATTTTTTGGCCAGGCAGGCAGTGTAGAATGTGCACAGTCACATTCATGGCCACAAATATGTTGACAAATTTATGACAAAGGGTCCATAGAAATGTCAATAAATTTATGTACATATAATTTTAACAGTGTGGAAACCAAGCAATACATATTAATTTATTAAGTAAGGAAAAGCAACGCACACAAACAGGAAAATATAGAAAAAATATAAAATTTATTTACCACATGCCACGGATGGCAAACTGCCCAACAGGGGCACAAACAAACATAGGGGACGAAGGAGGCTGGTCTCACTGCCGCTCCAGGATGTCAGCAGCATTGTTAATATTCTCCCTTAACTCCTGGAGCAACTACTGGATGGCTTGTATGTTGGTGGCAGCCAGGCGTAGCTTGCCGATCGCCATCCTATTCCTCATCCTGACACTGGACCTGTCCGGTCTGGCTTCTCCTTCTATATATCCAATAAATGAAAGAAGGAAAATACAGTAAGTAAAGCAGGTTTCTATTTTTGACTGAAAGTCTTGAAAAAATATAACAGTAGTATATACCAGAGCTGGCGGCCTACTGAGGCTCTGACTCCTCCTCCGACTCCTCCTCCTCCACCACCACCGTCAGCATCTCTTCCGGTGCTATATCTAAGAAATTAAAGAAATAAAAAATACAGTAAACAACAAAACTGATTTATTTTTGAACAAAAGTCGATGCAAAATACAACAGTAAAAAAAAAACCTGGACTCGCGGCCTCCTGCTGCGGCTCCGGCTCCCTCTCTCCATCGCCCTGCTCCTCCTCTTCCTCCTCCTGCTCCTCTTGTGCTATACATAAAAAAATTAAATTAAAATACAGTAAACAAAAAATGTTTCTGTTTTTGACCAAAAGTCGTTGCAAAATAAAACAGTATATACCAGCGCTGGTGGTCGCCCGTGGCTCCCCCTCCTCCTCCTCCACTGGGGCACTGGTGCCCGCCAGGGCAGATGCTGCCTTTGCCTTCCTGTCTTCTGCCAAATCCAAAAAATAACAAGTAAATAATGTAGACTGGAAAAAATGGTATATCTATACAATATATTGCCGAAAGTATTGCGACACCCCTCCACTACCCCACTACCAGCTTGACCCACCACTACTCCCATCTCATAGTTCTAAAGTCACAAAATATTTATTTATTTCCTCTGCACATAGACATATATTACCATTCAATTATATATTTTTTTCAGAAGTAAACATTATGTTTATTCAATAAAAAATATTATTTGTGTTGTGTGCGTACAAAACGCATTGTGCTGACTGCTTTTAGTTATTTTATAGATGGCCTCAGCCTCAGTTTCACTTTCAGTTTCTGCTAATAAAACTGCGGATATTGCAGAAACAACAGAAATCCGCCATTTTGTTTTGAAATTTGCATCTAAAGCGTTCAATGACACTGCTGTAGCAAACTGAATTGCTGCGCTGCAACAATTCAGCAGCTGCTGAGGATGTATTGAAGGCGGCTCTGTTTGGATGCACTTTCAGAAGAACTACATGTCCCATCCTACCACTTAGCAGAGAGTAGACGCAGAGATTTTTGTTGATGCGCAGGTGGGAGCCAATATTGGGCAAGCTGCGGGTCTTCTCGTATGCATCACTCAATCACAACAACCTCCCCCCCCCAGCACACTACAGTACACACAGTGCCAAAAGAAATCCAGCATTGTAATTTCATCTACATACACCAAATGTCACAACTTTCACGAATACGTAAAATCACAAAAAAGAAGAGCTATGGCAAAAATGCATGTATGACGAGTTGTGAAAACGCAAAGCTATACACAATCACATTGCATGAAAAAAGGACTAGATAAATCAACATATTTCTGTGCACATTAGCACATGCAAGCACATTATTATTATTATACAGGATTTATATAGCGCCAACAGTTTGCGCAGCGCTTTACAATATAACATGACACTTACGTTTGGCTATGATGCGACGGATGTGCCTCAGCTGCTCCTGCTCGCGTGCCTTGAGGTCGGACCAGCGTTTTCGGAGCTGGTCCTTCGTCCGGTGTTTCCCGAACAGCTCCAGGATGGTGGTTCGGAGCTTGTCAAGGATACGATCCTTGCGGGTGTTATTCTTCCTGCCGTAAGGGCCCTTACGGCAGTCATAATCTTTGTAATCAAAGATGCGGACCAGCTCCAACATCTCCAAACAAAAAGTGATACGCATTTACAAATACAAAATTTACAGAATCAGCGATACGATAATAGTTAAATATACGATGTCCAGAATTACCGAAATGGAACCGAAATCACGAATGGAACCGAAATCATGAATAGAGCGAAAATAAATTTCGATTTGACACATTTCAAGTCCATTCGAAAATTCCGAAAATATTTTGTTTCGGCACGGAAAACTTTTCGGATCTATCGGTTTTCGGGTCCGATCCGATTCGGAAATTCGGCCGAATCCGAAGACACGAATCGGGAAATTTCGTGAAAATTCCGAAATTCCAAAACCCGAAACGCACATCCCTACTGGAGTGTTTGTTTCCATGATGGCGTTAAAGGCATGCACAGCGGTACGAAGGTTCTGAAGGTGACGACTAACATCTATCATCGAAAGATGGCTGCGCCGCGATGGATCTTACTCATCATTTTCACAAACTAGTAGTTATTTAGCTGATGCTTGTTATTTAAATTTATTTCAGTACATCTTTTTTTTACGGTTTCCCTGTTCTTTATTTTGTTGATCCAAAAATACAGTCCGTTGTCCTCAATAGTGAAATACTTCCTCCCAACATCACAAATGTCTATCCCTTTGGGTGTTTATGTACCCCTTTCCCCTGCAGACAACATGGGGGAGACATCCTCTGGTGTCATGTGTCCCCACTGTGTGCGGAGGACATCCCCTACACAGACTGGTAGCAGGAGCCTCAATCCCTATACTTACCTCTTTGTCCGGGTTTAAACAGCTCCCAGTGCACTGACATCATAATGCCAGTGCGTGATGACGTCAGTGTCAGTCGTCCCCCAACAGACCCGGGAGAGTGCCTGAAGGGGAGGGGGTCCTTTGGACCCCTCTGTCTCCCCAACAATAAGGGGTACAGGGTGAAGAGAGCCATCACTGGAAAGGTCACAGTTTGGCCATTCCAGCCATGCCCCTCTTAACCCCTTACGTGCCAGAGACTGTGATGACCGATCACTGCTTTCTTTCAGTGGGGGCTGACATCTTTTATGTCAGCACCACCTCCTGGGCCTTCCCTCTTTCACTGATGTTGTCACGCATGGCGAGATGATGTCAGTATGCGAATCACCCCCCACCCGGGCAGACAATTCCGTATCTTAGAGTTGCAGGGGTCATTTGGGCCACTGTATCTCCCAATTGGTGAGGAGCAGGGGGTAATGCTTGATATCATTGGAAAGGCCAGAGCATGGCCTTTCCAATTATACCAAACATGAGGCAAAATGTAAATTAAAAAAATATATATATATTTTTAAAAGTAATGCAACACTATTGTTCACTTTTCAATTATAATGTGAACAATAATGCTGCATGAACCCACTTTCTCATTTCCAATGAAGAAGCTGAAGTTTGTTCAATCTTAGTTAAAAACGTGTATTTTCTCAGACAAATACTGTAACAGATTCCCAATTCAAATTTTTTTGACAAGAGTACCTCATAGAATATATAACTGTAAAGACTTGGATGATAAAATGGGGGAAAAAAACAAAATTACACGCTGTAAATGATTGAAATCTGAATGAATATTCACATTTTTTTAAACATTTTTTGTTATAGCATTCTGACAGGGCATGGGGTATACATATAATAATGATATATTATGAATCTGCCGAGTCTGCCGTAGAAAAAGGATATATCATTTGTCTGGGTCATGCAATAAAATATAACTTTAAATTACATTTAAATATGATCAGCACACAAAAAATGGTCAAAATGAGCTCAGCACACAGAGGTGAAATGGCTTACCTGTGAAGGGGTTAAAAAGAAAAAAATATTATTCAGATTTAAATACATCTATTTCTATATATTGGGTTAGCCAAACAGGTATAAAAAAAAATAGACACATGTATTAGAGATGTGCACGGCTGAAAAATTAATTTTGTTTCGTTTTAAAATAATTTCATTTTCGGAATTTCGTTGCTATTTTCGTTTAGTTTTGGATCGATTCAAAATTTCATATTGATTCAAATTGATATATCAAATTATCAATTCGATAGTTGATATCAATTTGAATTTTGGATCACTAAATAAAACCCCAATTAATCATATTTTGCTCTTAAAAGAAAAGATAGGGTTAACTATTAAGCTGTGTCACAGATTTAGTATTTGAGTCAAATTAAACAATGAAACTAATTAATTTGTTTCATAAAGTCGTTTGCTGACTATTACTTATATTGTAAGTTAAGATCAATTCGTTAGTTGATATCAATTTGAAAAATGCCAAAAAAATCCTGAAGAATAAATTTAAAAAATGGCTGTTCCCTGCAACTGAAAATCATAAATGGTTTAAGAAATATTTAATAAAAACTGGGATTTTTTTTAACATTGAAAACTATGGTGGAAAAAAGTTTAGCATCTGCATGAAATTAAAAAGTGACCTGTTCCGATGTTTTTTTTTTTTTTTTTTTAGACCTTTGGTTCAGTTTTTTTACATTTTAGATTATTTTGTTCCTTTTTTTTTCATGTCAGATCATTTGGTTCTGTTTTTTTCGTTTCAGTTCATTTCATTTCGAAATTTATTTAGTTTTTGATAGTTTTGTTCCATATTTTCAGCATTTCGTATTTCGTATCATTTGCGTTCCGTTTTATTTCATTTAGGTCCCATAACGATTAACGAAATGATTTAGTTTGTGCTGAAACTTTGATTCGGGAGTGCGTAATTTCGGGCGGCCGATATTTCCTTTCGGAAATGCTTCCGAAAGAACAAAAATGGTCAATTTCGTACGAAATTCTATTCGGAAAGAAACGGATTGCACATCCCTAACATGTATTAATTATATTTACATTTGCTTATTGTTCTAATTGGTACATGCACAGCTCAATAGCCACAAATAAACATAACAAATATGACAACATATAAACGAAGCTTATTATACATGTAAAACAATTATTTTGACAATAGTCTGCTGAATAACTTCTCATAACAGTCACAGCAGCTGATGATCCAAAGAAGTCTACTTCTACAGTGTCATTCATGGAGGTATGTGACATAACTGGCCCCAAACATGCAGTTGCCTATAGAGTGGGAGAGAAGAATAGAGCAACAGGTTAATGTACAATGGTTTACTAAAAATTATTCTTTATAAAACATTAACTATCAAGTCTTAAACGAAAAGGGGCCCTGTTACAATTTTAAAGTTAAAACGCTAGCGCAACGCGTGAATTTTGTGCACCAAGTGTTAAACGTTACCGCGTGTAAATCAACGCTGGAATTACAATCCTCGTGCATTTTTTCATCCATCAAGCAATGACGCGCGTAAAATGGAAGCGCACAAATGCTCGCGCAGTAACGTTGCACGCAGAAATCAGTGTGCGGACTGTTTTTTCACGCATTTCTGCCAATCAGAATTAAGAACCACAATTATCTCACGTTAAGTTTTTGCGCCTGTCAAAGTCAATCTGAGTACATACAGTTGTGTTCAAAATTATTCAACCCCCAATGCTGTAAAGGGTTTTAGGGAATTTAGTGTACATTTGTAATTGTATTCAGAATGAAATCCTACAAGGACTTTTTAAAGAACCATATGCAACTAAAATGACATCAATTGGTTTTGTAATACAGTAGTAAATGTTTCTTTTGTGAATTCTTCATTGACACAATTATTCAACCCCTTAAAGACTACCACTCTGAAGAACAGAGGTTCATTCAAGTGTTTTCAGTCAGGTATTGAAAACACCTGTGGATGTCACGGAGCAGCAATACAGCATAATAAGCACCAATTAGGCAGCTTTAAAATGACTGTGATACTCAGCTCCTTCTAGACATTTACTGGTGTGGTTACAAACATGGTGAAGTCAAAAGAATGGTCCAGGAAGAGAAGAGAAGAGGTGATTACTCTTCACAGGAAGGGCAATGGCTATAAGAAGATTGCAAAGATGTTAAAGGGACACTCTAGGCAACATGACCACCTAAGCTATTTTAGGTGGTCATGATGCCCGGAGTATTCCCTTGCCTGTCCCTCCTGCCTCCGCTCAGCCGATCGTCAGGAAAGGCTGAAAACAACTGAGAGAGGCGGAGGACTTTACTCCGCCCTCCCAGCTGTCAGTCAGCAGAGCGGGAATCATATTTCCCGCTTCTGCCGACTTTTGCCGAGTAGGAGACGTCATCGCGCTTTCAGCGCGATGACGTCTCCATCTCACCGCAGAAGCTGGCGGCTCCCTCTGAGGGTTAGTGTTGCGCGCATCCTCTTGCGCGCAACACTAATCCTCAGAGGGAGCCGGGAGGAAGCCTGCCGATTGGCTGGCTTATGTGAGAGGCGCGCATGCGCGCTTCTCACGTAAACCAGAAGCCAAGAAGCATGAAGAAGGACGGGAGCGGAAGAGGAGGGAGGTGAGTATAAAAAAAAAAAAGACGCCGCTGGAAAGAAGAGGATTTTAGGGTAAGTACTACAGTTACAAAAAAAAAAAAAAAAAAAAAAAGATTTATTAAGGGAATAGGGATAGGTTAGGATAAAAAAACAGGGGGTGATTTTTTGAGTAGAGTGTCCCTTTAAACATACCAAGAGAGACCATAGGAAGCATCATTCGCAAATTCAAGGCAAAGGGCACTGTTGAAACGCTACCTGGTCGTGGCAGAAAGAAGATGCTGACTTCAACTGCTGTGCGCTACCTGAAGCGTAGAGTGGAGAAAAGTCCCCGTGTGACTGCTGAGGAACTGAGAAAAGATTTGTCAGATGTGGGTACTGAAGTTTCAGCTCAGACAATACGGCGCACACTGCGTAATGAAGGCCTCCATGCCAGAACTCCCAGGCGCACCCCCTTGCTGTCTCCAAAGAATAAGAAGAGTCGACTGCAGTATGCCAAAAGTCATGTGGACAAACCACAGAAGTTTTGGGATTGTGTTCTGTGGACTGATGAAACAAAATTAGAACTGTTTGGGCCCATGGATCAACGCTATGTTTGGAGGAGGAAGAACAAGGCCTATGAAGAAAAGAACATCTTGCCTACTGTGAAGCATGGCGGGGGGTCAATCATGCTTTGGGGCTGTTTTGCTTCTGCAGGTACAGGAAGCTTCAGCGTGTGCAAGGTACCATGAATTCTCTTCAGTACCAGGAGATATTGGATGACAATGTGATGCAGTCCGTCACAAACCTGAGGCTTGGGAGACGTTGGACCTTTCAACAGGACAATGATCCCAAGCATACCTCCAAGTCCACTAGAGCATGGTTGCAGATTAAAGGCCGGAACATTTTGGAGTGGCCATTGCAGTCACCTGACTTAAATCCGATTGAGAACCTCTGGTGGGACTTAAAGAAAGCAGTTGCAGTGCGCAAGTCTAAGAATGTGACTGAACTGGAGGCTTTTGCCCATGACGAATGGGTGAAGATACCCGTAGATCGCTGCAAGACACTTGTGTCAAGCTATGCTTCACGTTTTAAAGCTGTTATAACTGTAAAAGGATGTTGTACTAAGTACTAAGATTGAATGTCACTTGGGGGTTGAATAAAACTGATAATGATGTGAGCACAGAAAAGACATTTGTGGTTATTTCATTATAAATGTTATGTTAGATTTGTCTGACCTACACGTGCCTCTTTGATTTAATTGTAAGCAAGATGACTGAATGTTCAAAATCCATGTCAAACTGGCCAAAACACTAAATTTCAGTGGGGGTTGAATAATTTTGAACACAACTGTAAGTCGATTTAGGAGGTTGAAGGACCGTCCAATGCCTTTTCCATTAAAATTGGGCTTTAATTTTATGTGGGGAAAAAAATAAGGCGTCTAAGGTGCTTGTAGTGTCATTCACCGGAGACAGCATCCCTGTTAATGGATGTTACCCTGACTGCACTAGACATGAGTAAAAACCTATTAATGTGTGTGCTGAGCCACTACTGTGGCAGGAAACAAAACCAGGGGAAGTGTTTGGTGAGGAGAAATTAATTCCTCTACCTGAACATTATTTGGATATACAGCAGAGATAAAGAACACGAAAGCACACCATGTTCTGATTGCAGAAAACAGGAGCATCCAAAGCGTAGAGTAGAAGGAGTATTGGAGACAGTATTGGCCAAAACACTCAATTTCAGTGGGGGTTGAATAATTTTGAACACAACTGTATGCTGCAGCAATAATAAATGCACACACAACTTCTCAATTTTATTGGTTTTTGTATGTGTAGAATGTGCAACTATACTTTGCTGCTTTTTTTTTTTTGGGCTGGTATATTTGGGTTTGGCCAGGTGCGTCAGATTTGCCGTTACCACCAGCTTTTAGGAGTTGCTAAAATAATGCGCGCAAAGGCTGTGCGTTACAAACTGCGCATAGATTGTAATATCATCCGCGTACCAGCGCACAAATGCATTCGTGCTCACAATGTTAAGTATAGGATGCGCGCAGTACAGTAAGCTCGCAAGGGGTTCGCGCAGGTTCACCCGCGGTAGACGATAACGCGCGTCTGTAATAAGACGTTCAGCGCAAAGGGTTTTACCCCTCGCGTTAATGCGTTTTTCCGCTGGCGCAGACGTTTGCGCGAAGATTGTAATAGGGCCCAAGGTGTTTTACATTACAAAAAACAATATAAATGGTGTATCTAAAAACAAAGGTCTTAAACAAAAAGTTCTTTGGAATAATAAAAACATAAATGTTGTTTAAATAAACATTATTAAGCACGATAATATCGAACAAGTATTTTTAAATATTTTAATATGACAATAATGGTATTTTTAAGCCCTTGCTGCTGGCACTGAGGCCAGTCTTTGGCCCACCTACGTTGTGCACGCTGATCGCATCGTTGGCTATCGCTGGTCAGGGGTCCTGTGGCAGTCAATGACACGATCAGCACGCGCAAAATGTAGGCGGGCCGATCACATCTATAGGAAGGCCATGTGGCCTGCAATGCCAGTCCAAGGCGTTTAGGCAGAACCACCGCGGAGATGGCATAGCACGCCCGTGGATTGAAAGAGTTAAATAAAATAAACCGAAGTAAAATATTTTAACCTACCTGTTGCATAACTTGAATTGCATGAGGTTCTCCCCAGAAGGTGCGTACAGGCACAACAGCTGTCAAACGAAGGAGGTATGCTTCTTCATCTCATTTTTATGGAAAAAGAAACAATGTGTCCTCCGAAGAACACACAAGAGAGATGATGTTGTTAAAACTTAACTTTTACTGATTAACTTAAAACAAAATCAATGCACGAGAGAGCATGTGTCACCATTATATACAGAGGAACGGGCAGGTGTGTGATACACATTCAGGCACAAGCAGTTGGTTTACAAAGGATGTTGACACATCTGCAGAAGAGGATAATGATACATGGACAAATAGGTTAATATTATGAAAAATGCATAAAATTCAACAATCGATAAATGTGTATATCATAACCTTACCAGCTCTTAGAATAGTTTGTGGGCCGTTCCGAGAGGGATGTTAAGACAATACAGGATGTAGAGAGCACCAATAATAAAACAAACAATAACTGTAAGAGAAAGAAGAGAAGGGATGCATGAAGACACGAACAAAGTGATTTATCAACAATAGTGTAACATAAATAGAAATGTATACTTACACTATTTACATATATACAAAATGCAAAGAGGCCCATGCCAGGAGACGAACAGGAAGCAGCAACGTTTTCAACATGCATTCTGTTCCAAAAACAAACACATACAAAAAAAATAGAGTAAAGATACATTACTACAACATCAAGAAACACACAAACACTTTAAATATATAATAATGGAAACCATTACTTACACCGAAGTAGCTAGTGATGAGATGTGCCCTTATCTTGGGACCCCAGTCACAAGGATCCACATCCTCTGCGACAGGGTCCATATCATCCTCAGGTGCAATTTTGCCAATGTGGGTAACGGAGGGCCGTGACCATTTCCGTAAGGCACCTTGGCTGGCTAGTCTCTCAACCTCCTCCCCAGAATCTGTCTGGAAGGAGCGGTTTGCAAAATGGTACAAGGGAGCTAACAACTTCACCAACGCAGGAATAGAATGACTCCTTCAAGTCAGAGGCGCCAAATCCTGACTTATGAGCTGGTATAAAGCCAGGATGGCTACACGGGACAGCTGAAACTTCTTGAGGATTTAGCGGTTACTCAAATTCTCCAGGATAGCCCTTTGCAGGAATACCCTGGACCTATCTGGACTTCCTAAACACCCTGCTCCCCCACCCCGCACACACACTCGCAGAAATCTACAGGCTGTGGACCCCCATCAATTCTCCAACCTACTTCACCACCTCCCTCATACCTCATCCTTCACCTGCCCTGATGCTGCCACTAATCACTACAACACTACGCTTATCTCTGCTCTAGACACTCTTGCTCCTCTTCGACTCTGTAAGGCCCCACGCCGCCAGTTTCAGCCCTGGCACACCCTCCAGACTCGCTACCTGCAAAGATGCTCCCGCACCGCAGAGCGTGCCTGGAGGAAATCCCGCTCTGAAGCTGATTTTGTTCACTTCAAGTTTATTCTCCGGTCATACACCTCTGCCCTCCACTTGGCCAAACAATCCTTCTTCTCATCTCTTATATCTACGCTGTCCTCCAACCCTAAACGGCTCTGGTCCACCTTCAACACCCTCCTCTACCCACCTGCACCTCCCCCCTCAGCTGCCTTCAGCGCTCAAGAGCTGGCAGACTACTTCCTCAGTAAAACTTTAACTATCAGAAGCAACATCCCAACACAAGATAGTTATCTGCCACCTCCACTCCACAGGTCCCATCTGCCACCCTCTGCCGCTTCCTCCCAGCCACTGAGGAGGAAGTCAATTCCTTATTGTCCTCCTCACATCTCACCACGTGCCCGCTCGACCCCATTCCCTCACATCTAATTCCTCCCCTCTCCTCCTCCCTCACCCCTGCTCTCACACACATCTTCAACCTATCTCTCTCCACTGGCTCCTTTCCATCCGCCTTCAAACACGCGCTAGTTACCCCTTTACTAAAGAAACCATCCCTAGATCCCAACTCTCCATCCAACTACCGTCCTGTATCCCTGCTTCCCTTTACCTCTAAGCTCTTAGAAAAACTAGTCTTCAACCGCCTCTCCATCTTCCTGTCCTCCAATTCCCTACTTGACCCCCTGCAATCTGGCTTCCGTCCCCTACACTCAACTGAAACTGCCCTCACCAAAGTCACCAACGACCTCCTAACTGCTAAAAAACACGGCCACTATTCTATTCTCATCCTGCTTGACCTCTCGGCTGCTTTTGACACTGTTGACCACCCCCTCCTTCTACAGACCCTCAACTCTCTGGGTCTCGGTGACACTGCACTTGCTTGGATTGACTCCTATTTATCCAACAGGTCCTTCTGTGTGTCCTTTGCTGGTAACTCCTCCTCTTCATTGCCTCTATCTGTTGGTGTACCTCAAGGCTCTGTCCTTGGTCCTCTGCTCTTTTCCATCTACACCTCCTCCCTGGGCAAAATCATCAACAGCTTTGGCTTTAATTACCACCTCTACGCTGATGACACTCAGATCTACCTCTCTACCCCTGATCTCTCTCCCCCTGTCCTTTCCAAAGTCAGTGACTGCTTATCTGGCATCTCCTCCTGGATGGCCTCCCACCACCTAAAGATCAACATGTCAAAGACTGAGCTCCTACTTATTCCTCCCTCTAATGCCGCCCCACCTCCTGACTTCTCGATCACGGTGGAGGGTATCACCATCTCCCCATCAAACCAAGTTCGCTGTCTTGGAGTTACACTTGACTCTGCTCTTTCCTTCATCCCCCACATCAAGTCTCTTTCCTCCTCCTGCCGATACCAACTGCGTAATATTTACAGAATTCGGCCATTTCTTACCGCTGTCGCCACAAAACAACTCATACACGCCCTGGTAATCTCCCGACTCGACTATTGCAATAATCTCTTATCTGGCCTCCCTCTGTCCCACCTCTCCCCCCTACAATCCATCCTGAACGCCTCCGCCAGGCTAATTCACCTCACCCGCCGCTCTGTCTCTGCCGCTCCCCTCTGCGAGTCCCTTCACTGGCTCCCCATCCACTGCAGAATTAAGTTCAAAATCCTTATCCTTACCTACAAAAGCCTCACTAACTCAGCTCCCCACTACCTGTCCTCACTAATCACCAAATACACCCCAGCCCGCTCCCTAAGGTCAAACAGTGACCTGCGCCTAGCTTCTCCCCGCATCACCTCTTCCCATGATAGACTGCAGGATTTCTCACGCGCAGCCCCACTCTCTGGAACGCTCTCCCTCGTACTGTCAGACTTTCCCCTAACTTCTCTTCCTTCAAACGCTCCCTGAAAACATTCCTATTTAGGGAAGCCTACCACCCAACTCACTGACGCAACCATCAATCACTCTCACCTTACAGTCCTCTCCTCCTGTTTCCAACCCCAACCCTCCCAGATTGTGAGTTCCTACGGGAATAGGGCCCTCATCTCCTCCTGTACTGTTTGTCAAATGTTGTTCAATGTATTGTAACCCTGTCTATACTGTGCTTATTGTACAGCGCTGCGGAATATGCTGGCGCTTTATAAATAAATAATAATAATAATAATAAATAATAATAACAGCGACCCTAGCGGGATTAGCCGGTTCTCCCCATTCCTTTCCTCTCTCCAAGCATGGGCCAAATCAGCCAGGCCATCCACAGCTAATAGCAGCACTGCTGGAATGGCCAGCAAGTGTTAAATGTACTGGAAAAATATTTCCCAGAGCAGACAGGAAAGCTCAATTACTATGGCCGAGGAAAAACAGGAAAAAGGTAGCTTGATTTTTTTTTTTTAAAAAAAATAATTATTATTTACTCCTATCATTTCACCTTATATTCGCAAGTTTAAAGCTGTCGAACTGAATCACTGAAAATCAGGTCACTTAGGTGCAGTTCGGCAATCTGTGAATAGACAAACCATTATTTTTCTATTAGACAACTGTGCTGCTGCTGAAGACCGCCGAACTGCGGCAAACTGCACTGTATTTCGCCATCAAGTCACCAGTATTTGAGAACAAACTGCCTCGAAATTGCATTGAACGGTGGAATTCACAATTCTGTGGCAGTTCGGTGGTTAGTGAATAACATCTTCAAATTTTCCAGGGGGCGTGGCCGACTGCCGAAGGGAGCGGACGTGTTTCTAAGGAGCTCTGCACGTCTGCTGCCTTTAGGGCCCAATAACGGATTTTCAGCAGTGTATCTTTGATTCTCGGGCCCCGGCTAGCTGGCCACCGGAACTGAGCTGTCAGGAGGCCGTTCTGTCCCCCCCTCCGGACCTGAGAAGACCTCCGCAGCCGTGGATATGTGGCTGGCACGAGGTACCAGGCGGCCATGTTGCGGCCTTCGATCTGGCGCCTGCGGTCTTTGTTCCGGGCTGTTCTACCGCCTTAGCCTGACCCCAAGATGTTCTGGAGGCTGGGGAGACGGAGGGCCCTTGTCTCCCGACCGGCCGGAATGAAAGCCTGATGAAAGGGACGGATGGGCCGGCGGACGGATGGCTGGACGGTCACCCTCCCCCTGCGGGGAACTCTGACGCCTTCCTTACAGGCCTGGAGGCCTGCTTGCAATTGATGGACGGGGTGGAAGAAGATGCCCCGCTCACCAGAGGAGTTTGGAAGCAGATGCTATCTGCACTGATGGGCTGCCGGAGGGTGGAGGACTCGAGCTTGGGGGGAGAAGGTGGCTGCTCCGGCTGGTCGCCTGGTTGAGGCCTGTCCCGCGACTGTGACGGAGGACCGCGATGTGGATGATGTCCTGGCCGAGACGCTGATTGCTTGCGCCCCTGCGGGGGAGACGCAGGGCCCGGAGCAGATCGAGGAGGTGAGGATGCCGGCAGAGCCCGATGAAGAAGCGGTGGACCCCATGCAGACTGCCGTGACCCCCCTCCCTACGTCGATCGAGAAGGGAGCTCGGAGGGCCTCTATAAAGATGGCTACGGATGGAGTGGCGCACTTACCTGAGACCTGCGGCGCTGTCCTGGCTGCGGTGGAGCTGACCAGGTGGTCGTCTGTCTGCCACACCATCCAGGAGCTGACTCGATGCAATGGGGGTATTCGCGCAGCTTTTCCTGCTGTGGAGAGGACTGACGAGCTGGACACCGTTGCTCTCTTCGTGGATTGTGCGCTGATGGCATTGTACGAGGCCGGGGTTTTTCCACACTGAGGTGAGACGGGCTCGGTCTTGGCCCCCACTGGTGACTGATGAGGCTATAGTGGAGACCTGCATGTTGCAGGACTGGAGAACGGAGAGGTGCACGGACAGGACTGTGGAGGGTCTTCACGCTGCGTTTCCATGGGACACGGGCTGAGGAGGTCTATCCTGTTTACCTGCTGTTTCTTGCCCGACTGTGCCCTGACCCGTTAAGTTTGCTAACCGTTCACCCTCTGAAGCTTTCTGAAACTACAGGCCGATTTTTTGTTTTTATTTTTTCATGTTGTCTTATGCTGGTTACAAGCTGACTTTTTATTTTTATTTTTCATGCTGTCTTATGCTGGTTACAAGCTGACTTTTTATTTTTATTTTTCATGCTGTCTTATGCTGGTTACAAGCTGACTTTTTATGTTTATTTTTCATGCTGTCTTATGCTGGTTACAAGCTGACTTTTTATGTTTATTTTTCATGCTGTCTTATGCTGGTTACAAGCTGACTTTTTATTTTTCATGCAGAATTGTTTGTTATTAGCACAGTGTTTTTGATTTGTCCCCTAGCTGAGCATGCTCCCTTGATGACTCCTACCCCCCCCCCCCGTTTTCCTCCCTTTCCCGTTATTTTTGCATGCCACCTCGTGCTGCAGACTCCCCTCCCCCCTTTTTCTATTTTATTATTTATTTAATTTTTTAAATTTTTTTTTATTTTATTACTTTTTCTTTTGGCGTTTGGGGCCAATTCGGGGTGTGCCATTGTGGTGGCCACCATGGCTCTGCCCACCATACCTGGCCCCCGAGTACCACGGCCTTGTGACCTACACATTTCCATGGCCTCCTACCTTAGGAGCGAGCCAGGAAAGTCACATACTTGGCCTTTGCCACCCCTCCCTTTTTTTTTTCTTCTATTCTCCTGGAGCACTTTTTGGTATGTCTCCCCCCCTTTCCTATTTGAATATTGTTTTATTACTTGCTGAATACCTGTATGTTGATCCTGTGTTATCGCTTTCATTTATTTTACCCAGCTGATTGTACCGCTGACTTTCTTTCAAAATAAAAAATTTTGAATACAAAAAAAAATAAAAAAATAAAAATTTTCACGACAAACTCATCCAATAATGTCTTAATGAACTTTGCTTTGTGCATTGGGGCACAGTCATGCTAGGTTAGAAAAAAAGGTTCTTCAGGCCTGTCCTTTGTAACGGTGACTAAAAAAAGTCTCTGGAGTTAGAAAAAAAAGTCCATTTTATGTAGAGTGTGTAAAGTAGTTGAACAACCTCAAACAACAGGTTTATCATATCAAGCAAAAATCACTTTACTAACACAATGACACTAATATTGATTGAATAGAAGCGCAGGTTTCAAACAACGTTACTACTGGAATTTGAGGTGGAATTCACTTTATTCAAACAACGGAACCACCATTGTATGAATAGAAATTACCGTAGTTTTAATATTAAAATATGGGGAACAATGACATTGGCAACGTTTAGTTAAAAAGAGGCGTAAACTGTGTTAGTGCAAACGTTAGGTTTAGAGTTTGGGATAGTTTTATGGTTAGGGTTAGCCTTAAGTCTAGATTTATGCTTAGGGGTACAATTAGGGTTGGGGTTCAGGTTAGGGTAACAGTTCAGATTAACATTTTATCTATTTATCTATTTTTACCTATTCTGAGCTATTTTACAGTAATTAAATTAGTATTATTATTTGTAGCATTATTTAAATGACAATATAATTTCGATATTACGAAAGAAAGCGTGAAATATATAGTTAGTTATCATAGAGAACGATGTCATATGGGGATAATGTATATCTATTGAAGACCTACAGGGTAAATACAGATTTGCAAGCCTGTTCCTTAACAGAACTGAACACGTTTCTAAAGGAAGGACGTCTACTGAGGTTTGAAAAAAAATTGGGATTCTCCTAGTGCATTACTTCCCAACGCTTTCCACAAGTTCCCCTAACAGGCCATCAGTGGCGTAGCGTGGGTTGTCAGCGCCCGGGGCCAGCCAAGAATTGTGCGCCCCCCCAACCTGTGGACACGTTATCGATATTGCCCCAGCTCACACATGAATATTGCCCCAGCTCACACATGAATATTGCCCCAGCTCACACATGGATTTGCCCCAGCTCTCACATGGATATTGCCCCAGCCAGCTCACACATGAATATTGCCCCAGCTCACACATGGATTTGCCCCAGCTCACACATGGATTTGCCCCAGCTCATGGATTTGCCCCAGCTCATGGATTTGCCCCAGCACACGGATTTGCCCCAGCACCTCATGGATTTGCCCCAGCACACGGATTTGCCCCAGCACCTCATGGATTTGCCCCAGCACACGGATTTGCCCCAGCACCTCATGGATTTGCCCCAGCACATGGATATGCCCCAGCTCATGGATTTGCCCCAGCTCATGGATTTGCCCCAGCACATGGATTTGCCCCAGCACCTCATGGATTTGCCCCAGCTCATGGATTTGCCCCAGCACCTCATGGATTTGCCCCAGCTCATGGATTTGCCCCAGCTCATGGATTTGCCCCAGCACATGGATATGCCCCAGCTCATGGATTTGCCCCAGCTCATGGATTTTCCCCAGCTCATGGATATGCCCCAGCACATGGATTTGCCCCAGCACCTCATGGATTTGCACCAGCACATGGATATGCCCCAGCTCATGGATATGCCCCAGCTCATGGATTTGCCCCAGCTCATGGATTTGCCCCAGCACATGGATATGCCCCAGCTCATGGATATGCCCCAGCTCATGGATTTGCCCCAGCTCATGGATTTGCCCCAGCTCATGTATATGCCCCAGCACATGGATTTGCCCCAGCACCTCATGGATTTGCCCCAGCTCATGGATTTGCCCCAGCACCTCATGGATTTGCCCCAGCTCATGGATTTGCCCCCAGCACATGGATTTGCCCCAGCTCATGGATTTGCCCCAGCTCTCACCTGGATATTGCCCCAGCTCCCGGGCAGCGGGAGTGCCTGCCCGCCCCGGTCCTGAACAGCGTGCGACTCGAGTCCGTCCTGTTGAAGGGGAGGCGGCTGCATGCGCAGGTCACGCGGTCCGGCCAGTCAGGTAGTACAGTGACTCAGTACATCTGATTATACGGACCACGTGACCTGCGCCTGCACGCAGCCGCCTCCCCTTCAACAGGACGCACTCACTGTTTAGGACCGGGGAGGCACTCCTGCTGCCCGGGATCTGGGTCCCCTCAACCCGCGGGCCCTTGGGCGGCGCCCGAGGGCCCGGCGGGTCAGTTGGGCCACAAGTTTTAGGGGCGCATACTGCTACGCCACTGCAGGCCAGGTGTCACGCTGGGGGCCCACTTGGGCCATCGTGGTGGCTTGGAACAAGGAGTATAGCCCTTTAGGCAGGTGAGCTGCTGGCTCGATACAGGACAAAAAAATATACTGTACAATACAGATTCCAGGGCAATAAAGGAACCAGACTGAGACACAAGGCACAGGAGAGCCAGAAAGAAAACTAAAGGGATCCCTATGCTAGGAATGATTTCTATCTAAGCAAACCTCACAAAGAATAACAGAGCAAGGGGAGCAAGAAGGGCAAGGGTTAACAAGAAAGACAGAAATCCTAGACTGAAGAGGTCCTTGTATGTTGGCCTCTGAGTAAACTAAACTCATACAAACAAGATACATAAAACATGAAACATATGAGTGGTCAAGACTAGCAGAGATTGGCAACCGAACTGGCATACAGTAATACAGGGAGCAGGCAAGAAAGAGATCCAGAGAACACGCTAAAGGTCATACACAGGAATATCTAGATGCTCGGTACAGGGTACAAAGAATAAACCAGAACCAGAGCCAGAAGTCATACACAGGAGCGGTTCTCAGCCAGGCCAGGTCAGTAACAAGATTAGCAGAATACAGTGTACAGGGAGCAAGAAAGAGAATATCCAGGAACATAAGCCAAAAGTCAAAACCAGAAAATACTCGACATGAAGCTATGCAGCAACACGGGAATCAGGACACAAGAACCACAACCACCATAGAACTCCACGAACGGTCAATGAACCTCTGTGCTGCTGGGATATAGGTCTGTGTGATTGGACCATGTGACCTCAGACCAGAAGATCACACCGGAACCCCAGATCAGCCCCAGACAGCACAGCCAAACACAAAACAGGGGAAAGCAGACAAGAATGCATCTCACCACCAGGGGGCGTGGCTAAGACCAGGGAAAATGTGACACCAGGTTTGCTAGATATGTGAAGCACAGCACAGGTGATATGATTTGCTGCTCAGTGAATGTAGGATTCAATCTGCTTTTCCACAAGGGAATCCTTAAAGCTACAGTCAGACGAGCGTTTGAGAGCTGAATGAACGTCAGTGAGAGTGGACGTTCCTTCCACTCTGATGCCCGTGTGGCCACCTCGCTGAGTGCAGTTAACGCGCTCAGTGTTACAAAGCTTGATCCAATGTAGGATCGCGCTTTGTAGCTCTGTCCTACATCCGTCGTAGCTTTTTGTCGAGGAGACTGAAAGTGAAAGCAGGTCCGGTGGTAGCACGCGTAACTAGTGTGCATGCTACCCAGTGTGGCCCTCCCCATCAAGCCGTCATAAAGCTGCGACGGACGAAGGGAAGAGCGGTCACACGTAAGCACTCCGTGCTCTTGTGTGACCACAGCCTTAAATCTGGCCTGTTAGGTGTACTTTAAGGACCAGGGTTGGGACATCACCCTATAGCAAAGCAAGATCAATAGCAATGCAGAGATGTCTGCCCGTTAGGAGCTGTTTTCATAATGTTTATGATTGCTTTAAAAAGGTGTCTATAAGGTAGCGCAGAAACCTCTACACAGGAAATTATTACTTTGTGTCTACGGCATGTTTGGATCCACAAACAATAACATATAACATTATTTTAGATATGGATGAACCTTAGGGACTAGAGTTTATTTTCTTCAAAACTAGTTCTATCTAATTATTTCATAAACACTTTGGGGCAATTTTAGGTGTTATAGGTAAATCCAGTAACGGATCCAATATCCAGTCATGCACCCAGGAAACATGAGCTGCAAAAGACACAAACCTAGAGATACACACTTATTGCATAACCTTCTGTGAAAGAGAAACCGCTCAGGGATCTTGTTACAAAACCCATGATTTACATAACGTGGTAAAATGTATTTGCAAAAGGAAGTTTCTATGAAACGTGCTACAGCTTTGACATCTGAAATGTGTGTTAGACTTGGGCGCTGCAAAAAAAAAAAAAATTCATAGGAATAGAATCATCCAAAAATGTCAGGCAATATGGTTTGTCCAAATACCATTCATGCTGCGATTCAGTTCTCCTGAATCTGGACCATTAAATTTTTTTGGATGAAACAAATCGTGACATGAAAGCCCTCTGGCACCTCAAAGGTTAATTCGGTGGAGGCTGGCTTCCTCCGCTTGCCTTTTGCCACTGCAAAAAGTTAAAAAATAAAATAAAACATGGGGGTCAGAATGTCCTATAATGAAATCGGGGTTAGGGAACATTTCATTCTCTTTCTAGGCCCCCACCCATGGGCATCCGTGGAGGTGTAATAGACATGTGGTTGTGGACCTGTCCAAAGCACAGTCCTGACATATAACACTACACTTTAACTTAGATTTTTAATACACATGTATTTGGTTACAAATTATGATCACATTTTATATACACCTGCCACAATGTCAATGTACCACATCAGATCCTCTCCTTCCCAATCCAATGACTGCTCTTATGAGATTAACAGAAATAAACTATCCTGAGGGAGCTCGGCCCAGATAGACAAGACTGCAATAAGAAAAGAGGGTCTAAAGTCGCCCCAAGGGTGAAATTTCAGCAAAAGTTTTGATTCTTTTTTAAATGTTTTTTTATTCTTTCACAGACCTTTTTGTTGTTATTCATAGGGCCTTATATACTGTATTATTTCCATGCATTATTTAACTCCTATTAAAAAGTTTTTTTCTTTACCCCTGTTTGGCGGCTAGTCGGCTTTTTTCGGCAACTTTAGGAGGTCTGTTCGGTAGCTGCGCTCTGAGGATGCATTTGGCGTTGTATTCTGCGGATGTCAGCTGCGTTCGGCGAGTTTGCGGATGAGGTCAGCGGATCGATTCGTGGCACTTCGGGGACCCTTCAGTGAATGTTGAATTGAGCTCGTTGAAGTGCACTGAATGAAAGCACTGAAAGTTAGGTGATATTTTGATGCTCTTTAAATAACCCCTTAAGACTCAGTATGGTTGATCTGCAAAGCACCTGCTCGTGCCTCAATATAGAGCATAATTGATATTCACTAATACTGGAGCAATGCAAAGGAATGGTGTCGTCCCCCCCAAAATATTTGTTTGCAGGACATTCTGGAGCCCAACTGCAAAGTGTTAGCACCAAGGGCCTGATACCCAAAAACGCCAAAACAGTTTAAGCAGTTTGGATCCCTCGCCCCTCAAGAAGAAAACATGAAGGGTTATTCAAAGAGAGCCGATCTGGCCCTGAAAGGTAACCGGACGCTGAAATTCAGCGTGCGGTTACCTTTCCTGGCCATTCGGCTATTCAGAGAGCAGGCAATTCGTCAAATGTTGAAGAATTGCCTGCACATACGGTGCCTGTTCGCAGTGAAATCCCCCATAGAGAAGCAATGTTTTGTCTATTTAGAGAACACAAAACAGGCATTGAAAAGTTGCCGAAATGCCCTAATGTTCGGTGGTTTCATTCGACAGGTTTATTCAGGCGAATCCCATAGGCTTCAATGTTAAAAATATTCCCATTTTTTATTCAATATCTAATAAACCGTTTATTTTTTTATTCTGCAGTAAAATGTCTCTTTATTTATAGATTTTTTGGATTTTTTAGGCATCTTTTGGAAAAAAAATTGGCAAACTTTTTTTAAATGTTTTTTTCTTTTTTCTGTAACGGCCCTTTTTATTATCATTCATTGGATCTTATATGTAAATTTCAGACATTCTCGTTTGGTAGATTTTTTGCAAACAGCGTTTCAAATTTAAATCTTTCAAGCGTACTTTTTTTTCACCCTGTTCGTCTGCCTGTCAACTTTTCCCGGCGGCTGCTCTATGCTGTGATCGGCGGCTAGTCGGGCTTCTCCAGCGTTTTCTCCAGGTTTCAGTGAGTGTTCGGTGAGTGTTCGGCGGGTTTGCGGCGAGTGTTCGGCAGGTTTGAAGCGGGTTTTCCCTGCACTACAGGGGGCTATGCAGTGCTTGCTGAATACACCGCAGGGTCCGTGAAATAGGATCGCCGAATCGCTCCGAAGTGCAGGGAACAAAAAGTCGCCGAACGTACGGTGACTTTTCGATTCTCTTTGAATAACCCTGATGGCTCGAGCTGTATTATGGAGATGTAGTAGTGTTATTTGGCCAGCAGATGTCAGTCAAATAATCCACAGAGTTAAAAACGCACTTTGGATATTTTCAAGCACAGTTTCGATGCTGTGTATTATGTAAATTTGTTTTCCATAAATTGACTGGGTCCAGGCAGCGGATTTATTCTAAACAACTTTGGTAATGAAGGGGTTTAGTTAAGATTTCATCTCATACAACGCACAAGAAAATGGACTACAGGATTTTCATACTCTTGTCAGGGCCAGATTAAGATCTCTATGGGCCTGGAGCTGAAGATTCTGGTGGGCTTTTTTTCGAACTTGGTGAAATGAAAACATCTTTTAGGTTATATAATCGTGCAGATACGGGTATATGTAACCAGGCAGTTACTGTGTGAGGAAATTTCCATTCAGATTTCAATCGTTTACAGCGTGTAAAATATTTTTTTTTACATTTTATCATCCAAACCTTTGTTTGGGAATTCTTGTTTAAAAAATTTAAATGGGAACCTGTTACTGCATTTTTATGATAAAATGTACAATTTGAATACAATTTTCTTTAAAAAAAATAAAAATGTTCCCTTGTGTTTTGGAGGATGGTGTGTTATGAATAATATGACTATGTATAAAACACTGACCTTGCTCCTAGTGTGGGAAAAGAGAAGATGAGTAATGGCAGTGGTATTGCTCATTTTATACATGACAAATGGACAATGCCATCATTTGGAACTAAAAATAACTAAATAATTATTTTTTTGTTTTCTTTTCTTTTAGATTCTACATGGTCATGTTTGGTATCAATGCAAAGGCCAGACTCTGACCTGTCCAATGACACCTGACTTGATATTGTGAGGTGTGAAGATTAGTGACGCAGGGTTCCAAAGTCCCACCCAGTGTACTTTGCTGCAGTGCGGCGGTTTAGGATTTTGATGTAACAATTCGTAATAACGGACTGTGCCATCACCTCCACACTTGAGATGGTGAGTTAGTGCAGCATCATTGTTTACTTTATAATTGAAAGTGAAAAATATTGCTGTGTTAGAAAGAAAAAAAATTAAGAAATACTTATTATTTTATTTTTATCGTTACATAAAACCTGCTCATACTTAGTACCATTGGAAAGTTCATGCACTGGCCTTTCCAGTGATATCTCACATGACCCTGTAGCTTCTACAGAGTTGGAGATATAGAGGTCCAAATGCCCATCAATGCAGACATACAGGGTTATTCAAAGAGATCCGAATTGTGGCCGAAAGGTAACTGAACTGTGCAGGACTGCCATCAGAAATCCTGGGGCCCCTTACTGAAGCTCTGATCGGGGCCCCACCGCAGACGTATTATTTTTGTATTTAAAAAAATCTATAACATTACTCCTACACACATACACATAGAGATCACACCCCATACATGCTGCGCAGTAACAACACACACACACACACCATACATGCTGCGCAGTAACAGAACGCACACACCCCATACATGCTGCGCAATAACAGCACGCACACACCCCATACATGTTGCGCAGTCACAGCACACACAGACCCCATACATGATGCGCAATAACAGCACGCACACACCCCATACATGTTGCGCAGTCACAGCACACACAGATCCCATACATGCTGCGCAGTCACAGCACGCACAGATCCCATACATGCTGCGCAGTCACAGCACGCACAGATCCCATACATGCTGCGCAGTCACAGCACGCACAGACCCCATACATGCTGCGCAGTCACAGCACGCACAGACCCCATACATGCTGCGCAGTCACAGCACGCACAGACCCCATACATGCTGCGCAGTCACAGCACGCACAGACCCCATACATGATGCGCAATAACAGCACGCACACACCCCATACATGTTGCGCAGTCACAGCACACACAGACCCCATACATGATGCGCAGTCACAGCACACACAGACCCCATACATGCTGCACAGTCACAGCACACACAGACCCCATACATGCTGCGCAGTCACAGCACGCACAGATCCCATACATGCTGCGCAGTCACAGCACGCACAGACCCCATACATGCTGCGCAGTCACAGCACGCACAGACCCCATACATGCTGCGCATTCACAGCACGCACAGACCCCATACATGCTGCGCAGTCACAGCACGCAGAGACCCCATACATGCTGTGCAGTCACAGCACGCAGAGACCCCATACATGCTGCGCAGTCACAGCACGCAGAGACCCCATACATGCTGCGCAGTCACAGCACGCAGAGACCCCATACATGCTGCGCAGTCACAGCACGCAGAGACCCCATACATGCTGCGCAGTCACAGCACGCAGAGACCCCATACATGCTGCGCAGTCACAGCACGCAGAGACCCCATACATGCTGCGCAGTCACAGCACGCAGAGACCCCATACATGCTGCGCAGTCACAGCACGCACAGACCCCATACATGCTGCGCAGTCACAGCACGCACAGACCCCATACATGCTGCGCAGTCACAGCACGCAGACCCCATACATGCTGCGCAGTCACAGCACGCAGACCCCATACATGCTGCACAGTCACAGCACGCACAGACCCCATACATGCTGCGCAGTCACAGCACGCACAGACCCCATACATGCTGCGCAGTCACAGCACGCAGACCCCATACATGCTGCGCAGTCACAGCACGCACAGACCCCATACATGCTGCGCAGTAACAACACACACAGACCCCATATATGCTGCGCAGTCACAGCACGCACAGACCCCATACATGCTGCGCAGTAACAACACACAGACCCCATACATGCTGCGCATGTAACCGCACACACACACCACACAGGCTGCGCACACACACACACACACACATACAGGCTGCACACACACACACAGGCTGCACACACACACACACATAACAGGCTGCACACACACACACACACAGACACACACATAACAGGCTGCACACAGACACACACATAACAGGCTGCACACACACACACACATAACAGGCTGCACACACACACACACATAACAGGCTGCACACACACACACACATAACAGGCTGCACACACACACACACACAACAGGCTGCACACACACACATAACAGGCTGCACACACACACACACACACATAACAGGCTGCACACACACACACACACACATAACAGGCTGCACACACACACACATAACAGGCTGCACACACACACACACATAACAGGCTGCACACACACACACATAACAGGCGGCATACACACACACACAAACACACACACCACACAGGCTGCACACACACATGCACACACACCACACAGGCTGCACACACACACCACACAGGCTGCACACACACACCACACAGGCTGCACACACACACCACACAGGCTGCACACACACCACACAGGCTGCACATACACCACACAGGCTGCACACACACACACACACACTGCACACGCACACACACACAGGCTGCACCCACACAGGCTGCACACACACACCACACAGGCTGCACACACAACACACACACACACACACAGGCTGCACACGCACACACACACAGGCTGCACCCACACAGGCTGCGCACACACACCACACAGGCTGCGCACACACACACCACACAGGCTGCACACACACACACCACACAGGCTGCGCACACACACACCACACACACACACATACACACACCACACACACATACACACACCACACACATACACACACCACACACACACATACACACACACACACACATCACAGGCTGCACATACATAATGAAGGCCTCTTCATTAAGCAGGGGGACCCTGGAGTACCCTCTCATTATCCACCAGCTTCCTGTGGGCGGGGCATGTCAATACAGGGCCGTTTTTTTTTTTCTCTCCCCCCTCCCCTCTGGGAAAATCTGCAGCTAAAGAGGAGACCCAGGGCAGCCTAAGAGAAAATACTTACATTGATGAGTGGAATCCTCTCTGCTGCCTCTGGGTCTGCCTGTGTCAGGGGGAAGAGGAGCTCCATGCTGGGCCCAGGCTCCCACTTCTACCTCAGCTCACTGGCTCCAGGGCCTCTGCGAGTCAGGGACATTAGGGGGCGGGGCCACAGCCAGCTTCCTGCTAGTGATGCCGCTGTTACTCTTTACAAAGGCACGTGGTAGGGCCCTGTAAGGGGGGGGCTGTGCTGGCGACCCGGGCCCTCAGTGTCCATATTATTAGTCTGTCCATACCAGGAGCCCAGCAGCTTCAGGGTCACCATGACAACTAGACATAGCTAAGTCTGGCAGTGAACCTTCACGGGCCCCCTGGAGGCACCGGGCCCCATACACCAGTAATACCTGTACCCCCCTGATGGCGGCCCTGGAACTGTGAAATTCAGCGTTCGGTTACCTTTCCTGGTCATTCGGCTATCCAGAGAGCAGGCAGTTTGCCAAATGTTGGCGAATTGCCTGCACATACGGTGCCTGTTCGAGGGCAGTGAAATCCCCATAGAGAAGCAATGCTTCGGCTATTCAGAGAACACAAACCAGCAGTGAAAAGTTGCCAAAGTGCCCTGCCATTCGGTGGTTTAATGCGGCAGATTTATTTATTTATTTTATTTATTTATTTATAAAGGATTTTACCAGGAAGGATACATTGAGATTTCTCTCGTTTTCAAGTATGTCCTGGGTTCAAGAACATTGAGTGGTTACAGAAATACAAAGTAGTAAAATGCAAGATATTAAAGGGACACTCTACTCAAAAAATCACCCCCCGTTTTTTTATCCTAACCTATCCCTATACCCTTAATAAATCTTTCGTTTTTTTTTGTAACTGTAGTACTTACCCTAAAATCCTCTTCCTTCCAGTGGCGTCTATTTTTTTTATATACTCACCTCCCTCCTCTTCCGCTCCCGTCCTTCTTCATGCTTCTTGGCTTCTGGTTTATGTGAGAAGCGCGCATGCGTTCCTCTCACATAAGCCAGCCAATCGGCAGGCTTCCTCCCGGCTCCCTCTGAGGATTAGTGTTGCGCGCAAGAGGATGCGCGCAACACTAACCCTCAGAGGGAGCCGCCAGCTTCTGCGGTGAGATGGAGACGTCATCGCGCTGAAAGCGCGATGACGTCTCCTACTCGGCAAAAGTCGGCAGAAGCGGGAAATAGGATTCCCGCTCTGCTGACTGACAGCTGGGAGGGCGGAGTAAAGTCCTCCGCCTCTCTCAGCTGTTTTCAGCCTTCCCTGACGATCGGCTGAGCGGAGGCAGGAGGGACAGGCAAGGGAATACTCCGGGCATCATGACCACCTAAAATAGCTTAGGTGGTCATGTTGCCTAGAGTGTCCCTTTAACACAAAACAAATATACAGATTAACAGAAAATAAATATGTAGGAAATAGTCATTATGTTACATGTTTACAGGTGCATTCTGTATTGAGGTATGTTAATAGGGAGCTCTTAAGGGACTTTAGACTGGGGGAAGATTCGATGGTGTCTGGGAGGTTATTCCATATTTGTGGTGCTCTGTAGGAAAATGAGGATCGAGCCACTTTCTTTTTGTATTGTGGTATTGCAAGTAAGGTGCTGGTCCTGGATCGGAGGTTATAGGATGAGGGAACTGCTGAGGGAAGCAGCATATTCAGATAGGGTGATAGCTTCCCAGAAAAGCTCTTAAACACCAGGTTGGAAAGGTGAAGGGTGCGTCTAGATTCCAGCGACAGCCAGTTTAGCTCTTTTAACATGTCACAATGGTGGGTCATGTAGTTACATTACAAAGCAGTAGAATGAGTTATACAATGTAGTAAGTTTCTGGAGGTGTGTTTGCGGGGCGGCTGCATACACTACATCTCCGTATTCAATAGCCGGCATAAGCATTTGTTGTACAATCTGCTTTCTTACCGCGGGGCTCAAGCAGGATTTGTTTCTGTATTCAGGCTAATCCCATAGGCTTTAATGTTAAAAATATTCCCGTTTTAATCCAATATTTAACAAACCGTTGATTATAATATTCTGCAGTAAAAAGTCTCTTTATTTATAGATTTTTTAGGAACTTTCAGGCATTTTTCAGTATTTGTGGAAAAAAAATCTGTTTTTTTTATAAAATCGTTTTTCTTTTTTCTGTAACAGTCCTTTTTATTATCATTCATTGGATCTTATGTGTAAATTTTAGACATTTTCACTCAGTAGTTTCTTTGCAACAGCGTTTCACTTTTCAAACATTCAAGCGTACTGGTTTTTTTTCCACTCCATTCGTCTGCGGTGTCAGGTTTTTCCGGCGGCTGCTCTGCGCTGTGATCGGCGACTGCTCAGGTATCACCGGCGTGTTCGGCGGGGTTATTCCAGATGTTTTTGCGGGTTTCGGTGTGCGTTCACTGGGTTTTGCGTTGAGTGTTTGGCGGGTTTGCGGCGGCTTTCCCCTGTATTACAGCAGCCCTGTGGTGCTTGCTGAATACACCGCAGGGTCTCTGAAATGGGATCGCCAAATCGCACCGAATTGAAAAGAACGAAAAGTCACCGAACGTGCAGTGACTTTTCGATTCTCTTTGAATAACCCTGTCAGTTATCGTTTCTCTGGGCCTATTCTGGGGCTTGTGCCTGGAGCTGCAGCTCCATCAGCCCCTATGTTAATCCAGCCCTAACTCTTGTATTAGGCTAGGGTCAGACTAACGCATTTTTTGCGTTGTCCGTGAAAAAGTGCGTTCAAACGAATGGATGTATTTTTTCACGGAATACGCGAAAACGGTCATATGATGCGCATTTTCGTCCGTGATTTTGTAGGATCATCAATAAAACACTTTTTGCGTCTGGACGTTATGTTGGCCGGACATTAGCAGCGTCTGACATCTCCTAATCACGCACACACGCCTCTAGCAGACGCAGCGCACTCTGTACGTCAGTACTAGCGGTATCACGTACTTGAAAAAATGTGTTCGTTTGCCACTTGCGTTGCGCAGCCGCACTTTTGTGCGGCCGTTCTTCGTATGCTGCCCGGCATTGGACGTCATTTGCTGCTAGCACGGTCGTGATTTAGTGCTGCTAAACGCACGTTAATACTGCGTTAGTCTGACCTTAGCCTTAGAATGGGACAGTTATCTACATTTTTGACAATTGCACGTCAAAGGTGCAAGTCTACACTACCCTTGCACACATAAGATATAGAAAATACACAGTTGCTTCCAAGTGTTCTTTATTGCAACCCTTTGTGTATCTCTGAAACACAACTCCCATGATTCTCTGGCCATCTATTGCATTCCAAGAACTATGGGAAGAACATCTGTGTGTCCGGAGTTTGAGATCCCTGATCTTGTGTACAGTTATTTTATATTTAAGGTTTAATACGGCCAGTCAAAATATCAGTGTAGAGGCCAGGGATCTCAAACTCTGGCCCCCCAGATGTTTCTGAGCTACAACTCCCATCATTCTCTGGCCATCTATTGCATTCAAAAAATTCTGTGAATTGTAGGCCATCAACATCTGGGGGGGGGGCTGGAGTTTGAGAAGCCTGCCATTAAGAGAGATTAAATGCTTCCATCTCATTCTTATACACGAATAAAAGCACTTTACGGACATTCTGTAAGGGAACCGGAGTTAATATGCCTGACGCGGAACCTGGGTTTAAAAGGAAAGTGAGAAAAATATGTTTATGACCATGAGTAACCCGTCTATAGAAGGTATTTTCCAATGATTGACGTTGCAGGAGTACCTGTTTACAGAAACTAGGGGAAAGTCTGCTGGCATAACAAGGATACACACCGCAGCAGGACGAAACTAACAAATATGCAGAAAATGTTACTGCAAGATAAATACTATTTACTGTAAATTTTCAGTTCAGAAACATTAATGTAATAACTTGACAATGCCGACAAATCTAGAAGAAAACAGTCACATATGATGGACCAGTAAGCTGACGCTTTAGGCCTCTGTGTGAGGCATAAACCAGTATATAAATGTGTAACCACACACGATGAGCTTACTATAAAAAAAGCCCATACTATAGGGTGTGTACACACACAGCATTTATTACTTTCAAACTATTAATCAAACCGTCAATTTTGTTTTTCATTAATCAAATAAGAAACATCCCAAAAGAATAAAGCGGGACGAGACAAGCACCGCCATGTGTCAGCTGTCTGTTGGGCTCAGTCTGTTTTGTTTTCTTCTGTCAATCTCTTATTCACAATTTTATAATCACATGGAAGCTATAAATAAATGCATGAACTTCGGTAAATATCCTCGAGAAGTGAGAATTATAGGGCGCTGTTTCTTGAAACAAAATAGCAGGTTCAGTGTTAAAGCTGCAGTTTTAATTCGGCCCAAAAAATGTCCCCGCCTGGATTCAAATCAAATGGGTGCGAGCCTTCCGTTGGATAATTACTGCAGTGACGAATATGTTTCAGCATAAAATGAGGCCATGTGACTCCCTGAATATACTAAATGAGCAGGATTTTCCATCAATGGGGTTTTTCTTCCCTGATGGCACAGCGGGCATATTCCAAGATGGCAATGCCAGGATTCATGGGGCTCAAATTGAGCATGAGTGGTTCAGCGAGCAAGAGGCGTCATTTTCACACATGGAGTTTTCTTAAAAAAAAAAATTTCAAAAAGTTACCCTGCTTGAATATAATCACAAAGGATTGGATGAAAATGCGGAATAAAAAAAATAAAAAATAAAAAAATCAATGTCAACTTTACAGGTTGAAAATGATTTAAATCTGATCGGATGTTTACAATTTTTTCACATATTTTGATATGGCATTCTGATGTGACATGTACACATTGTAATGATAATTTTGAATTTGCTTAGTCAGCTGAAACAAAAAAATATACAATTTGTCTGGGTCCTACAATAAAGAAAGTCTTCAAATATGCTTTAAATGTCTTGAGCAAAAAATAGTCAAAATTAGCTCAGCACATGTGGGTGATATGGCTCAGCCAGTGGCGTAGCGTGGGGGTGGGAGGGCCCCAGGCGCAGTTTTTTTAGGGGCGCCGGTTTGGGGCGTCATAGTGGGCCCCCGCTGGTTTCCCTGTGATGATCAGTCATCAGTGCACACAGGCAGCCAGTGGCGCACTCTGTAAATGCCGCAGTCAATGACGGGCAATATATGAATCAGTCGGGCATATACGCTGTCAATGACGGGCAATATGCACGCAACGCAAGCGGCAAACACACACATTTTTGAGAACATGATACCGTTAGTATAGACGTACAGAGTGCGCTGCGTCCGCTAGCGGCGTGTGTGCGTGATTAGGAGGCGTCAGACACTGCTCATGTCCGGCCAACATAACATCCAGATGCAAAAAGTGTTTTATTGATGATCCGTACAAAATCATGGACGTAAATGCGCATCGTATAACCGCTATCGCGTGTTCCGTGAGAAAATAGAACGCATTTTTTTCACGGACGACGCGAAAAATGCGTTCGTCTGACCCTAGCCTTAGACTGGGATGCAGGCACGCTGCAAGTGCCACCGCGGCATTTATAGAGTGCGCCGCTGGCTGCCTGTTAAGTGCACTTGGAATCAGAGGGAAACCGGCAGGGGCCCACTGTGTCACCCCAAACCGGGCCCCTACCGACCCACGGGCCCTCAGAGCCGGTGTGCAACGGGTGGGGAGGGGCAATATATATCCATGTTTGAGCTACTGGGGGCAATATATATCCATGTTTGAGCTACTGGGGCAAATATATGTTTGAGCTATGGGGGCAAATATATTCATGTTTGAGCTACTGGGGGCAGTATATATCCATGTTTGAGCTGCTGGAGGCAATATAAATCCATGTTTGAGCTGCTGGGGCAAATATATTCATGTTTGAGCTACTGGGGGAAATATATATCCATGTGTGAGCTGTTGGGGGCAATATATATCCATGTGTGAGCTGCACATTACTGTGGGTTTTATTGCTGTGGAGCTCTGTGATACGCTCATACACTCTGCACATTACATTGTATCACAGTTAAGGGGTTCAATGCCCTAATGGTGGAAGGGAATCGGGGCATGCTACCGTGTCCACAGGTTGGGGGGGGGCACAATTCTTGGCTGGCCCCAGGCACTGACAACCCACGCTATGCCACTGGACTCAGCAGTGATACCGTTGACATGACAAGGCTATATCCTGGATACACTCAAGATCTATAAACCTCTACAGTGTGTATACTGTGGGCACTATTCCCTAGTGAATGCTAAGGTTAGCTTTCAGATGTGTAAGTGTTACCATCAGGTTAAGTGACTTTAACGCATATAGGATGTGCATCGGTGATTGCATTTGCGTATCCTATATTTAGCATGGGGAGCGCAATCAGTAATTAGCGTTTCGATAAGTAATGTATTACAAAGTGCTGGCGCCAATTATTGTCGGGAAATGTAAGCCAAAATTATAGCTACACCTAAAAGCTGTTGCTAAAGGATTCTGCCTTTGCAAAATCATTTGACACCGCCTAAATCCCCCCCAATAAATCCAATACTCGCCTCTCATCACGTAGCGAGTGCAGTGGCCCAATAGGAGGCTTATTGCTGCCAGGAGCAGAGTGAGACCGGGAACAAGTAGTTCCCAGTCTCCCTCAGTGATCACGCCGTGGCACTGCGTGATCTCGTGAGATCTCACAGGGCTCGCGGCCCAGAAGCACTAGCTTCCATGGAGTCCTATGGACTCAAAGTGGTGATTCTCTTTAGACCAGTGTTTCCCAAACCTGTCCTTGGGACCCCCAACCAGGCCAGGTTTTAAGGATCACCTTGGGGAAGTGCAGACTGAATCCTGCAATCACTGAGCAGCAAATCATATCACCTGTGCTGTGCTTCAGATATCTGGAAAACCTGTCAGTGGGTCCTGAGGACAGGTTTGGGAAACCCTGCTTTAGACCCTGCTCCATGGAGGGTTATGCAAGATTGTGGTTCTTCAGCCAGAACAGCGGAGAGAGAGCTATTGGTTTGAAGGAAGCGGCCTGTTCTCATTTTACATCAGTTTCTGTGAAAACAGACCTTAGGATACTCCTACACAGCTTGGTTGGGTCAACTGAGAACAAAACCACAGAAAAATGGACTCCGTTAATAATAAAAAAAACTCACAGCTTTATTGTTTTACTGCTGTCTCAGGAGTGCATGAATCCTCTTATGGTAACATAGAAATCTATTCAACCTTTGTATTTTGTTCACTATATCATGTTGAATTGCACGAAAAATGATGGACAAAACATTAATAACATTGCACAATTTCTCATGTTAAATTTGGCTTTGCCAGGTGATTGGGAACATGTACAATTAACAAGATTTGTTTCTAAAATTTGGTAGAGATGAGGCATTTGGAATAAAAAAAAAAAAAAATACACAATAAAAATAAAACTAGACATAGCATTCAACATTCTGCACCAGCACTCATAACGTAAAGCTCGTCTTGAACAATTTAAATATAAATAATCAGCAGTCCAGATACTGGACACCGAATAGATCTTCTAAGGTTCACAGGATGAAAGTGGATTTCACATTCCCTTCAATGCTGTGCCTTCATATAATGTTTCTATGGGATTGTGAATTCCATGGCTGAGAAAGTTGCAGATCGGCCAGTCTTCAGTCTGGTCCTCCCTGCCAATTTAAAGTCTTCAGACATCCCTAGGGGGACATCAAGAGAATCTGATATATAAAATAAAAATGTAAAATTTAACTTAGTCTATACAGAGCGAGAAGAGGATTCTTCAGGAACTGTGGACGAAGATGGCGATGCGTTTTCTTCATCCGTAGGCTCAGAAGGATCTTTTTCTTCATATTTTGGTGGTGGATCTGATGGAAACACTGCATTGGAGTAAGGCTCGGTGGACTGACTGGGCATAGGAATAGTGTATATATTTTCCTGATCACAAACACGATTGTGGCCATCACGATGCGACCTACAAAACAGAAAACGACAGTTTGATCCATGGATTATCAAGATTTTGTATACTGTTATTAATATGACCATCCTTTGATTGTCAAAACATTATTAAAAAGGGACACGCTGGGCACCAAGACCACTCAGTGTAATTTGAGCAATCACAGGGACCAGAATGTCCGTCCACACAGGCAGGGGTTTAGCTTGCAAGAAACAGATCCATGAGCGCTGACCTCGACTTCTTGGATCAGTTTCAGGGAGAGACGAAGAGACTCTTTTGGGGGTTCCTCCACCCAGCGTTTTTACCCAATTAGGGTGTGGTGGGGGGCATTCCTCACATCTATATTAAAATTTCACTTTTGACTAATGGCAAGATGAAAAGGATTACAAAATGGGTTAGAAGGTGTGGACAGATAACCTGAGGAGACCCCACACCTCTATAGGTTAGACGTGAATCCACCTACTAAGATATTATGATACTCTTTTACACAACATTCTAATAAAACATCAGGGTGGTTTATTTCACCTTAGCTTGTAGTAACACACCCCCCCCCCCGGACCCAAGGGAATTAATACCAAATAGCTTTCCCAGTTGAATGGTTAAAAGTCCAGAGTTTTCCTGATGAGGTTTACTCTACTTGGCCACTACGTAGGAAACTTTCCCAGACAGAACAAGTCTGACGTGACATTAATCTAATACACGTGTTATAACCAAGGTTTTGAACATTCCTTTGAATCTCCCTATGAAGGAGTTCCCTGTCGGTTTACACATCAGTGTATGTAAGCACCCCTAACAGAATAATAGTTGGGGGGGGGGGTGTTTAAAGACACTATACATGAACACAATACCTATGTGATGCTGCCCAGTTGGGATACTCAGGTTTTTGTTCTTTTGACATAATGAAAAAGATTTCTTTAAATAAAAAAATATCACATCAGGCATTGTCCAACTCTTTGTGTACTCTACATCCAGGTCTACACGGCCAATGGGCAAACAGGGCAAATAGTAGGTGAGCCACGAGGGTCATATGCCATCTGGGGACATCAAAGTATATTGGATGTCCAGTTTGCAGCTACTTGAACTTAGAATATTCAGGCTTATAAAGTGAATTTGTAAATTTGGATACAAATCGATCCGAGTAATCAAAAACACTTGTGGAACTCCAGCGATGCAGAAGTTGAACGGGCGCAGAAGCTTGAAGTCTTGTAACAGAGTAACCCTTTGCACTCCAGCACTGCAAAGGGATACTTTATTTCAAAAGGGTAACAGATGGCAGATCAAAAAAAGCATTGCTTTTCAAGTACTGTATATAACCAAATCATACATCCAACTGAAACAGAACTTCAGCTGACCATTCACAGCTAAATGGTGACTGCTTATTCAAAGTGCACACATGTAGGAGGGGAGTGCCCAAGTTTACTCATTGCTCAGATATAAAAAGGCACAGTTCTGGTCCCGTATACATCTGTTAATGCCAAGCAACTCTCTGTACAGGTGACATGGCAAACACCTGCCATAGCTTTGAATATATATATATATATATATATATATACCAGGAAGGATACATTGAGATTTCTCGTTTTCAAGTATGTCCTGGGTTCATGAGCATTGAAATTTTACAGTTGTTACAGAAGTAATAAATGCAAGATATTAAAAACAAAAACACAAATATACAGATTAACACGGAAAATAAATATGTAAGTAATATAGTTACTAGGTTACAGGTTTACAGGTGCATTCTGTACCGAGGTATGCTAGTAAGGAGCTCAAGTGACTTAAGACTGGGGGAAGATTTGATGGGGTCTGGAAGGTTATTCCATAAATGCGGTGCTCTGTAGGAAAATGAGGATCGAGCCACTGTCTTTTTGTATTGTGGTATTGCAAGTAAGGTGCAGGTCCTGGATCGGAGGTTGTAGGATGAGGGAACTGCTAGGGGAAGCAGACTATTCAGGTAGGGTGGCAGCTTCCCAGAGAAGCTCTTAAACCCCAGGTTGGAAAGGTGAAGGGTGCGTCTAGATTCCAGCGACGGCCAGTTTAGTTCTTTTAACATGTCACAATGGTGGGTCATGTAGTTACATTGTATAACGCATTCTGCCGCTTTGTGCTACAATGTAGTAAGTTTCTGAAGGTGTGTTTGTGGGGCCGCTGCATACACTACATCTCCGTATTCAATAGCCGGCATAAGCATTTGTTGTACAATCTGCTTTCTTACCGCAGGGCTCAGGCAGGATTTGTTTCTGTACAGGGCACCTAGTTTGGGGTAAAGTTTAGATGAAAGTTTTTCAATGTGGGGGCCAAAGGATAGATTTGGGTCTAACCACATACCTAGATATTTGAGAGAAGTGACTGTGGTCAGCGTGCCATTTGATTTTGTCTGACATGTAGATGGGGATTTTGCAGTTTATGTAGTTTAGGTGCTGTTCCAAAGAGCATGGTTACAGTTTTGTCAGTATTTAGAAAAAGTTTGTTATCTGTGATCCACTTTTCTACCTCCGTGACACATGTTGCGATCCGTTGGATACATATGATTCAAACAAGGTTAGCGTGTGATCACCAATACCAGAGTTTAAGTTTTTGTAATAAGATGCCATGGTCTACTGTGTCAAAGGCCTTGGCAAAAATCAAGAAAGATGGCTCCAGTTAGGTCTCCTTGTTCCATGCCAGCTTGGGTATCATTGCAAACTTTTAAAACGGTGGTTGTAGTTGAGTGATTTGGACGGAAGCCGGATTGATCTGGGGTTAAATAGTTTGAAGATTGATAATCACGTAATTGTGTGTACATGCATTTTTCAAAACTTTGGACGGTAGTTGGATACCAAAGTACTGTCACCACTTTTATGGATAGGTACCACTTTTTCGCAGTCTTCCATAGTTTGGGAATGTATCCAGTTGCCAGTGATTCATTGAGGAGTGTTGTGACAGGTTTTCCAATTTCTGGGGCACTGATTTTCAGCAGCATTGCTGGGATTTGATCAGGTCCAGATTGGTATTTCATTTTTTGATTACAGAGTAGTTTAGTAACTACACTGACAGGCACTGGTCTAAAGTTGAATCTATCTGCGATATGGGGTCCCTGCATGGTTGGGAGGTGCCTGACCCGTGTGTGGTCTTTCTGTAGGTGTGTCATTTACTAGCTTAGCAATTAGGGTGGTGGCACACCCAACAAAATAATTATTAAAGGCATTTTCAACATCTAGGGGGGGGGGGGTGTTGCAGAGTTTGGTTTAGTTGTTTACTTTGATAGCAGCCGGCTGGGAGTGGACTGGGGGTGCTTGTATGTTACTTATGATTCTCCAAAAATTTCTAGGGTTTGATAGGTTATAGTTTAGGTTTTCATTGAAGTATTGGGCTTTAGCCATTTTTGTTTGTTTTGTACATGCATTCTGGCATTGTCGGTATTCACAGTGATCATTCATGGAAACAGTACTCTTGAAATTTGACCACAGTGAATATCTAATCTGGTACATTTGTGTAAGATCAGCTGTAACCCAGGAGAGATGAGCCCCTTTTACTCTAAGGGTTGATAAAAAGGGATTAAAATCCAGTGTGAGAGGTTCTCAGGAATGAAACATTCTCAGGTCAAAGTGATCCCTCTCCGGGTCTCTTCCAAATTACTGGCTAGGGATATCACCAGATCGTCATGACGAAAGCGGTTTTCTTAGCTTCCAGCTTGCAATGCCTCTATGGGATGACATACAAACACACTATATATAGGCAGTAATATTATCTGTACCTGCGATTAAAAATGCTGCTATATGGAGGAGGATTTTCATTCATAACTGTAATGTTACCGACCCCCTGTCTCGCTATTGAAGAGTCTGCAAAATATGAGGGTGGCGGTGGTGGGAATAATATGATTTCATCACCTGAAATGGGAGGAGACAACGACATTTAAATCCATAAATAATTTCAAAATTTGCAAGTACATATCATTTAGAATCAGCATATCACAACGCATTGTGCACGGATAGAATAGATTTGTAAACCTTTGAGTGCTGTATTAATATTATCGCCTGGAAAGAAGTCACTATTCGTTAATAAATCAGGCTGTGCTCAGGATATAGCTGTAGCCCCAGACAAAAAAATGCCCCAATGGTCTTGTGGAACAAGGTTGTCCATTGCGCTTAAATGTCAGGCTTTACACCAGTGAGGTCAGTGCAGGGCCGGCCCAAGACATTGTGCTGCCTGGAGCGAAGGATGAAATGCTGCCCCCCCCACAAAAAAAAACAGTGTATATGAGCATATCACAGTGCGCCACAGCAATAAAAGTGGGAGAAAGAGAGCGACTTATACTTACCAGCAGGCTCGGTCTGCCTCCATAATGCTGCCCAGCGCCTGCTTCTCTCCCTTCACAGAGCTGTTTCTCCCCCCCATCTGTGAAATTCGGCTGAATGTCCGGGTTAACTCCCTGTCTGGGCACCACCAGGAGGCATCACTGGAGCATTGCATGCTGGGACATGTAGTTCTAAACTGGTTCTCTGCAATATGTAGTAAACCAGGCTAGAACTACACTTCCCAGCACGCAATGGTCTGGTGATGCAAGCAGGTGGCGCCCAGACAGGGAACTAGTCCGGAAACTCGGTGCAGAACAGCCACTGCGTTGGCCTCCATGAGATGCCAGCGCAGCGGCGCTGTTTAGCAAACAGTTCCGGGGATCACCAACAAAATCAGCTGCTCCCGCAAAATCAGCTGCCCCAATATCTGCTGCCTGGAGCAGTTGCTCCGAACCGCTCCATGGTCGGGCCGGCCCTGGGTCAGTGACTGGTGAGGCACTGACTAGTATCAGAGTCAGATATACACGGGTTACGTAGGTTCAATGCTCCCCAGGACCAGGCTGCTCTCAGTGCTCCCCAGGAGGTGCCTCCAGGCACACAGTCCAGTGGCACGCCCCCATGACTAACAAGGACAGTCACAAGACTGTCCTGTGTCAAAGCATGCCTCCCATGGAGGCGTTTTTTGAATTGCTTGAGCTTAAGGGTGCTTTCCTATTGGTCCAAGAAATTCCATTGCCTCTGAGGCACTGAAGAGCGTAGAGTCAGGAAGTAGGTGGCGCTAGACGTGCGCTGCAGACTTCATTGAATCTATTAGCCAGCTTGAGCTACGCAAATGGGTGGGGGCAGAGCAGGCTTCCACTGCCCTGTGATGATGCACATCACAGCAGCCAGAGAAGAAAAAAAAAAAAAAAGCTGGGCAGAGACAGGGGAGCGTGGAGCAGGCGAGTATGAGAATTTTTTTTTTTTTTTAAATAGCAGGATTTTAAAACTTTACAGTCCCCACTTAATGGAATTATGCCACACCTGACTGCACGTCCCTGCTTTACACCCACACGTACGCTCAATTCTTGATTGACCCTACGTGGCATTTAGGAGTGAGCGAGCCATTTCAATTGGGATGTCACTTGTAATTGATAAAGTGTTTGGCACAGCCTTCAAGGACACGATACACACGCTGTCTTGGAATAGTGGACCATTGTTTTTTCAACGTTTGTGTGATCTGTCGCTTAGAAAACCGAAGCTACACTAACACAGCACCAAGTCATTGGCTCGTGACCAAATCCTGTAGTCTTCTCAATATAGAACGAGATTTTTCTATGGAAATACAGTAAGGGCGAGATATATTTGGACACAGGCACAATTTTCATACTTTTGGCTTTGTATGCCGCCAGAATCAAATTAAAATGAAACAAAATGAATTTGAAGTGCAGACTTGCAACTTTAATTCAAGGCGGTTGAACATAAATCTCAGGTACACATTTTAGGAACTGCAACCATTTTTATACACAGTCCCCCATTTTCAGGGGCTCAAATGTAATTGGACAAATATAAAATCATAAATAAAATGTTCATTTTTAATATTTTGTAGAGAATCCTTTACTGGCAATGTCTGCCTGAAGTCTGGAACCCATGGACGTTACCAAAGGACTTTCTTTCCTCCTTTCTGATGCTTTGCCAGGGTCTAACTGCAGCTGTCTTCATTTCTTTGTACGTGGGTCTTTCTGCCTTTAGCTTTTCCTTCAGCAACTGAAACGCATGCTCAATTGGGTTGAGATCGGGTGATTGACTTAACCATTGCAGAATATTCCACTTTTTCTTCAAAAACTCCCAGTTTGCTTTTGCAGGGTGTTTTGGATCATTGTCCATCCAATCATCTTTGCTGCATTTGCCTGAATCTGGGCTGACAGTATAGCTTTAAACACTGCAGAATTCATCCGGCTGCTTCTGTTACACCATCAATAAACACCTATGACCCAGTGCCAGTGGAAGCCATGCTTGCCCATGCCATCACACTACCTCCACCATGTTTTACAGATGAGGTTGTGCGCTTTGGATCATGAGCGGTTCCAAGGCCGCGACACGCTTTTTTCTTCCTATCATTCTGGTACAGATTAATCTTACTTTCATCCATCCAAAGAATGCTTTCCCAGAACTGGTCTGGCTTTAGATTTATTTTTTTGCAAAATCTAATCTAATCTGGCTTTTCTATTGTGCGGACTGTTGAACCCTCTGTATTTGCGCTCATGAGGTTTTCTCTTGATTGTAGACTTTGACAAGGAATACGCCCGCCTCCTGGAAAGTGTCCTGCACTTGTCTGGATGGTGTGAATGGGTTTTTCTTTACCATAGAGAGAATCCTGCAATCATCCACCACTGTTGTCTTCCATGGACGTCGAGGCCTTTTGATGTTGCTGAGCTCAAAATTCCTCAAAATTGTCCAAACTGTTGATTTGGCCACTCCTAATGTTGCCGCCATCTCTGCTGGATTTGTTTTGTTTTTGAAGCCTTACAATGGCCTGTTTCTCTTGCATGGACAGCTCCTTTGAATGCATGATGTAGGTTCACAGCAATAGATTCCAAATGCAAATAGCACACTTAGAAGCAACTCCAAACTTTTTACCTGTTTAATTGAAGAATAAATAACAAAGGAGTAGCCACACCTGGCCAGAAAACAGCTTTTGATTCAATTGTCCAATTACTTTTGGTCACTCGAAAAAAAAGGGGGGGATGGCTACACTTAAGAGCCATAATTCCTAAACCCTTCCATCGATTTGGATGTACATATCTGCAAATAAAACCTGAGTGTGTACTTTCAGCCCATATCCATTATATAACTATAGCTGGAGTAGATTTTGGCAAATACCTTAAAAAAAATTAAATTGTGCCAGTGTCCAAACATATGGACCCAACTGTAAATGTTGACATCAGAAAATCCTGCATTTTTCATTCATCAAGAAAAGACAAGACTTGGCCAGGGATTGGCTGCATATAATAATTGACAAGCACATGATCTGTTTGGTTAGAGTAAATGCACTTTCCCAGCATGGAAGGTGTAAAAGTGAGAATGAGGATGGGGTATGACCGGTCATGGTGTAATGTCCCTTACCGATTGATCAGTAATATGACCCTTAGCCGGTAATGAAGATCTACTAATGATTATCAGCTGCTGCCATATTTCCCATTTGGGCCTCTCTGTTACTGGCTCTGCTAGAATAGGACGCAGAGTGTGTAAAATGCAATAAATCACAGCGTTCCCAAATACTGAAGCCAGTATAGGAGAAACTGTCCAACACAGGAAGAAAGAGCCATAGGACTAGTCTACATTAACCAATGAATGCGACAGAAAATTGCATTTTGAGTACTTCATAAAAATGCAATCTACATTGGAAAGAAATTACACATTTTTCTACCTTAAAAAGTTGGAAATCTTGGGAATTATTTTTTTATGCAGCCATCAGACAAAAATTTGTAAGTATGATGACTATAAACCTCAATTTAAATACCCACTTACCCACGGTTATGTGGAAAGGCTCGTCTCTGCTAGTGTCGAGGTCATCGACGGTAGAGTCATTGCGATTACTGGCTTCACGCCTTTTATTAATATGGGCAGCTACAAAGAAACTCAATCCAATGAGGACAATCAGAGGCCCCATTATTTGCAGGGAAAGGAAATCACAGTGTCTGGAGTTTGGTACTGTACCATTAACGTTTGAAGACGCACATTCTGGGATCCATGCTCCCAAGACGCTAATGAGTATTCCACTGGTCACAAACAAGAAACCGAACATCAGAAACTGGACAAACTGGCGACTTTCGCCACAGAGGAATCCGCTATCTGGGTCAGTACAATCTCCTGACTGTTGTCTCCGTCGGCGTTCAAGCCTGGATTTAGATCGTGCCACCAAGATAGATGCCAAACCAATGGCAGCAAGTGAAGGTCCCACCACTTTGAAGGCAATGTTGCAGGTGGAGAAGCTGCTCATTTGGCATGTCTGGAAACCAAAGACAGAAAGTACAAACCCGGCACAGAACAGCATCCCGCCAAGCACAAACATGACGAATATGAACTTGCTCGTGCACCCCGGGCTGTGAGACCCAAAGGCGAAGGAAAGAAAAGTGGGCTGCATTTTAAGAGGAGGCTCTCAAGATTCAGTATTACGATGGTCTCCGGACAATCATCTGGTGGTACCTAAAAAGAAATGACATTGCAGTTTAGAAAGTGGCTACCGTAATCTAATTTACCAACAATAATAAAAAGAGGAATTAAAGTAGAAATCTAGAAATCCTTTATTAGTCTGCACAGCTTCAGTCTAGGGTCACTTGGGTAGTTATGCCGGTCGAGATTTAGGAGCAATGGTAAAAGAGAAAGAAAGAAAATAGAACCATCAAACAAAGGGTCAGTAACCTTGGTTCTCTAGATGTTTTGCAACTACATACTCCATGAGGCTCAGACAACCTAATGAGTAGCTAGGCATTATGGGAGATGTAGTTCCATTCCAAAACACAAAAGTGGAGCCAAGATTGCTGACCCCTGCTCTTAGCTCTATAAAATGTTATTTAATGGTTTCTCTAGCGCAGAGGGTATTCAAGAAAAAGGATTTTAGAGCATGAAGGCAAAAACCTCAAAATAAACCAAGCTTCTAGAGGGTTCTATTATACTCATTTCATTTTGTGGTTGACATCCTTTCAAGTGTTTTTAAGATATCAGGGGTGTAATCTTGTTTAGGTCGGCTACACCTGGACCTAGGACAGAAGCTCGAGGCCCTTTCTTTTAGGGCTCCAATATTTCCAGGGTGTGCGGGTGTCTTTACTAAGGGTTCCTCCATGTATTCAGGGTGTGCGGGTGTCTATATGAAGGGCTCCTCCATGGATTCGGGATGCTGGGTGTTTATATGAAGGGCTCCTCCATGGATTCGGGGTGAGCGGGTGACTTCACTAAGGGCTCCTCCATGTATTCAGGGTGTGCGGGTGTATTTACTAAGGGCTACATGTATTCTGGGTGCGCGGGTGTCTATACTAAGGGTTCCTCCATGTATTGAGGATGTGCGGGTGTCTATATGAAGGGCTCCTCCATGGATTCAGGGTGTGCGGGTGTACAACATATTGCTGGGAGATTTATAGCATAGAAACCAAGTCTCCAAATTTATACTATTCTTAAAATTCACTTTGTGTAAATAAGATACAAATTTAATTTTGAAGAAATCAAAAACCGTATTTATAGAACTTTTCATTATATATTGTAAGTTTTTATCTTAAAATAAGAACAACTACATACACATGAATCTGTTATTAGATGGGGGGGCAGCACCCTGCCTAAATATGCCCCTGTGAGAGATTATTTTTATTGAATAGGCTTGCTATGCAATTTCTCTCTCCCCTTGGATTTATTGCACCAATTGAGGTCTAAGACATCGGTTGCCCCTGACCTTTATTATCCCTTAGGCTAGATTTACCTTTTCAGCAGTGAGGTGCTACCTTTGTCCATTAAGTACAGGTGTTATCTGTTACTTTCTTTGCATTTCTTTCCTGTCCTCCTCAAGATAAACCTTCCTTGTTTGGGTCCCTGCTGAGAGCTGCTCTCCTTGTAATATACTTTATTACAGGTTTTAAAGCAAAGGTTAAATTCCCTTGCACATATCTCCATGGTTTAAGGCTTGATGGAACACTAAAAGGAGAATCTCTGTAAAGATAGTCCGCTGGTTCTCTTGTCTTCTCAATGATGATCGCAAAAATATTTCATTGTCAAGTATTGAGAGAATATTCACAACATTCTAGTCATAAAGGCCATAGGCATGCCCACGGGGTGTACTGGGTGTGCCTGGGCACACCTAAATTCAACAGTGGCCCAGCTGGCTGAATCCCATGGACAGACACAGGGCTCCATCATTTAAGATCCCCTACAATCCTTGGTGATCTGAATGGTCATGGGCATGCAAAGCGATCTGTGCTTCCAGCACAGACAGCAAAGCACGTCCCGCGCTGGACTTCGACACGCACTCACTGAGTCAGAGTGGCACCAGCACTCAGGTGGATTTGTATTAAGGTCACCAGTGCTGCATCAATGATCTACTCCCCCTCTTCCTATGCCACTGGACCACCAGGGATTCAGCCCCCTCCCTGCAAAAATGGTAAGCAGGAGAGGCAATGTTAACAGTATACTTTTTATGTATTGAAATAATTTTAATATATAATTTAGATTAATAATAAAATTATAATGGAGTTTTTTTGCAGTGGGGTCTGCGATATACATATACCCAATGCACATTACTGTGCGTTTTAATTCTGTAAAGCTCTATGATACAGTAATGTGCGGGGTGTATGGGGAATTTCACCATTCGTTTAAATTTAGTGGCAGGTCGTCTATTCCCCAAAACCAACTGAATTTGTATACTCTTTATTCCCGTCCTGTTCGGACTGTGGGTTAACCGGAATTTTGGACACTCAGTATTCTGCTGTTGCCCATTCCTGCATGACACATACAGGGTTATTCAAAGAGCCCCGAATTGTGGCTGAAAGTTAACCGAACAGTGAAATTCAGCGTAAGGTTACTTCTCCTGGCGAATTGCCTGGACATACGGTGCCTGTTCGAGGGCAGTGAAATCCCCATAGAGAAGCAATGCTTAGTCTATTCAGAGACCAGAAACCAGCAGTGAAAAGTTGCTGAATTGCCCTGCCATTCGGTGGTTTCATTTGACAGGTTTATTCAGGCGAATCCCATAGGCTTCAATATTAAAAATATTCCCATTTTAATCCAATAAACTGTTGATTATAATATTCTGCAGTAAAAAGTCTCTTTATTTTTAGGATGTTTTAGACATTTTTCGGGATTTTTTTTGCGTGAAACTTTTTTTCCGTTTCTTTTTTTCTGTAACAGCCTTTTTATTATCATTCATTGGATCTTATATGTAAATTTCAGACATTTTCGTTCTGTAGATTCTTTGCAAACAGGGTTTCACTTTTCAAACAGTCAAGCGTACTGGGGTTTTTTTTCCCCCCCACTCCATTCGTCTTCATGTCGGGTTTTTCCGGTGGCTGCTCTGCGCTGTGATGGGCGGCTGCTCGAGTTTCTCCGGCGTGTTCGGCGGGGTTAATCTAGATGTTTTTGCCGGTTTCGGTGTGCATTTGTCTGGGTTTTGCGGTGAGTGTTCGTCGGGTCTGCGGCGGCTTTTAACTACACTACAACGGCCCTGTGGTGTTTGCTGAATACACCGCAGGGTCGCCGAAATGGGATCGCCAAATTGCACAGAATTGAAGAGAACGAAAAGCCACTGAACGTGCGGTGACTTTTCAATTCGCTTTGAATAAACCTGACAGTGAGGCTTTATTAGCTGCAGCCATTGTTGCGGAGAAAGAAGTTTTGGTATCAGTCCCTTTAAGCCCAAATCTGGAACATCCAGTGCCCGGAATGAACGTACTTATACAGGGATAGCTCTGCCAGCTCAGACTGCATGAAGAGCGGAAGTGACACACTAACAAGGAGTAAAAATCAGCTTGAGGCTCGGACGTGGTGCCATGTTACAGGAAACGATTAGCTCCTATACATGATTAGAAGCTGTTAATTTGCAGCTAGAGATGAAGAACCACCTCTTCCATCATTACTTGCTCTGGTACTCAGAACCTAATACTGGCTGTTAGAACTTAAATAAAATCACTTCCTTACCTCTGATCCTAAAGAACAGAGGACGGTGCGATCCACCAATTGCTCAGACCACAAGCAGCAGACCACTGCGAACAAATAGTTTGCAGTGTCCTTCTGTGGCTCCTGTGTAAGCGCACTAGCCCCTTCAAGGCACCTCTTTGTAGAGTACTCACTCTACAAAACAGGTGCCTTGAAGGGGCGAGTGAGCTTATGTTGCAATGGCCATTGAAACAAACTAAAACCTCCTGATAGAAATTAGCTCAGATGACACCTTTTTTCTCTTGTTAGGTTTTATACATGAACTGGGCTGTTACTCCTGGTTGTTGCAGCCCCTCTGGTGAGTATGGGCGCGACGCCATATTTTCTGTATGTATGTATATTAATTAATACCCCTCTCTGTATAAATGTATAGAACATCCTCCTGCATTAATGCCCCTCTCTGTATAGAACATCCTACTGCATTGGCATGTGGAGGGTGCAGAACTTCGGAATGCAATGCTTATCCAGCACAGGAGAGGGAACTTTTACTTAAACTTTATCTCTGTGGGGGACACAGGAATACAAAAGCAGGGGAGAGGGAAAATATTGACGTAAATTGGTCTGAAAGCTCAGAAGAGATGACCGGTGCAAATTTATTTTTATAATAAAATAAAGCACTTTAAATCCAGGGAAAACATTCAAATAAATCACACTGAAGGCTCATAATGACAGAGTAACTGAGAGCTGGATACTAAATGTATCAGATGTAAAAAAAACAAAAAAACCTTTATAACAAGCAGCACTGGGAGAGGAGAGGGACTTTACATAAAACGTGTATTATAGATGAGGAAAGGGGGATAGTGATCCTGGATAATATAAAATGTATCAGACCTAAGCCCCTATTATGCAGAGCGGGAGAGAACACACATTTCATAAAGTCCCTCTCTTCTCCCAGCGCTGCTTGCTATAAAGGGGTTTTTACTATCCAGCCCTCCTCTGTCATTAGCTTTCAGTGTGATTTATTTGAATGTTTTCCATCTCCAGCTGCTTTTATCATCTTGTCTGCCTCATAGACATGCACGGGTTAAGTAAAGGTTTCCTCTCCTGTGCTGGCTGGCTGTGCTGCAAGTAAGTATTCTGGAGCTCTATCACTGTCAGTTTCAGGTAGAGGTCAGGAAGGATTATGAATACAAACTGTAGCTTTGCGATGTTGCGCTCTTCATTGCTCGTCTCCTTCACTCAATGTAATATCACAAAAAAGAAATAGAAGGGTTCGGTAGAGGCGCTCGTATCTAGATGGATTGGTTTAGGTCAGTGCTGCCAACTAGGGGGTAGCACAGGCTCTCGAGGGAATGTGCAAATACAGTCGAGAAAAAGGGTACGGGGTTCCTAGTGGCACAATAAATGGTAGATATACTCCTACTGTGATACGTCCCAGAACGTATCAATAGCTAGTTGCATGTACCATACACGTTACAATATTTGGTACAAAATTCAAATCACAAAAGGGTATAAAGTGCTAGTGCAACGATTTAAAACGTGCAATAGAAAAAGTGCGAATGCACCCCCTTTCCAGATTAAAAAAATATCATCTATGTGTCACTTATAACAGACCAGATTGTCATACACAGATAAAAATGATTCCTCCCAATGCGCCATAAAAAGATTAGCATATGACGGGGCAAAACGGGTTTCCCATTGTGGTGCCGTTGAGCTGCAGATAAAAGTCATCTTTAAAATAGAAATGGTTATTCTTTAAAATCAATCGGATACCTTCTGAGATAAAAACAATTTGTTCCGGTTGCAGTATATCATCTTTTCTTAGAAAATGTTCAATGCCCTCGATCCCTTTATTGTGCAGGATGATAGTGTACAGAGATTGCACATCACTGGTTACTAGTAAGAAATCATCTTGCCATACCACTTCTTTTAAAATGTTCAGAATACCGGTTGTGTCCTTTTTAAATGTGCTGTTGTATTCACGACATAGGGCTGGAGTTGATGGTCTATATATTCTGATACTCGGCTTGAGGATTGAACCGACGCCGGAAATAATTGGTCTCCCTGGTTTCTTCAAGTCTTTTTATGTATCTTCGGTAGAAAATTGCACCATCACCCTCCCCCTTTTTATCTCCCGTCTATCTCCTGCGGAGTCCATCCGAAGAAGTCCGATTTATATATTTGTGGAAAAGGGTAATACTGACAATAATTGTGAGCACTTTTTTGTTGCACAACCCATCCACTTAGGAACTGGAGAAACGAATGACAAAGATACCAGACTCCTAAATACGCACTGAACATTGGCGCATAGTCCCTTTCTCGGACTTTATTGGATGTTCTAGTCTGAACTCTGTCTTGATTTCAATACCGATTTATCCGCACTATTTGCACCTTGTCGATGCATTCGCACTTTTTCTATTGCACGTTTAAATCGTTGCACTAGCACTTTATACCCTTTGTGATTTGCATTTTGTACCAAATATTGTAACATGTATGGTACATGCAACTAGCTATTGATACTGTGATTCCTCCCAGAACGTATCACAGTAGGATTATATCTACAATTTATTGCGCCACTAGGAACCCCGTACACTAATATCACAAAAAGGACTGAAACTAAAATGTAGTGCATTTTATTTTAGTTTTTCGTTTTTTGTACTGAGCAGTTTCGTATCTCGAGTCATACAAAAACTAAATTATCCCAAAATTCGGACTAAATCGTTCTAGTACTAAAACGAATGCACATGTCTAGTGCAGAGCTTGCGCAGGATCCTGGAGTCCTGAATTTAGCTGCTAATACCGTAGCTTTGTATGAATACAGCCGATAATAGGGAGCCGCAGATGGAAAACAGTTTGCATAGGATTTATGTGCGCCACTATTAAGGGCCTGGTGTCTGGAAACCAAAAGCTATCTGGCTACTATAGTTGATATGATATATACACAGAGAAAGGGGGGGGGGGTTGTGAGGGTCCTGAGAACGAGCAACAGCACTAGTGGCCTGCTCTACAGTGGGGCCCGCTCAGATCTCACAAGCTAAAACCTTGTTTGTGCCATTACAGGGATGAATTCTCCATATGCAAATCAGCCTGCTCTCACCCAGAAAGGGTGGCCAGTACTGATTGCTAAGGACGCCATCCCTGCACGAGAGGTGCAGCAACCCCCGACGATCGTTTCGGCCTTGTCAGGAGTATAGCAGGGGTGTGGAAATTTAAAAATAATCTACTTGTCCAGATAAAAATAATTTCAACAAAATAGTGTTTATTAAATAGAGGTCTTTATTCAAAACAGCCTAGAGAGGCAGTGTCAGATGGGACGCTGCCTCTCCAGGCTGTTATGAATAAAGGCGTGTGTGTGCGCGCGTGTACACTGCAGCCCACAGTGTGAATGAAATTATATATATATATATATATATATATATATATATATATATATATATATATATATATATTATATATATATATATATATATATTATTTTACACATTGCAGCCGTGCTAGGAGTAGCCATGCATGGTTAGTGGCTCAGGCAGAGCATCATGCACTACTACTCCCAGCAGGCTCTGCCCGAGCCACTAACCATGCACTGTGCATGGTTATTGGCTCGGGCAGAGCATGCTGGGAGTAGCAGTGCATGGTTAGTGGCCAGGCAGAGCATGCTTGGAGTAGTATTGCCAGGCAGAGCATGCTTGGAGTAGTATTGTCAGGAAGAGCATGCTAGGAGTAGTAGTGCCGGGAGTAGGGTCAGGGTACAGGACACGCACCTGGCATCTGTCGAAGGCCTCGTGGCTGCAGATTGGAGAGGTGCGGCGGAGTCTAACGGCGCTGCGGGAAGTCACTCGCCTCGTGGCCGGGGTCCCATGTGAGCCTCCCCGTGCTCCCCCTCAGCTTCAAGCGCAGCTCCAAGTAACAGAGAGTCACATTGTAGAGACATGGACAGGGCGAAAAGCCACAGGAAAAGCCGGCAGCCCCCGGGGAAGCCGCATCCTGAGGGCATTGGAGAGGGAGAGGAGGAGCCGGGCTCTGGGAGCGGTCCTCATACAGGCTACGGGGAGCCATGCTCACACTTTAAAGAAGGAGAGGCGGGGACACCAAGGTGGGGAATGGCAGCTCAGCCCCCCCGGGGCTGAGTGGCTTACCTCAGGGAGGGGCGCGTGAGGCTCAGGGTACAGGCAGGGATCAGCTAAAGAGCCATGAGCAACGCACCAACATGCAGCCGCTGATCCAGAACTAAGCACCGTGGCCGAGTGCGAAGGACGCCAAGCCCTCACGGTTGGACACACCCACAGTCCGTCGGGCTTCTTGCCCGACGGACTACATCTAAAAACACACACACACACACACACACACACACACACTTGTCCGGCGCCCGGATCTTCATGTCCCGGGCGTCGGGCGATAGGATTCCCACACCCCTGTATAGCTGACACCCCTCTAGGCACATCAAGCAAGGGGTCCACGTCTGGATAACCCTGTAAACATAGTGAGAGAAAGTGGGGGGGGGGTGATGTATGATATATACACCCAAGGTTACGTACAAGCCATAGAAATATACCTTCGCAATTAAACACAGAAATTAAAGAGCATATACTCTGCATTCATGCAGATCTTCATACGCAATAAAATTCACACATACGATGACACATCACAAGAGCATAAGGGTACACATACCAGCATTACACACAAACACACACCTGCATTTGCAAAGTTGTATGCTATATGTCCGTGCACATACGCATTCGTCCAAATGTACGTTACCATCAAGGTGAGTATTTCATTTACACTACTCAACATATGTACAGTATGTCAGGTATCCAACCTCGGGACCACTCACCTCCTCACCACGATGGTGTACAGCGGCGCCATGGACGCGGCACCATACAATGCTGCACTCCCTTCAGCGAAGGGGGCTTCTCCCCTCAGGACCTGCGGGAAGCGCGGGGCATCTACAGCTTGACGCATGGAGCCAAACACCAGCATACTCCCTCTGTCTACCATGCATCTCTAAGGGCGAGCACGCCACACCACGCCCCCTTTTCCCTCCGTCTCTTCCTGGCACTCAGTGATGACATCATCGGTCAGCTCAATGGGAGTAGGGGGTGGAGCCATATCCCAACACTATTTAAACCCAGCTCTCACTAAGCACAAACGCTCTGGTATAGAGTACCCTACCCCTTGCTAACACATACCTTACTCCAATACCTTCTGATTGGAATCTACATGTACCGAACCTCTTTGCCTGTCTCCTCGTTTATGCACCGAAGCTGCCTGCCCTCAGACTATATTGCCGTTCCTGACTATCCTCCTACATCTAACCAATCAGTTCCTGCATCCTGAGGTCTCCACCCTTCCTGAAGACATTCCTGAGACAGTAGTGATGGGCCAAACACCCACCATGTGCGGTTCGCAGTCGAACTCGAACACCCAAAAACGTTCGACCGCGAACTTTAAAACACAATTCGAACACCATGCAAGTCAATGGGGCTTGAACGTTCAAAAATGAAAGTGCCCTCCAAGAGGGCATATATGCAAGATATTGGCCATAAAAAGTGTATGGGGGTCCGGGGGGGGGGGGGGGAGTTTAACACTTTCACTGCTGAGTGCTGAGCCATTTCACCGCTGTGCGCTGAGCTAATTTTTTACCGCTTTTGCTCATGTTTAAAAGCGGTTTGAAGCCATGGGAGATGTTTGACCAACAAGGAGTGGGAAATGTTTATGAATCCCATAGGCTTCAATGTTAAAAATATTCCCGTTTTAATTCAATATCCAATAAACAGTTTATTATTATGTTCTGGCGTAAAAAGTCTATTTTTTAGGATCTTTTAAGCATTTTTTGAAAACTCCACCCCCCCCACCTCCTACTTTCCACGAACGTCCCGAAAAGTTTGACGTACGCGAACTTTCGAACAGCCGATGTTCGAATCGAACCGGCAGCCCATCCCTAATGTACAGCTCTGCATTCAAACAATACATAAGAACACAGCAAACCATCACACACTAAAACTATAGATTACCTATTTGCCTAGAGTTAAAAACGTCCACTCACCTTGGGAGAATGTTCCTATAGAGCAGGGTTTCCCAAACCTGTCCTCAGGGAACACTAACAGGTCAGGTTTGCCAGATATTGAAGCACAGAAGATATTTGCTGCTCAGTGATTGGAGGATTCAGTCTGCATTTCCCCAAGGTAACCCTTAAAAAAACCCAAAAAAACTAGTCTGGTTGAGGGTCCCAAGGACGGCTTTGGGAAACACGGCTTTTAAAAGGGGTCACTCACTACCACAACAACTGTAACTAGAATACGAATAAAAAAAAAAAAAAAAAAAAGTGCTGAATTTTTTTCTTTGCAGTAATTGCATGTAAAAAGGAAAAATAAAGTAAGGTTTTTAGCGCGTTTCCCTTTTGTGTATTTTTCCCATGATGCAACATTTACCAAAAGCTTTTCTATGTGGCTCTTGCTTACTTAATCTACAATATCTAACAGTTAGGCTGGGTTCACACCTGGGCATAGCGCTGCGTCGCGCAATGCGTGCGTTTTTTTACGCGCGTTCGCGCATACAAAACAAACGTGCGTTCGCGGCTATGATATGGCCGTGAACGCGCTGCTGTATGCACGAAAAGAAGCTCCCGAACTTCTTTTTGCGTTGGCCGTTTTAACACGCGTTCCTGCGTGCTGTAAAACGCTTAGGACTGAATGGGTCCCATATAGCAAAGCATGGGATTTCCCCGTTCCTGCGATTTAAAACGGCTAGGTGTGAACCCAGCCTTAATGAGGAAGGAAGGAATGTTTAGATAATGTGGAGGTTATTGTTCTCCAGGGTAGATCGGAGATGGCAGCTGAATGAGATTGGAGGAGTCAGGGATCTTAAAAGACGAATCTACCCCCGGTGATGTCCTTTGAATACATCCCGAATAATACAATGGTATGGGTAATGGAGGGGGGGGGAGGGGGGGAGGGGAGGAGGAGGGGAGGGAGGAGGAGGGGGGGGGGGGGAGGGGAGGAGGGGGGGGGAGGAGGGGGGAGGAGGGGGGGGGAGGGGGGAGGGGGGAGGGGGGAGGGGGGGAGGAGGAGGGGGGGGAGGAGGGGGGGGAGGGGAGGAGGGGGGGGGGGGGGAGGGGGGGGGGGAGGGGAGGAGGGGGGGGGGGGGGGAGGGGAGGAGGGGGGGAGGGTTTATAAAACACAAAAGATCACACCGGCTGGGTGGAGTAGAGGTAACATCACTCCTCTGCATGGAGAGAGCCTGTGGAGACATGAGTTTGATCCCAGCAAGAGCACCTCTCCAGTAAGTGTGCTTGGGCAAGACACCTAATGGTATATACTCGCCACCCAGGACACACTTGAAATCAATGTATCCTTCCTGGTAAAATCCTTTCACAAAAAACCCCCCAAAAAAAAAAAAAAAACACTACAGCCAGTGACGCCAAGAGTAAAATATTTTCTTAACTAAAAGATATCAGCAACATAAAATAAAAACAACAAGGACATTTCATTTTTTTGGTGATAGTGGAAATTTGAACCATCTCAACCGTGGAATTTGTCGTTGACCACTTGATCAGAAGTGGCGAATAACCTTTCAACCATCTTGTTACAGAGATATATAATTTTACCAGGAAGGAAACATTGAGATTTCTCTCGTTTTCAAAGTATGTCCTGGGTTCAAGAACATTAAATTGTTATATATATATAAAAATCACGAGTATAGCAGTACGCAGTCATACCTTTTTTATTGTAACATTTACGTAACATTTAAAAGACGAGCTTGCGAGAGGATTCCTCTCTTCCTCGGGTCTGGAAGCTATACTGATCAGGCTAGGGTCAAACAAACGTATTATTCGCAGTGATCGTCAAAAAGTGCGTCTGAACGCATGGACGTATTTTTTCACGGAATGCGCGAAAACGGTCAGACGACATGCATTTTCGTGCGTGATTTTTTTTTACGTCTGGCCGTTATGTAGGCCGGACATTAGCAGTGTCTGACAACTCCTAATCACGCGGCTAGCGGACGTAGCGCACTCTGTACATCAGTAATAGCGGTTCTGCGTTCTCAAAAAAGTGTGTTCATTTTCCACTTGCGTTTCGCGGCCGTACTTCGTATATTGGCCGTCATTTTGCTGCTACTGTGGCCGTGATTAAGTGCGCCTAAACACACGTTAAAAATGGGTCTGACCCCAGCCTTAGTTCCTAGAATTAAACATTAGGACATAAAGGGTCACATGGGGGGGGGGGGGGGGATATATATATATTCATGCACACTGACTTTACAAATGTATAAGGGGACGCTCTGTGCAAATATGTACATTTCAAGCAGATTCTTTCACTCAGACAATAATATAAAATTCCCATAACACACCTGGGATATTAACAAAATAGGTGTGTATAAATGATAAGTAATTCCACACACAATGTCCCCCCCCCCAAACCAGTATTAAAATATAAGAAGGGAATTCCTGTGTTTTTGTTTTAAACTCTGAAAGATTCTATAATCTTCCATGTGTCCAACCGCTGCTGCTGATCCACCCACTGCAAAACCTCAAAGCATTCCTGATAACATCCAATCACATGCTGCTCCTACAGAAAGAGGGATTATACAAGGAAAACCCAGGAGAACAAGCCCTTACATATATCATATTGACAGAGACACATTTACTCCCACTGATACATTGCACCATTTATCTGCTCCCCACATCTTCCTGGACATATTATACTCCTTCATGCAGAGGGGGAGCACAGGAAAGAATCTGCCCTGCCACATTGCAGGAGATGAATCAATTACCTAATCAGGACCTCACCCAGATTATTATATAGTTTTCCTACCAGCACTGTATAGCTGCAACATGCAGGGCAGCAGTTTTCACATACTGGCTGCCCATAAGCATTTATACAGGGCTCAGTGTTTCCCTTTAAGACAAACAATAGCAAAGTTACTTTGCCTGAAAGTTGGGTTTTTTTTTCTCCCTATAAACTATTTCTGATTTAAAAGGTAACCCCTGGGAATATGTACCTATACAGACACTGCAATCACCCAGGGGGTCTTCAGTCCTCCCCTGGCTGTGACCCATACACCTTGCAGGGTGACAGGCACATGGATCCAATGCTGGGGAGTCAGAATTCTTATTAATTAGAGGGGTGATTCCTGATCTAATAAAGCGAATTGGGAGCTTTAAAGTTAGAATTATTTATTCCTCCTATTATGCTGCATTAATAAAATCACAGGAGAAAGAAAAGAGACACTGCTACATTGTATCACAAGACAATAAGGAGCAATGATTGCAAGTGAGACCAAAAAGACCAAAACTTAAAAACTATACATCAAAAACCAAACACAGTGACAGAAACTTACTTCTAGGTCCACGTTAAGTGAATATTGCTGGAAATAAACGATTCCTTCTATACGAACGAGATCTTCGATGTATCAGCAGCAGCAGGGATACAGTGTGTGTGTGTTTATAGGAGCACAGGTGTGTGTGTTTATCCTAACAGAACAGGAAATGTTTCTCTGAATGTGTGAGGGATACACAGGTGTGGATGGACAGGTGAGTATGCAGGCGGGCCAGCTCTTACCTGGGTTGGGAGCTCTTACCTGGGTTGGGAGCTCTTACCTGGGTTGGGAGCTCTTACCTGGGTTGGGAGCTCTTACCTGGGTTGGGAGCTCGGCAGGGTGAGAGTCTCATCGCCAGGCTGAGTGTGAGGAGCAGAGGGTGTGAACAGGACGCAACCCTACAGCCAGCACCCAATGGCAGGTCTAGGTGTGACCCGGTACAATCACCTGTGCGGTGCTGCCCCCTCCTGGCAGGGTCACAGGGGGTTCCAGTGCAGGGCTGGGTACATGGAGCAGTAAGAGCCTCCTGACTGACAGGGAGTTCTGGTTTTTGCACTGGAGCCTCTGTATGAGGTAATGTCCAGCACCAAACACACTGCCAGCCCTCACACACCCAGCAGTGGCTGATTGAGCTGGATATCCCCCTGTGCAAGGTCTAAAACTGGGTTATTTAGGGGGGAACCTATGAAATGGGGGGGGGATGCGTGTTACATGGAGAGGAGAGCCTGATCACTCTGCACATTAACCCCTTAGGTGCTGCTTCACAAGGAAGGTAAACTAAAGACACATTCTGGTGGTTTTGAACTTTAATTCAGTTAAACATGTTAACACATACATGTCCCTAATTAACCTCCTTATTTATCTTTTGCTGCTCTGGAGTTCTCCCTATTAAGTCTCTCTTTGTCTTCTCCCTCCTGACCCAAACACCCAGCTTCTCTCAGCAGCCAAATATCTGCAAGGAAGGAAACCTGGCTGTAGAATCAGAAAATGCTGGAAATACACCAAAAGTTCCATTACTTTTACTTTGCTTCCCTGGAACCTATAACTTTAAACAAGAGGTCAGCAACCTCGGCCCTCTAGTTGGTTTGGAACTACATTTCCCATGATGCTCAGCACTTCATTAGGTTGGTTGAGCATCATGGGTGTTGTAGTTCCAAACCATCTGGAATTGGAAGGTTGTTGATCCCTGGTTTAAACCTTTAGGACCGAGTTTGAGAGTTAAATGAATCCATATAAATATAAACTAAAGTATCCATATATACCGCATTAACCCTGACTCATCGTTACCCCAACTCCCCTTACATTAAGGGTAAATCTTAAATTAACCTCACATCTCTCATTTGTAACCCTAAAGACTCCATTAATGTGATCCGCCCCCAATAATCTATTTAACCCCGTAAGGACCAGGGGTCTTTAAAGTCAATGCATTTATGACGTAAACGTTACGTCGTTAGTCCTTTAGGGGTTAAAAATTATTTTTCACAAAACAACTGATTGTCCAGAATTGCATTTTTTGGCTAGTTGTGAGGATGCAAAGCAATAGCTGTACTAGAATGTTCCAATTCTGCTTTTTATCAGGTATATAAACAGTGTAGGTAGAGAGAGTTAGGCTAAGGTCAGACGAAAGCAGTTTTAACGTGCGTTTAACCGCACGAAATCACGGCCGTGCTAGCAGCAAATGACGTCCAATGCCGGGGAACATACGAAGAACGGCCGCACGAAAGTTCGTCCGCGCAACGCAAGTGGCAAACGAACGCATTTTTTCTAGAACGTCAAACCGCTACTACTGACGTACAGAGTGCGCTGCGTCCGCATAGCGGCGTGTTTGCGTGATTGGGAGACGTCAGACGCTGCTAATGTCCGGCCAACATAACGTCCAGACGCAAAAAGGGTTTTATTGATGATCCGTACAAAATCACGGACGAAAACGCGCATCGTATGACCGCTATCGCGTATTCCGTGAAAAAATACGTCCATTCGTTCGAATGCACTTTTTCACGGACGACGCGAAAGATGCGTTAGTCTGACCCTAGCCTTATACTATAATAAAAATGTGATTCCGTTACCGGGACTGTCCCTGGTAAGTAAATAAGCCAGAAATAGAAACCTGTGGCAGCCAAATGGCTTTTTCTTTTTCCCTTCACTGGGGAGGGGACATTATTATATAATTGCACTTAATCTCTGCTTGCCAAGGTTTGAATGGCTCCTCCTATAGACAGCGCTGCAGGTAGAGGCAGGCGGTGACGTCGCTGCATGACTGTACACACCCTTGACCTTGAGCTGATTTTGACTTTCTTTTTCCACCAGGCCCTGCGCCAGGAGTTGGATGTGACAGCCCTGTGTTTCCCCTGACATATAATGCAGGGGTCAGCAACCTTGGACCCCACATTATAGTTATATCTGTAGTTATTTTGAAACTACATCTCCCATGAGGCTCTGTCAACCTCTTGAGTTGCTGAGCATCATGGGAGATGTAGTTTCAAAATCAAAAACATCTGGAGGGCCAATCACTGATCTAATGTCTTCATGACGATGGTCAGCAGCACATGAGAAGCTCTGCCCTCCAGAATGCTATATTTATGAAAGGTATTCCCTTTTATCTCATGGGTTTCCTACCAGTAGTACATGCATTCTATTTACTCCAGGGCAGCACAGTTTATGTGGCGCCCATCGACAAGCCAGATGCCCATATTCCTGCTCTCCCCCGGAGTCCTGGCTTCTCACCATTCTCTGTCGGGGTAAATAGGACAATTAATGTTAATGATTTACAGAAACAATTGGTCGCTGTAATTAAACAGCTTAAAGGATTCCTGCTCTCTGTAGATACATTTGCATTTCTTAATTAAACTCCAGACTTGTTGTTTTTGTTGCGTGACAGCCCCGGTTAACCCCTTCATAGTTAAATAAGTAGGTATATCATCATTTCTGATCTCTAGTCTGTATATGCACAAGCGTAGATCCTTGCAAATTAAATCAGTTTTATTCACCTTTTTTTAACTCTTAAGGGGTTATTTAACGAGCACCAAACTTGCCACCGACAAGTTCGGCACTTCGGCTATTCAGAAAGCTATCAATTCGCCAAATATTGTCAAATTGCCAGCGAAATACATTGCAGATTGCCGCAATTTGGTGATCTTTGGCGGCACTGAAATTGTCCCATGGAGACGTAATGGTTAATCTATTCAGAGAACGCCGAACTGCACCGACATGTTGGCGAAATGCTCAGATTTTCAGTGGTTCAGTTCAACAGGTTTAAACAGGCAAATCCCATAAAATCCAATACAGATTTTTTTTATCGTTTTTATTCCTCCATAATGTCTTTTCATTTCAGGCAAAAAGTATTTTTATTTCTTTTATTTTCTATGTATTTTTCTGTATTATTTTATTTAGGCAAAATTTTGGATTCCCGATCATTTTATTTTTTTTCTTCTTTTCTATAACAGGCTATTTTAGTATTAATTATAGGACCTTTTTTTATTATTGTCATGCATTTTTATTGTTTTAAATGCCTTTTAAAAGAATCTCTCTCCCCCAGCCTCCCCAGTTCGGCGGTCTTCGGCGGCTCCTGTTCAACGCAGTTCGGGGATCCTGCGGTGAATACTGAATTCACTGCATGGTCGGCGAATTAAAATCACTGAAGCGCACCGATTTGAGAAAACCCCGACATGTCAGTGCTTTCTGAATAACCCTCTTAATGAATAAGGGCTTTTCTCTCTTTCTGTGTTTATGACCAAAGTAACAGTACTTTAGCAACTGCACAGTCCCATGATCTCCGGTGTCTTTCCTCTAATACTGTGCTATCGGGTGAGTGCCTACAACAGGGGTCAGCAACCTTGGCCCTGCAGATGTCTTGGAACTACATCTCCCATGATGCTGTATCATCCGTTAGATTGGCTGAGCTTCATGAAAAATGTAGTTCCAAAATATCTGGAGGGCTAAAGTAGCTGATCCCTGGTCTACGGCGTACTATGAACTCCAGGAGAGAATACCAGCGGTGGCGCCTGGTGCAAGCTACTGGTATTCATTAATGGGTCCCTAAAATCACAAGCGGAGTCTTTAATATAGCAGCCGTCTTGTCATAGAAACTTACTACATTGTATAACTCATTCTGCTGCTTTGTGCTACAATGTAACTACATGACACACCATTGTGACATGTTAAAAGAGCTAAACTGGCCATCGCTGGAATCTAGACACACTCTTCACTTTTCCAACCTGGTGTTTAAGAGCTTTTCTGGGAAGCTGCCACCCTACCTGAATAGACTGCTTCCCCCAGCAGTTCCCTCATCCTATAACCTCCGATCCAGGACCAGCACCTTACTTGCAATACCACAATACAAAAAGAAAATGGCTCGATCCTCATTTTCCTACAGAGCACCGCAAATATGGAATAACCTCCCAGACACCATCAAATCTTCCCCCAGTCTAAAGTCCCTTAAGAGCTCCATATTAACATACCTCAATACAAAATGCACCTGTAAACATGTAACATAATGACTTTATTTCCTACATAATTATTTTCTGTTAATCTGTATATTTGCTTTTGTATTAATATCTTGCATTTTACTATTTTGTATTTCTGTAACACTCAATGTTCTTGAACCCAGGACATACTTGAAAACGAGAGAAATCTCAATGATTCCTTCCTGGTAAAATACTTTATAAATAAATAAATGTATAAGCTGGTAAGACTTTACAGCTCACAATGTCCCCCCCCCCTATCTTTTATTGTCCGAGCTGCAATGGTGCCACAGAGTTGGGTGTAAACTTATTGGAGCCACAAACCCCAAAATAAAAAGCTCTTAAACCAAGGGTCGGCAACATTCCTTCTCCAGATGTTTTGAAAATACATTTTACAGGAGGCTCAAACTAATGAGTACCTGAGCATCATGGGAGATGTAGTCTGAAAACATCTGGATGGCCAAGGTTGCCTAAAGCATTAGTTGCGCACTGCCACGCGTCCATCAGTTTTTGGTGAATGAAGGTGGCGGATCATTCCCTCCTATTCAAAGAGGTGCCGGGAGCGAGTGCTGAATTTTTAAAACTTTTTAAAAAAAATCTTTAGTGATTTTGCTGCTAAACCCAAAGGTCTTTTTTTCCTACTCCCCGAAATCCTTAGGTCCTTGGTTAATCCTATTCCACATGTTTTTCTGCTATCTTCCCTACACCCCTTAATGCCCCTCTGCCATTTCTCCACCCTTTAGGCTCGGGTCAGACGAGCGCAGTGTTCACGTCTGTGTTGCCGCACATTTTAGGCTGGGGTCAGACGAACGCAGTGCGAACGCGCGTGCAGCCGCACTTTATCACGGCCGTAGTAGCAGCAAATGATGTCCATCGACGACCAAAATACAAAGTATGGCTGCACAAAAGTTCAGCCGCGCAACGCAAGCGGCAAACGAACGCATTTTTTCGAGAACGTTGAACTGCTAGTACTGACGTACAGAGTGCGCTGCGTCCGCATAGCGGCGTGTGTACGTGATTAGGAGACGTCAGACGCTGCTCATGTCCGGCCAACATCACGTCCAAATTGATTTGGTTACTCATATTTCTCGTTTTATTGCAGATCCGTAAAAAATCATGCACGAAAATGCGCATTGTATGAGCACTTTTGTGTCTTCCATGAAAAAATACAACAATGCGTTCGGACACACTTTTTTTACGGACGATGCGAAAAATGTGTTCGTTTGACCCTAGCCTTAACGTCCGTGGTAGCATACAATTATGATCAATAGAGACCCACACATGAAGTACGTCCGCACAGAAGTGCGGAAGCACAACGGATGCGGCAATCGGACGCAGGTTAGGCAAGAACGTAAAACCGCTAGGATGGACGCACAGAGTGCGCTGCGTCCGCAACGTCCGCATAGCTTTGTGTGTGAGTGATGGAACGTGGTCAGACGGACTGCATTTATACGTCCAACATTTTTGACGGACAAAATGGTTTTATTTTAATTTATTTTCCCTTCTACATCCGTCAAAAATAACGTCCGTCACAAAAACGGACTGTGTGGCCACTACTGCGTTTTCCGTCAAAAAGTGTGTCCGTACTGCACGGGTGCACAGTCCGTACAAAATGGGCTCGTCTGACCCTAGCCTTATACTCCCCTTGTTTCTGGCAGTGTTTTCTCACTTCGTATTGTCTTGCTGTCCTGTTCCCCCAATATCCTTCTCTCATTTGAGCATTCATAGTGACTCACCCTGAAAGTTGATTGAAAGGATATTGTTCTTGATTAAATAGTTTTTTGCCCAATACCAATAGATCTGTTTTTGTTACTCGTTGTGTGTTATTCAATCCTTTTTGTGTTTGTGTATTTCTGTCTGGAATCTCTCTGCGCCTGATTGTTATTGAAAATCCTGGAATCCAGAAACAATGTAACATTTAACAATCTGGAAAATTACAAACTTTCACTTTTTTTTTTTATCCAAATAGGTGTATTGAATGGACCCAGGGGTGGAACTGCCAGGGGTGCAGGGAGTGCCATGGGCCCTTGAGTCGTGGGGCCTACAGTTGGCCTGCCGGGGACCTGCCAGGAGGGCACCTGGGTTGCACAGCCGCCCGGGCCTCGCTTGGGCCACACAGGGCCTCACCTAGGCCAGACGGACGGACGGGGCCTCAACAGATGGCTGGGGCCTTGACAGGGCCGGACGGATGGACAGCCGGGGCCACGCCAGCCTGGGCCACGCACCTAGGCCACTTTGGCCATTGGAAGAAGAGGAATTCAGCCCCATCTCTGCAAAGAAAGTTAGGAAAGGTAACAAGTATTTTTTTTTGTAATATAAATAATGTTAATATAATAATTTTCATATTTATCTCAATTTTATTAAAATAATATTTTATACTTATTTGTAAGTTTTATTTTTGGAGGTCTTTTTATCTACAAAAAAACAATATACCTGTTTTTGTGATACAAAAAAAAGAAAATCAGACATTTTTTTTTTAGCAAAGTTACTTAGAATTTGAAAACCACTTTGAAAAAGCCATTGATTACCTCTGGCCCCACAGTGCAGAGGACAAGCCAATCCATCACCTCTTCTCTCTACATGCAGAAGGAAGCAGAGAACAAATTGTGTGCTTTCACTGACGTTGTGCGATCACCGCTTGCATATTCATTGAGTCCTATAAAGTTCAGGAGAATATATAAGTGGAGGTGCATATGTATCTATTAGCAGGTCCCTTTTTATGAATGAGCCTCTAAATATAGCGGCTCACTCGCTTTAGGGAGTCTCTAAGGCAGGGCTGTCAATCTTCAGCCCCCCTCAGATGTTTCTGAACTACAACTCCCATGATTCTGTTGAATTCTGGGAATTGTAGACCTCAACATCTGGCAGGGCAAAAAGTTTGACAGCACTTATCTAAGTGTTAACACACTATTACCAGCTGAATCAGAATAGGGCCCACCATGTGATCATCCTTCCTTCTTTCATGAGGGATGCTGGACACAATATAAGAAAGTCCTAGCAGGGAATGCATGGCAGAAATATTTTCTAATGAATTACAAAACATCCCATTGTGCAGTGGACTTATTAACAGCATTTTTTCCATCAAAATAACCAATCAAAATTCGATTGAGAATTCCACCTCTCCAATATACTGTAACATTATATTCTTGCATAAATCTACCTCAACAGGTTGTCACAATTGTAATATTAAATATAATCCTGGGTTTAGGAGAGCATAATGGGAAAAGGCAAGGTATTAGTCTCAGAGACGTAAAGCAAGACCATTCTTGTTTAACAAATTATATATATAATCATAATTATTGTTTTTTTTTGTATAAAAGTCTGCCAAGTTTGTGATTCCTAGAATTGCAGTTTGCAAGATCCGGGTGTTACCAATCAGGCATCCTATGCTTCAAATGTCCAAATGGTAAAATAATAATAATAAATAAAGTGCTGTCCCTTAAGCTTTGCACTGCAATATTTGTTTTTATGCAAAGCCCTTTAGTAGACTGAGTCACTCATCACGCTCATAAAGACGCTCTTATATAATGCTTGCTTAGGGATGGGTTTCATCATATATTTTATACTTATTTAAGGAGCAGTTTGACTTCACTCTCACAATCACTAACTATCTCCCATGAACCAGGCAAGCATTACATGAACATATACTGTAACACTTCTATCTGTCATCTGAATTAAAATGTAAGATTTACATCTCGTGCTTTGCAATATCTGTTTACAAACATGGAACAGTGCAATGAAAGAACAATGGAATATTAATTTGTGGGAAAATCAGAAGTAACAAATGCACTTAAATCGACGAGCTAGACACCCTAACAACTTCAGCTTCATAGGGGGATATGCAGAAAGCGCTAGTGTTTCCAAACAGCTGGTGGAGAAGCTTCACTGTGAAGTGCTGGAGTTTGTCGCTCCAAAAACAATGGTGATTTTCGCCAATGTTGCACTGTGGTTATAGTGTGAGGTTTGTCTACCCGCAGTCTCTGATTTCAAAACTATTTACTGTTCATGAAAAGCACTTCAAAGCTGACTGTAACCCAACCCACAATCCTCTCGACCAGACCCAGAGAATTGCATTTCCTGGATCACATACCAACATGGTCCAAAGTTCATGTCGCATGATGTGACCAATCCAGTTCATAAGTAAATGTTACAAGGTTGTTTTTATAATCCTCATTGTTTAATTGTGTGCGAGAATGTGGAACATGTGTATTTAAAGATATGTGGGATTTTTAGTGTTAGATTCTCCATGGTTTTCTGGACATTTAACCCTGTCAGGCTGTGTTAAGTGCTGCCCTGCACTAGGTAGAATCTATACACTGCAGGTAGAGCTACATTTCACTAATCACAGCGAGATCCTAATAAAATGCTTGCATAAGTAACTCATTTCCCTTCCGCAGGGTTTACATGATGCAGGGCAGACCTTTTCTTGTGCTCTCTGTCTGAAAGAGGTATATGTGTCCAGAAAAAAACAAGACAAACCTGGCAACTAGATAAATGGTGCAGTGTGATGGATTTGAGTGTGGGATTGAAATGTTTCATATGAATATATGGCACATTGTCATTGTCAGGCCTTGACAAACATTCGCTCGTAGCGTTGAAACCTTGCCCAGGTCAACTTTGTAAATAAAGTGTCTAGTCACTGAAATTTCAGCACTTTTCACTTTGGCGCAGTTACTGGAGCCATCTTCCTTGATTTTGCCAAGGCCTTTGACACAGTAGACCATGGCATCTTATTACAAAAAGTTAAAAACTCTGGTATTGGTGATCGCACGCTAACCTGGTTTCAATCCTATGTGTCTGATCGATCGCAATATGTGTCCATTTCTGACAGCACTTACCTCCCCCTCCCAGTCACGTGCGGTGTACCACAAGGCTCGATACCTGGCCCCCTGCTATTCACAATATTCATAAACGATCTGCCCAATGTCTGCAAAGCCTCAACTGTACACATGTATGCAGACGACACCATAATGTATACCAGCAAACCAGATCTCACAGAGGTAGAAAAGTGGATCAAAGATAACAAACGTTTTCTAAATGCTGACAAAACTGTTGCAATGCTCTTTGGAACAGCACCTTAACTACACAAATTGTAAACACCCCATCTATGTGTCAGGATAAAATCAAATGGCACGCTGACCACAGTCACTTCTCTCAAATATCTAGGTATGTGTTTAGACCCAAATCTATCCTTTTGGCCCTCACATCGAAAAACTCATCTAAACTTTACCCCAAACTAGGTGCCCTGTACAGAAACAAATCCTGTCTGAGCCCCGCGGTAAGAAAAATGCCGGCTATTGAATATGGAGATGTAGTGTATGCAGCCGCCCCACAAACACACCTTCAGAAACTTACTACATTGTTTAACTCATTCTGCCGCTTTGGGCTACAATGTAACTGCATGACCCACCATTGTGACATGTTACAACAAGAACTAAACTGGCCGTCGCTGGAATCTAGACGCACCCTTCACCTTTCCAACCTGGTGTTTAAGAGCTTTTCTGGGAAGCTGCCACCCTACCTGAATAGGCTGCTTCCTCCAGCAGCTCCCTCATCCTATAACCTCCGATCCAGGACCAGCACCTTACTAGCAATACCACAATACAAAAAGAAAGTGGCTCGATCCTCATTTTCCTACAGAGCACCGCAATTATGGAATAACCTCCCAGACGCCATCAAATCTTCCCCCAGTCTAAAGTCCCTTAAGACTTCCCTATTAACATACCTCAATACGGAATGCACCTGTAAACATGTAACATAGTGACTTTATTTCCTACATATTTATTTTTCTGTTAATCTGTATATTTGTTTTGTGTTAATATCTTGCATTTTACTACTTTGTATTTCTGTAACCACTCAATGTTCTTGAACCCACGACATACTTGAATGAGAGAAATCTCAATGTATCCATCCTGGTAAAATCCTTTATAAATAAATGTAGTGTGCTGGAGATGGAGTCACCAAACCTTCATTAAAAATTTGGAGAACGTCCCCGAAGAGCATCGAAGTGGCATTTGTGAATTCCACCGAACTACAAAAAAACCCAACTGGAACTCCCCAATTCTCCTAATAGGTGTTTAACCACTTGGCTGCTATGGATGCACTCAGCGTGTCCTTTCGAATAGGCTCTCCGTGCAGAGGACGCTCCGAGCGCGTCCAGTCTCAGCAGCCGCGACCGGCTGGTATTTAGGCCGATTGCTGCGGTCTCCAGCCAGCCTCCGTGACCCGGGCAGCGTAATAGCGTCATCGCGCTGGGCGTGATGACATCTATTTCAGGCACCTCCCCGCCAGAGCAAGGTAAGTGCCTGAAGGGTAGGGGGGGAGGTCCTTTGGACCGTTCGCCCTACCCATCAGTAAGGGCACAGTCTTTGCATTTTTTTCATTGTGGCCGTTAGTGGGGGCTTATGTTTAAGGCCTAATCCCTCACAAATTCTAGAGCCGCCTCTGGTCCTCTGCATATAGCGGGGAAGACCCATGACATTCCCCATACATTGCCCACAGCCAAGGGTTTAAAATCATCACTGCTGTTTTAACCTGAGACTTTGTGCTGAGCGAGCTGTTTTGATAGTCATACATTTATAGTTACTGTTTTATGAAAGCATGTTGCTTTGATATTGTTAAAATTATAAGTGGGAAACCGAGCAGATTTATTTATTATAACTCTTAGTGTGACATCTTAATGACATATAAATGCAGTCATGCTTTAAATAACCCCTTGGCCATGCATGACAGAATAGGTACACCACCTGGCTTCAACCACGCAGTATAGCTGGATTAATGCCGCTGCTGGCTGCGTCCAAAGCAAACCGGAAGGAGCAAATTGCAAAGTACCACAGTGATCTCTGTGATAGTAGATCAAAGCATTCCCAGTGCAGTGGAACAGTCAGGACTGCCTCCCTTTTTCTCAGTGTACAGTCAGGACTGCCTCCCTTTTTCTCAGTGTACGGTGAGGACTGCCTTCCTTTCTCTCAGTGTACGGTCAGGACTGCCTCCCTTTCTCTGTGTACGGTCAGGAGGACTGCCTCCCTTTCTCTCAGTGTACGTCAGGAGGACTGCCTCCCTTTCTCTCAGTGTACGGTCAGGAGGACTGCCTCCCTTTCTCTCAATGTACGGTCAGGACTGCTTCCCTTTCTCTCAGTGTACGGTCAGGAGGACTGCCTCCCTTTCTCTCAGTGTACGGTCAGGAGGACTGCCTCCCTTTCTCTCAGTGTACGGTCAGGAGGACTGCCTCCCTTTCTCTCAGTGTACGGTCAGGAGGACTGCCTCCCTTTCTCTCAGTGTACGGTCAGGAGGACTGCCTCCCTTTCTCTCAGTGTACGGTCAGGAGGACTGCCTCCCTTTCTCTCAGTGTACGGTCAGGAGGACTGCCTCCCTTTCTCTCAGTGTACGGTCAGGAGGACTGCCTCCCTTTCTCTCAGTGTACGGTCAGGACTGGCTCCCTTTCTTTCAGTGTACAGTCAGGAGGACTGCCTCCCTTTCTCTCAGTGTACAATCAGGACTGCCTCCCTTTCTCTCTTGTGAAGGCGATGGAGATCAGACTGATAAATTGTGTGTTTAGAAAAACAAATCACTTTTGTTTAACCATACACATCATTATTGCCACAACTGTGAAATGAAATGTTTGTTTTCTTTTTATAAAAATATGAGAATATAGATGTAACTATAGCTATGTCACATATACAAGTATTTATAACGCGCCTTCAAGTTTTGTAGCGGTGTACAATGGGTGAGACGGAATAAACAAATATACATACAAGTTAAACACACAGTAGTAGGAGAGAGGACCCTGCCCAAGAGCTTACAATCTAAGAGGAGAGGGGTGACACACTAGGTAAGGGTAGATAACTGGTGGTGGGAAGTAGGGGGTGCATAGGGGGCTGTGCGGGAAGATTGCGCAAGAAATTAACAATGGGGGATTATGGAGTGAGATGATAGGCTTCCCCTAAAGTAATGTGTTTTTAGAGACTTCTTGAAGGACTGGAGAGACGGGGAGTGTCTGATGTTGTGTGGGAAGGAGTCTGATAAAAAGGAGGCAGCTCGGGAGTTGGGAGAAGTCCTGAAGGTGAGAATTGGGGGTGCTTGTACAGGGAGAAGATAAAATCTGATCATTGGCAGAGCAAAGTGGTCGGGATGGGATGTACCTGCTAATATGGGCAGATCGAATAAAGGTCCACCCTCCCTAGTATTGCGCCTCTTCCTGTCACAGGTGCTTCATGGCAGGTTCTATTTAACATTCCTCCAGGAGGATGTATGTCCCAAGTGAGAGTGTTATAGCAGTCATAACATTAGGGCTGAATTAGACCTGCTGTGATGGGGTACATTGAGGTTGTGGCACTAGGCTTATGCAATGTGTAAAAAAAGCCGCTCTTGGTTTCATTTAGGTATGATTCACCTGACCAGAGGTGCCGTGATGTGGCAGGTGAGCTTATACTTTAATGGCCATTTGTCACATTTCCTTTGTTTTCAGCCATACCCCCTGGTGGTGAGAGGCATTCACGTCAAGTCTTCCCTTTCTGTAGTTGGCTATGCTGCCTTAAGATGCTCCAGGGCTCTGTTGTGCTGTTCTGGTCTGGAGTCGCGTGGTCCAATCACACAGACTTGCTCCCTATATAACTGCCAGCAGCACAGAGGTTCAGTGACCTGATAGGAGTTCTCATGGTGGCTACTGTCCTGTGTGTTCTTGTCCTAATTCCTGGTTCCTGTCTTGTATTCATGTATAGTTTATCTGGTTATGACCTCGACTTGTTTTCCTGACTATCCATTTCTGTCTGCTCCTTGTATATTGTATTTTGATCTGTTGCCTTCTAATGATTCTGCCTAACGATTCTGACTCTATATCCCTGGAGATATATATATACTGTATATTAGATTTTCCTATATGGTTCATGATGTATGTGTTTGGTTTGTTTCAGTCAGTATTGATTAGAGGCCATCAGAAGAACCTCTCCAGTTTAGGATTCCTGTTCTGTCTTGTTAACCCTCGCCCTTCCTCCTCCTCTGGCTCTGTCATCTTTTGTGAGGCTCCCATAGATAGAAAGGCCATTAAAGTATCTTTTCCCCAGTGATAGGGATCCCTTGAGTTTTCTTCTTTGCCCTCCTGTACCTTGTGTTTCAGACTGGTTCATTTCTTGCCCTGGAATCTGTATTATTTATTTCTCTTGTATGCTCTGCATGGTAAGAGCCTGTGGAGACATGGGTTTGATCCCAGCAAGAGCACCTCTCCAGTAAGTGTCCTTGGGCAAGACACCTAACGGTACATACTCGCCACCCAGGACGTTCTTGAAAACGAGAAAATCTCAATGTATCCTTCCTGGTAAAATCCTTTCTCAAAAAAACCCCCAAAAAACCCAGCAGCTAACCTGCCTGAAGGGCTAAACTCCTCCTTGTTTCAAGTTTCTACGATGTTTCAAGTTGGCGCCCACCGTGACACCATTCAAGTAAGGCTAATGTCAGCCGAACGCAGTCTGAGCGCACTCTGCGTTTGTGCACAACGGACGGACGTACTGACGGAAGATACTGTAGACACCACATGGTCCGTTTTTTTTGACGGACGTAGAAAAAAAAAGGGAATTATGGGAATCAAAATTAATATGAAAAATGATACAAATTTGAAAAGAATTTGAAAAGCCATTTTGTGCGCCAAGGTTCTGGACGTCGCAAATGGGCTGCGTCTGATATCTCCTCACTCAGACAGAACGCTACGTGGAAGTGGCGCACTTATGCGCATCCGTCTAGCGGTTTTACGTTCTTGCCTAACTTGCGTCCGTTTGCCTCGTGTGTTGTGAGCACGTACTTCATGTTTTTGTCTCTGTTACTCATGATTTTATGCTACGACAGACGATAAACTGTGCGGCAACACAGACGTGATCACTGCGTTTGTCTGACATTAGCCTAAACAAAAACCGCTGATTGTATTTTGTTTAGCATGGAGCCACCGGAGTGAGCAGAAATTACAATGTTTTTTTCTTGTTATGTTTTATGCATGGAACAGGCTGAATACTTCTGGTCCATGCAGCCGGCCTGACAGGGAGTAGGCGCAAAACCATTTTTTTCTGTACATCTGTATATTTGTTGTATGCTCAGCCAGGCCATTTTTTTGCTGCTGTCCCTTTCAGTGTTTTCTTTTTATCCCAAAGTGGAATTGTTTCTGGGAGGGTATAAAAGTAATCCCACCAGTTTCTCTGACTGAAAAGCAGCATGAGCATATGAGGTTGCTTAAAAGGCAGCTTGGTTTCATTAGGTACGCACCTGGCCAGAGGTGCCATAACGTGGCAGGTGGGCTAACTAGAGATGTGCAATTCATTTCTTTCCGACTTGAAATTCAGATGAAATTCCCCATTTTCATAGTTCAGGAGCATTTCTGAAAACGAAGTATCGACCACCCGAAATTTCAGATCAATTTGAACTTTCGGCTCATTTCGGGTGATTCGAATCTGCTGCATTAATTATACCGCAGAGAGACGCTTCCCAGCAGTGTGCGGATTCATATGCTGCATTAATTATACCACAGAGAGGCGCTTCCCAGCAGTGTGTGGATTCATATGCTGCATTAATTATACCACAGAGAGGCGCTTCCCAGCAGTGTGTGGATTCATATGCTGCATTAATTATACTGCAGAGAGGCGCTTCCCAGCAGTGTGTGGATTCATATGCTGCATTAATTATACCACAGAGAGGCGCTTCCCAGCAGTGTGTGGATTCATATGCTGCATTAATTATACCAGAGAGGCGCTGCCTGGCAGTGTGTGGATTCTTATGCTGCATTAATTATACTGCAGAGAGGCGCTTCCCAACAGTGTGTGGATTCATATGCTGCATTAATTATACTGCAGAGAGGCGCTTCCCAGCAGTGTGTGGATTCATATGCTGCATTAATTATACCAGAGAGGCGCTGCCCAGCAGTGTGCAGATTCATATGCTGCATTAATTATACTGCAGAGAGGCGCTTCCCAGCAGTGTGTGGATTCATATGCTGCATTAATTATACCAGAGAGGCGCTGCCCAGCAGTGTGCGGATTCATATGCTGCATTAATTATACTGCAGAGAGGCGCTTCCCAGCAGTGTGCGGATTCATATGCTGCATTAATTATACTGCAGAGAGGCGCTTCCCAGCAGTGTGTGGATTCATATGCTGCATTAATTATACCACAGAGAGGCGCTTCCCAGCAGTGTGTGGATTCATATGCTGCATTAATTATACCAGAGAGGCGCTGCCCGGCAGTGTGTGGATTCTTATGCTGCATTAATTATACTGCAGAGAGGCGCTTCCCAACAGTGTGTGGATTCATATGCTGCATTAATTATACTGCAGAGAGGAGCTTCCCAGCAGTGTGTGGATTCATATGCTGCATTAATTATACCAGAGGCGCTGCCCAGCAGTGTGCGGATTCATATGCTGCATTAATTATACTGCAGAGAGGCGCTTCCCAACAGTGTGTGGATTCATATGCTGCGTTAATTATACTGCAGAGGGGCCGGGCAGTGTGTGGATTCATATGCTGCGTTAATTATACTGCAGAGAGGCCCGGCAGTATGCGGATTGATATGCTGCATTGAAACCTATGGGTTAAAAAGCCTTGTTTCTTTAAAAAAAAGTTAGGAAATCTAAAATTTCACCCAAAAAATGGCTAAAAGAATTAATTAAGTAAAGAAACTTTCATTCTATTGGTAGTAAGCTGCTTCCCATTATTAAGACACCTGTCAGACGAGCGCAGCGTTCACGTCCGTGATGGCGCACAAAAGTACGTCCGTGATAGCATAACATGAAGGCCAACGTAGTCCCACTCACAAAGTACGTCCGCATTGAACTGCGGACGCACAACGGCCGCGGCAAACGGACGCAAGTTAGGAAAGAACGTACAACCCCTAGAACGGCCACACAAAGTGCGCTGCGTCCGCAACGTCCGCATAGCTTTGTGGTTACCAGCAAGCTTCCGGTATCGGGCCATTTGCACGAGTACTAATTACTCGTGCATACGGCAGTATCGGCATACTAGTATTGGTATATCCCTAACTGGGGGTACGGGAGAGCGTTACTGGGGGTACTGGGAGAAATTGGGGATACTGGGAGAGGGTGACTGGGTATAGTATGAGAGTGGAACTATGCTAGGGTACATTGGAACAGGGTGACTGGTAGCAGTGGTGTAGCGTGGGGGGGCATGTGTGTTTCATTTTTTATTACATCAGTATTTTGTTAACCCACAAGCACATGTATTGTATATTAAGGGGGGGGGTGATACTCTACTGGTAGAAGGGAATCGGGGTGTGATACCTTGTCCACAGGTTGGGGGGTGCACAATTCTTGCCTTGCCCCGGGAGCTGAGAACCCATGCTACGCCACTGACCCTACAGGACAGTCCTCATCCAGCCAGTGCAGCCACTTGATTCCACGAATAATGACATGGCTATTTTGTCTAGATCAGGGCTCAAAATTTCAAGTCCCAATCTACTAGCCAGGCCTTAAGAGTTACTCGCCACTAGTTTCCCCACCTAACCCCTTATCCTGCCCTGCCTCTGCATTCCCACTCGCACTCATGTAATTTCCACTCGCCAAATGCGAGCAGGCGAGTGGAAATTTTGAGTCCTGGTCTAGATCATTCTCTTCTGCCAAATTCTCCTGAGTTTCACCTTTACTAACTAGACTTGACTGTGTCTGGAACATAGATTCAGCAATCATTTTTAATGTAATTTTCACCCATAATCAATAAGCGTGTGTGGGTTCCAACGTAAGATCAGACACTATCAGGGTTCTTCAGAGAGCGGTGAAAAGCAGGAGAATGACTGGAGAATGGAAAGTTCTAGGTCAAAATAGCCGATTTGGAAAGGGAGATGAATGGGAGAATTTTTCTGGTTTGGATATTTTGACCTACTAGAATTTTCCATTCTCCAGTCATTTTACTGCTTTTCACCTCTCTTTGAATAACCCTGTATATCCCTGTATGAGAACGTCAAGACAAGAATAAAGGTCTCAAGATAAGAAATGGGTAGAGCATACAGTGATTTACAACATTAATTATAGTTTAGAGACACGTTGGTGGGAGTTTTAAAGCTTTGCAGCTCTATTATACACCTCCACTCTGAATATATGGAGGAGTTCCTAAAAGGACATTAGAAGAGGGACATGCACCCAGGTACACGGTCATACAGAGCTGAATACTAAAACACCCAGACATACAACATACTAAACAAAGACACATGCATAGCTTTATATGCACACACCCATAAATATACACACCGGCATGGACACAAAGTATGCACATTCTAGATGTGAATAGTTAGAGTGTATCCAGGAAATAGCTACATAGACGTTAACCCCTTCACTTCTGAGCCATTTCCCGTCCCCAGCGCGGAGCTAATTCTGACCATTTATTTTGCTATTGACAATTAAACCATATTTGAAGTCAATAATAAAATTAATAACCAATCATGAACCGGTCAATGTTTGCAGAATTTAACTGTGGTGTCCCAAAAAAGGGGATAACTCAAATACATTACTAAACCCCCCCCAAAGAATAAGGACAAACCTTAATACTTTAAACACTGCTAAATCATAAAACCAATGGCACACTAAACTTTATTCCATAGAGAACTCCAAATCTATCATCGAAAACCCCTTCCTTCCCACCCTCACAATGCAATCATAACACTCTTACATAGAAACAAATAAAATGATGAATTCTAACAAGGTCCTTCTGAGAAGGGTATCTGTAGAGACTTACAGTATAAAACAAATTGATCAAAATCAGCTGAGCGCTTGGGAAGTAAAATGGCTCAGAAGGGAAGGGGTTAATGTAAGGTTTGTCCTTATTCTTTGGTTTTCTTTATATTTGAAGTCAAGCTTTATTGTAGTACCAGGACACATTGTATATAAAAACATTTTCAGCGGACTCCACAGCATCATTATTTCATTCCAATGTGTATATGTCATGCCACCACAAAATGTCAAAAGAGATCTATTGCAATTTCAATCATTTTTACCATGTCAATTTATTTTCCTCTATGATATCATTCAAACCTTTGTGGTGGTCATACATTTGACAGAGTACCCTTTTTTCTTAACAAAAACTAGAATCAGAAAACAGTAACAGGTTCTACAATTCTAAGGAAATACGCAATTTTAACCAAAATGGAAAAATAACATTTTCTCTTGTATTTTATTATTTTCTATGTACCTTTTTATATAACATAACTCAGCCAGCAATAGTAATGTCTCCCCACGCAACAATAATAATCTGCGCACCAAAGGAAGAAATCTAGATAGGTTATCGGACAGAGGTGACCACTGGTCCACCCCTGCGTGGTCTATATTTCTTCCTTTGGTGCGCAGATTATTATTATTATTATTGCGTGGGGAGACATTACTATTGCTGCGTTACGTTATGTTTTTATTGTATGGTTTGTAGGGTCCTCATAGTACTATTATGTTTTACTGTTAATCTACGTGCTGGAGGAATATACAGGTATGTTGGACCCACAGACTGGTGTTGTATATTGTTTGATGTGTGGTACACACTGTGTGAAGTGTTTTTTGGCACATCTAGTGATTCTCTGGTATTTTTCTGTATACAATTTGTACGATCATGTTTGGTATCATTTAAAAAGGCAGAACATTGGTAACAACAAGGTCAGATTACACAAGGTAGCTTCATCCTTAATGAATTCACAATTTATCCACCATCTTATCTATACCTTCACACACAAGACTAAAAATAGCCCGTATAATCTTATATATCTGTGCATGAGTTAGCCATAAATCACAGTAACTGATGAGTCAGTGCTATTAAAGGAAAACCACACGTTTACACATTGCAGCACTTATATAACATCCCATATGTATCAAAATGTGAACCTGGGTCGTAAGTGGTAGCACAACGCTATTGCACTTTGTATTAAGTTGTCTATCACTCCACCCCAGATGCTCTCCGGGGGATCAGTAATCCAAAATCAGGTCTTCTCTATCCAATATGGTACCTTTTTAGCCTATTCCCAATGTATTTCTTACTGTAATAACCTATTTGGCAGGCAGATTGTGCCATCTATTGGCTAAATGGAGTTAGTGCAGTTAGAACTGCCGTTCACGGCTCCGTGTAGGAAGACATCCGAGGACCGTCCAATAAGGACATCCCCTAGTCAATTTTAAACAGTTTCAGCACCTTGGGCATTATGCCTGCAGGGCTAAAACTTTGGGGGTACCTTCTGGAATTCAAAAGCACAAAAAAATTTGTTTGCAACAGGCGAGTTCCATTTGCTTTTATCCTGCGCAGTTGCAGATCTAGACAACTATGGTGCCTTTTGAAAACCAGAATTCTGTCAATCATGGGAGTGAAGGAGCTAATGCTCTCTTGATAAAGCATCTTAATGGCTTATCATCCTAAAGGTCTCCATCTTATAGCTAACTTTGTAACAGCAGGTACAAAGAGTCAGAGTTTCAAAATTACAACCACGGAGCACATAAAATAATCAGGCGTAGCTTCAAACAATGACACTACCATTGGTTTATCAAAAGTGTACTCTTCAAACAATGTTAAATGTCACTGAAGATTACTACCAAAGAGCCAAGACAAAAACAAGACAGAAACTGCACGACTAATTGTTAGAAGACCCATGTTGTGAAATTGTTACGCACTACAATGTTTTACAAGAGATAAGCACTGCTGGTAAAGGGACAATGGCACAAAAAATGACATGCCCTTATTGTGTTTATTTTATGTTGCTGTTATCTTACATGTGCTTTTTCTAGTTTGTTAAAATATTTTATGCTATGTGTCACTGGGTGCATCCATTTTGTGATCTTTTCTGTCGTAAACTCTTCCTCCCCCCCCCCCCACCCCCCAGTATCTTGACCTCACTTTGTGGTTTTGGCCATATAATGGAGTCTATGGGTCAGGCAGCCGACTCACATCATTGTATTGTGTGGGATGTATTCAAACGACATCACCGGGGTAGATTAGACCTCTTTTAAGCTCCCTGTCATTTCTCATTCAGCTGCCATCTCTTATCTCAGAGCCTGGAGAACAATAGACCTCCTGCAGCCTTATCGAAACTTTTTTCCTCTTCCACCTCATTAGCGGTTAGATAATGTAAGTTAAATAAACAAGAGCTGCAAAGTTTTTGTAAATGTGCATCATGGGAAAAATGCAAAAAAAATAAAAGTAAGAGCTCGTTTTCCCCTTAAGCAGCAGCGTTAACTGTACAGGAGTTGTGGGTGTTAACGGACAGATCACTGGCTCCTTTAAATGAAGCTGTAGAAGGTTCTGCTACGTCAAACAAGAGTTGAAAAAGATTCCACCTTTAACATTTGTCATTGAGACAGTAGGTTTGCATAGCTAAGTTACATACAGTTGTGTTCAAAATTATTCAACCCCCAATGCTGTAAAGGGTTTTAGGGAATTTAGTGTACATTTGTAATTGTATTCAGAATGAAATCCTACAAGGACTTTTTAAAGAACCATATGCAACTAAAATGACATCAATTGGTTTTGTAATACAGTAGTAAATGTTTCTTTTGTGAATTCTTCATTGACACAATTATTCAACCCCTTAAAGACTACCACTCTGAAGAACAGAGGTTCATTCAAGTGTTTCCAATCAGGTATTAAAAGCACCTGTGGATGTCACGGAGCAGCAATAAAGCATAATAAGCACCAATTAGGCAGCTTTAAAATGACTGTGATACTCAGCTCCTTCTAGACATTTACTGGTGTGGTTACAAACATGGTGAAGTCAAGAGAATGGTCCAGGAAGACAAGAGAAGAGGTGATTACTCTTCACAGGAAGGGCAATGGCTATAAGAAGATTGCAAAGATGTTAAACATACCAAGAGAGACCATAGGAAGCATCATTCGCAAATTCAAGGCAAAGGGCACTGTTGAAACGCTACCACGTGGCAGAAAGAAGATGCTGACTTCGACTGCTGTGCGCTACCTGAAGCGTAGAGTGGAGAAAAGTCCCCGTATGACTGCTGAGGAACTGAGAAAAGATTTGTCAGATGTGGGTACTGAAGTTTCAGCTCAGACAATACGGCGCACACTGCGTAATGAAGGCCTCCATGCCAGAACTCCCAGGCGCACCCCCTTGCTGTCTCCAAAGAATAAGAAGAGTCGACTGCAGTATGCCAAAAGTCATGTGGACAAACCACAGAAGTTTTGGGATAGTGTTCTGTGGACTGATGAAACAAAATTAGAACTGTTTGGGCCCATGGATCAACGCTATGTTTGGAGGAGGAAGAACAAGGCCTATGAAGAAAAGAACACCTTGCCTACTGTGAAGCATGGCGGGGGGTCAATCATGCTTTGGGGCTGTTTTGCTTCTGCAGGTACAGGGAAGCTTCAGCGTGTGCAAGGTACCATGAATTCTCTTCAGTACCAGGAGATATTGGATGACAATGTGATGCAGTCCGTCACAAACCTGAGGCTTAGGAGACGTTGGACCTTTCAACAGGACAATGATCCCAAGCATACCTCCAAGTCCACTAGAGCATGGTTGCAGATTAAAGGCTGGAACATTTTGGAGTGGCCATTGCAGTCACCTGACTTAAATCCGATTGAGAACCTCTGGTGGGACTTAAAGAAAGCAGTTGCAGTGCGCAAGTCTAAGAATGTGACTGAACTGGAGGCTTTTGCCCATGACGAATGGGCGAAGATACCCGTAGATCGCTGCAAGACACTTGTGTCAAGCTATGCTTCACGTTTAAAAGCTGTTATAACTGTAAAAGGATGTTGTACTAAGATTGAATGTCACTTGGGGGTTGAATAAAACTGATAATGATGTGAGCACAGAAAAGACATTTGTGGTTATTTCATTATAAATGTTATGTTATATTTGTCTGACCTACACCTGCCTCTTTGATTTAATTGTAAGCAAGATGACTGAATGTTCAAAATCCATGTCAAACTGACCAAAACACTAAATTTCAGTGGGGGTTGAATAATTTTGAACACAACTGTAAGTCGATTTAGGAGGTTGAAGGACCGTCCAATGCCTTTTCCATTAAAATTGGGCTTTAATTTTATGTGGGGAAAAAAATAAGGCGTCTAAGGTGCTTGTAGTGTCATTCACCGGAGACAGCATCCCTGTTAATGGATGTTACCCTGACTGCACTAGACATGAGTAAAAACCTATTAATGTGTGTGCTGAGCCACTACTGTGGCAGGAAACAAAACCAGGGGAAGTGTTTGGTGAGGAGAAATTAATTCCTCTACCTGAACATTATTTGGACATACAGCAGAGATAAAGAACACGAAAGCACACCATGTTCTGATTGCAGAAAACAGGAGCATCCAAAGTGTAGAGTAGAAGGAGTATAGTGGAGACATGAACATACTATACACATGGAATAAAGATTAAAGTTCTCTTTTTATTGGGAAAAAAAATCACTTAAAATATCCTCCTAGAACCAGCATGCATTATACACTGCAAAATTTACAGCACGAACACCTCTCAACAGCAAGCCCCTCTCCATACCACAAGGGATACCATGCTAGAAATGCCATTGTAACTACTGCTTTGGCTCATTAGAATATCCATCCATTGATACTTGGAATTGCAATTTATGCCTGGAGGTCAATATTTTATCATTATTTCAAGTAACTGTAATCCTATAGCACACATTTGTTTACACACACAGTGCATGCCAAGAGTGTGTATAGGGACCTTTATGTAACCTGTGGCTATTGGATTGTACCAGTGGTTATTGGATTGCAGGAGTTACCGAAAACTGGTCTGAGAGGCGTGAGGAAAATTAAATATTGAAGACCAAAAATATACAGATTTTATCAAGCAATCCTAATTCACACAGGAAACTCAGGACTAGCGGAGGCCGCAGGGCTTTTGGCTTTGCACTGAATGTGATTGCGATAAAATTATTGACCAGTTTTTTCGTAAGTGTGTCGTGTGTAATCCAGAAAGAAAAAGAATAAACTATGGACACTATACAATGGTGTGAGATATTGTAAGGATACCAGCTGATGAAGCTGTCTAAATGGTGAAACGCATTCTGGATGTTTTTTTATATGATTTTATATTTTAATAAATTAGAGTATTGGCCACTACAGCCACGTCTTTGGATACTTTTTTTTTTTTAAAAGGATTTTACCAGGAAGGATACATGGAGATTTCCCTGGGTGGCGAGTATGTACCGTTAGGTGTCTTGCCCAAGGACACTTACTGGAGAGGTGCTCTTGCCGGGATTCGAAACCAGTGTCTCCAGTCATAGAGCAGTGATGTTACCTCTACTCCACCCAGCCGTATATTTTGTTGTTTCATTAGTTTTACTCAAAAGGGGCGAAAAACCCAACACTTCGAGCTATGGAAGCTCACCAATAGTAAGTAGGAAATTGGCGTAAAGCCTGGTTTTCCAGCTTACTCCGGTTTACACTAGGGAAGCCCCGTGGTATCTCTATGTTCTATGTGGCAAAGAAAAATCCAGAAAGGCGTGTGGGTTACCTGAGAAGACGACTAGGGATGAGCTGTTCGGTTCAGACGGATCGGAGTTCGAACCGAACTTAGCCTGTTCAGTCTGCTCGCGGACTCCGAACATTTCCGGGTGTTCGGCGCATGTTCGACCACAATCCACTTTTACACTGGCCTGAAGCTCGTAATTTGGCTACAGCCTTGCACCTGACCACAGGTCTGGTGCAAGACAGGTTCAACAGTATGCCAATCACGGCTCAGAGTCCTTATTGGGCAAATTTTGCCCAATCATGGGCTCAAAGAGCTAAGTCCCGCAGCACACTATATAAGGTTTCCACACACCGCTTCAGCATGCATTTGAGGAGATTTCATAGGAGATTGTTGTTGTGTGTTCTTACTGCCGGTCTGCCACGCTACGGGGGGGGGGGTCTCATTTCTACAAAGCATTTGGGAATTGAGGTGATCTGTGTCTTGTCACACAGCCAGTGCCACGCAGTATTTTGGGGGGGTCACTAATTTTTACTAAATATCTGGGAATTGAGGTGATGTGTCTCTTGTCACCGCCAGCAAGTATTTTGGGGGTCACTAATTTCTACAAAATATTTGGGAATTGTTATCTGTGTGTTCTCACTGGCTGCCACCCATCAGGGGGTCTCACTGATTTATAGGAGGTTTCTGAGACTTGTAATCTGTGGCTTCTCACTGCCACCCATCAGGGGGTCCCACATACTTCTAGCAGATTTATGCGAATTGTAATTTGTGTCTTCTCACTGCCACCCATCAGGGGGTCACACTGATTTATAGGAGGGAATTGTAATCTGTGTCTTGTCACTGGCTGCCTGCTATCAGGGTGTCTCACTGAGTTATACCAGAGTTCTGTAAATCTTTATACCAGAGTTGAATCAGAGTTCTGTATATATTTAATCTATATATCACTCACTATGTCTGAAAGAACAAAAAAGGACAGGCAGACACTCCCAGACACAGATAAGAGGGCAAGTAGCCCCTGTGTCGGGAGGCTGTGCCTCTGGTCGTGGTGGACATGGTGCATCCTCTGCAGGGGCACGCTTGTCCTTTCTAACCGGTGCTGGCCATCTTAAGCAGCAGCAACATACTGAGGAGTTGGTGGATTGGCTAACCAGGCCATCCTCATCCTCCGAGTCCTCTGCCAGCCAGGCTTGTAGTGCTTTACAGTCCACCTCAGCTGACAAAACATCTAATGCAGCCTCCATGTCCACAGCTACTCCTGCCGTAGCCTCACTATCACACATGGAGGAGTCAGCTGAATTGTTTGACTACAATGAGAGTGACATGCTGCTTGAGGATGCGCAGCAAGTACAGTGCTCTGATTCAATCTCTGAGGTTGAGGAAGGGAGTATAATCAACCTAGAGGAAGGGGGTGCCAGTGATGATACACAAATAACTGGCACTCATGTTGCCCCAGCAGCTGCAGCATACTGCCAAGTTGGCTCCAGTGACGAGGAGATAGGGGGTGAAGATGACATTGATGAGGTTACTGACGCCAGATAGAACAGAGGAATCGGGGGGAGGAGGCACAGCAAACACGAGGCACAACATCCTCTATGACCAACCGTAGCACTAGCCAGTCCAAGGCATCAGATGTCAGAGCTGCTCCGGTGCAGAGCGCTGTTGTCTCAAAGCACACATGCAGGAACTCTGTTGTCTGGGAGTTCTTTAAGAAATGTGCAGCAGAGCGCACCGTTGCTATTTGTAATCTATGGTCAGATGAGGCTGAAGCGTGGGAAAGACACCGGACACTTGGGTACCACGTGCTTGAGGCGTCCTATGAATACATGCCACACATCTCGTTGGCTTAAAACTTTGCGAAGGTCCTCCTCCTCCTCATCTGTCTCTACCCCCACTGTATGTCCTGCCATGTCATTGCCTACAACCTCCACTGACAGGGATGATGCTACAGTAATGGATGTACCAGCTCCTTCCTCACAATGTGACATCATTCCATCAGCTGAAGATTTATGCAGTCAGATTACATTGCCGCAGCTGCTGCAGCATAAGAAAAAATAGAGTCCCAAGCAGAGCGTCTGAATGCCAGCTTAGCAAAATTACTCGCATTGCAGCTGCTGCCTTTCCAGCTGGTGGACTCTTTTCCCTTCCGTGAATTTGCTGAATGTGCTGTACCACAGTGGCAGGTTCCAAAACGCCATTACTTTTCACGCAAGGCCATTCCAGCACTATACCAGCATGTGGAAGACAATGTTATCCAGTCATTGGGAAAGGCAGTGAGCAATAAGGTGCATGTGACTTTAGACACGTGGTCCAGCAAGCATGGACAGGGTCGTTACATTTCCTTCACAGCACACTGGGTAACTCTGATTGCAGCTGGGAGGGATCCAAGGCGGGGCTCTGTGCTGGAGCTTGTTCATCCACCACGCCTCCAGAAAGCTGCTAGTATGAGGTCTGTCTGCTCCACCACCTCTTCCTTCTCTGTCGAAGTGGCAGTTAAACTGACGCGTGGCAGGGGCTACGCAATGGCTCAAGCAAAAAGATGCCATACTGTGCTTGAGCTGGTTTGTTTAGGGGACAGGAGACACACCGGGCCAGAAATTCATTCAGCTGTGCAGGGGCAGGTGCAGAGATGGTTAACACCACACCAGCTTCAGCTGGGAATCATCGTCTGCGATAATGGCAGCAACCTTCTCTCCGCCCTACGCAAGGGTAAATTGACGCATGTTCCATGCCTAGCACACGTCCTAAATCTAGTGGTACAGCGTTTCCTAACCAGCGTTAGGGTTAGCGTTTCCTAAGTACCCAGGGCTGCCAGAGCTTCTCAGCCAGGCCAGAAAAGTCTGCAGGCACTTCAGACGGTCATTCCCAGCAAGCGTTCGCCTGGCAGAAATTCACAGAGAATTCCACCTTCCCACAAACCGTCTGATCTGTGACATGCCCACCAGGTGGAACTCGACATTAGCAATGCTGCAGCGTCTGCACAAGCAGCAGAGGGCCATCAACGAGTACCTGTGTGAGTATGGCACAAGGACAGGTTCAGGTCAACTTGTTTTTTTCCCCCCGCAGTAGCTGATGATCAAGGATGCATGCACTGTACTGTCACCATTTGAGGAGGCAACGAGGATGGTGAGCTGGGACAGTGCATGCATCAGTGACACAATTCCTTTAGTGTTCTTGCTGGAGTACACTCTGCGGGGAATTATAGATGTGGCTCTAGAGGCAGAGCAGCGGGAGGAAGAGGAGGCCTTCCCAAGCTCTCAAGGCCCCAGTCTTTCCGCAGACAGCATTCCAGCGGGTCCTACTCAGATCAGACAGGAGGAGGATGAGGAGGAGGATGAGGAGGAATATTTAAGTAGTGGGGGCATTGAAGGTGGGGATTCCTCAAGGGAGGGTTTCGTGTGCCCAGAAACAGAAGGGCTAGTGCGTGGCTGGGAGGAGGAAGTGCACGATACGGTCATCCTCATTGACCAGGAAGACTCGGAAGCTGATGCCACCTCCAACCTACGCTGCATGGGCTCCCTTATGATGCAAAGCCTGCTACAGGACCCCAGAATTCGTGCTATCAAGGAGAGGGATCATTACTGGTTGGCAACCCTTCTTGATCCACGATACAAGGGTAAAGTTGCAGAGTTCATCCTGCCCACACAGAGGGAGCACAGGATGAAAAAACTTGAAGACGCTCTAAAGCGACACTTGTGTAACACCTTTCCAGGCACTAGAAGGTTACCAAGTGATGACACAGGTGCTTCTGAGGCTGCGGATGATCAGAGGAATAGTGGTGAAGGCCAGGGCCGCTTGACTGATGCATTTTTACATTTATTTTAGTCCACGACGCCCACGGACGTCAAATGTAGGCACCCATTGCCAATGTCTTCACCATATGGTGCAGGACTACCTAGGGGCAAGGGCAGACCTGGATACCTTTCCAGCAGATGATCCACTGGCTTACTGGGTGTTGAGATTGGATCACTGGCCAGAAGTTAGCCAATATGCTATGCAGCGACTAGGTTGCCCTTCATCCAGCGTGCTTTCTGAAAGGACGTTTAGTGCCGCTGGAGGTTTTGTCACAGACAAAAGAGTACGTCTGTCCACCGACTCTGTAGACCGGCTGACATTTATAAAAATGAATCAGTCCTGGATCAGCAGCTATCAATCCCTGATGCTGACGTAACGGAATAGATCGGGGATGTCTTCTGCATGCACAAAACCTCCAGCACTGAACTCTTCCACAATACCACAAAAGGGTTACAGTGTGAATGCACTTGCTGCCATGAAAGGCACAATATTTGGCTGCACTGACGCCTGTGCCAGATTTATATCATTTAAATTTTTTGAACAGCAGGGTCCAACCCTGAACTTTTCCACAAAAGGGTTACGGTGTGAATGCACTTGCTGCCATGAAAGGCGCAATATGTGGCTGCAATGACGCCTGTGCCACATCTATATCATTTTAATTTTTTGAACCGCAGGGTCCAACCCTGCACTCCTCCACAATACTACAGAGGGGTTACTGTATGATAGTACTTGCTGGCAGTCTGGCACCAAAAGCACAATATCTAGGTGCACTGACTCCTTTACCAGATTCATATCTTTTTAATATAGGACCACAAGGTCCACCCCTGCATTCTTCCACAATACTACAGAGGGGATACTGTATGATAGTACTTGCAGGCCTGGCACCAAAAGCACAATATTTGGGTGCACTGCCACTAACGCCTGTATCAGATTCATATCCTCAGAGGGGTTACGGTGTGACGGCACTGTTGCCGACGCTAAAGGCCCAATTTTAAAGCACCTATTGTTACTTTCATCCAAAGCCTGCATAAGTTTCACAATAATTTAGCCAAAAAAATCTAACTTTTTCTGCGTGTCCGAAAATGTCTCTCTTCATACAGACTGCCGCCCCAAGCAGTTGTTTATGGATAGATTAAAGGAAAAGCATTTACCGTCATTTGAAACGTCATTTTTTTTGTTTTCAAGTGTTTCTATATATCCTAGAAATCCGCCACTTCACGGGCAGGTTATGGGGACCTCCTAGGCACAATATTTGAAGGAATTTTTCCTTTTTATTTTTAACCCTTATTTCATGGAAAACTCAGTCCCTTTAAAAAGTTTTTTTTAAAACTTTTTGTCCTTGTTTCCTGTCCCCCAGGGCACTACCCGGACCCCCCCATACACCTTTTATGGCAAATATCTAGCATATATGCCCTCTTGGAGGGCACTCTAAAAACCGAATTTTCAGCCCCATTGACTTGAATAGAGGTTCGGATTCGAACATTTGGAAAGTTCGGGTACGAACCCGAACTCGGGCGTGTTCGGCTCATCCCTAAAGACAACTCAGAGGAGTGAATCCACTCAGAGCCAGTGCTGGGGCTCTACATTTGTGAGTGGAACACTAGAAATATATAAACAGTACCCATTAACTACTTATTGCAACATAATTGTTATTTCCTTTTTCTAGGTCGACTGAAGTTGAAAAGAATGTTCTATACACTATGAGAGACCCCTAACCCCAATCAGCAGTTATTTGCGCTGTACCAGGTTATACATGTAGGTTTTATTGTATTTCTGGTTTAGGGGAAACCACTGTGTCCTGATACTATAGCATTTGAGGTTTTTGGTGGTGGGTATGTGTTGTGTGGTGCTACGCAATTTTCTATATATTTCAGAGAAGTGATACTGAGACTTGCTATTCCTTTTTATGCTATACAGGTGGATTCGCAAATGGAATTGTCAGCAGGTATTACTGCCGAAATCAGAGAAGGACAATCTGAGATGACCTTGGACTGCAGTTAATCGCTAGTAGTTTGCTTAAGTATTATCATGGTTTTAAAATGTTTGCTTACATTTTGTAATTGTCGCATATTAGTGCTGTAATAAATTTGAACACATTATCTTCCTAGTGTATCTTCCCTCCATTGCACCTTTCCTGATCTATCTGCCACACAGCCCCCATGCATCCCATTACCTCTCATACTCCGCTATTTACACTCACCTCCTGTGTGTCACCCCACTCCTCTTAGATTGTAAGCTCTTGAGCAGGGTCCGCTTTTTCTTTCATTCTCTTCGTGTCAAACTTATTTGTTAATTTTGTGTTTGTTTTGTTCCAGCCATTGTATAGCACTATGGAACATGTTGGCGCTATATAAATAATTGTACATTGTTCTTTTTTATGAGATGGTAGCAATACACATGAACATCTTGTTGGTAACGTGGCACTTGTGTCATCGGACTTTAGATCCTACCAGTGTAACTACAGTTGTTCTGTTACAGTGTTTGGCACTCCTAATTCTTGCACACATTTTAAAGGTTTTATTTTTTTATTCTTGTCCCGCAGTTCTTACATCACGTGATTTACTATACAGTCAAGAGAGCTACACACGCATGACAAACTGAAGACCCCCTCCCAAAAAAAACCACAAGACAAAATGTGTTTTCGTAAATTTTACATATACATATATATATATTACAGATGCAACATTCTGCAAAATTTACAATAAAAGGAAAAAAAACAAACAAATTAAAAATATTTACAGAGTTGTTTTTGTAAGATAAATTTGTTTTAAATTTACAAAGACATAGGAATATTTCGTAAAAACTCAGGAAAATTTAAGTTTTCAGTGTTTAAAAATTTGTCTGAACAAGAGGCAGTTACAAAGGGTATCACTGTATACAGAAGCAAGGCCAGCTCGCTAAACACAAAGAAAACACGCGGCAGATACCAGCATCGACCTGTAGATTTTTTTTATTTTTTTTTTAAAAAAAATCCTTCGCTAGTGAAAATTCCAATATAACTTTTTATGGCTTCTATATTGTAACCTGCATTTACCATTAATATATTTCTGAAAACCTAATACCAAAGAAGGGTTAAAAAGTGCTGCAATTTACAAAAAAAATAAAAAATTTCATGCGCTTTTCAGTATTCTAATAAAACTGGCAAATTCACGAGGATTAAAAACAAAGCATCAAGAGAACTACAGATTACAATAGAGATACCTGAAAGTCTTTCATTAGCTTTACAACAAAGTAGATTATAAACCTGTTGCAAAAAAAATTAAATAATAATATGCTCAGAGGTTAACAGTAGATGTTTTATTGCTGTATTGCTGATTTTGTATATAGTAATACTATGTTTAAAAACCTTTTATTTGTAGTGGAAAGTCCATAGGCAATAAATGTACAAAAAGCAACATTCTAGCATAATTAGAGTTGTAATTCTTCAAAAATATAAAGTCAACGACACAGTGGTTTAAGGTTTTGTTTCTACATACACATTTTGTTTACCAGGACCGGCAGTACTCGATGAAATAGTGATCCTTGTCTGCTACATGTGTAGTTTAAGGAACTCGCTTCATATTCATAGGACTGGGATATTTATACATAAAGGGAGGAGATTCAGTAATTTAGTTTAGTGACATATCTTGTACTATACATCTTGACAAAGATACTGTTCTAGCCCTCGCTGAAACAAATACGTTTACACATAAAACCCTCATAAGAAGTCCCAGATATATTGCTATATTCTTTCAATTAGACAATGTTTTTGCTCATAAAAGAAGTATTTTTCAAAACAGCATCTTAAAGGTTGGTATGAGTGGAAAGAATAAAGTAACGTTTGTTATAAATAGAGCCCTTTGAGACGTACGTATCGCACATTTGGCTTAGTCTAGTATTCCGCCTTCACATATCTCAGTTGTTGATCAAGGTGAGCCATGCACACCCCGTCCCATGACCCTGAGGGCCGTAACAGCCATTCCAAAGTGGACATATGCGCCCACTGGGAAACCTTCTGGTTCCAACCCAAGGCGTGGCAGAGCTGATTGCTTATGAACGGCACAGCACTGAGAGTCATCCGAATGGCTGCATGCCATCAACCCAGAAGAGGGTCACAGTGGACAGTGGCACTGGGGAAAAGGTGAATTTTAGCACCCCCCCTCCCTTTTCAGCTTTGAGGTGGAGTCAGCAACCGTGGCTCTATAGATGTTTTGAACAACATCTCCCATGATCTTCTCATTAGATTGGTTGAGCCTTGTGGGACATGTAGTTACGAAATATCTGAAGGGCCAAGGTTGATGACCCCTGCCTTAAAGTGTTTCATTAAAATACATTGTTAGAAGTAGGTGGTTCATATACAAGCAAATATATTTGTGTGTACGTGAACTGCTGTTTTTCTAATAAAAAAAGGATTTAATTTCCCCCTTTTTTGACCACACACACACACCCCATCTCCATCCAACGAATGCCCCAGTGCCATCATCAGCATGGAAATCCAGTGACCGTGAGATAATGTACCTGATAGGCTGTAATGTAGGATTCAGTCTCCTGAGTGCTCCTTGTTACGATCGCTGTATATACTTATTTAAGGCACTACTACTTGTGAGACAGGAATATTATAAGAACTTAAAAGCCAACAGATACAACTATTACAGTCTTTAGACTCTGACATGAAACACAGTTTTACATCTTCATGTCCCTAAAGCACATGCTACCACTTATTTGAATTTAACGAAGGAGTAAGGGGGGGGGGTAATTGTTTATGGTTACGTGGTGTGCATTTCACACGCCAATAGAGTTAAATCTGACGTACAGTTGAAGTAGTAATAAAACAAGGTTGAAAAGAAAGTCTAGAGAGAGAAATAGATCTATCCTCAAATAGTTATTTTGTTTCAAATTTATAGTTTTCATCAGCCTGTGAGAGCAACTCATCAAAAAATGTAAATGTCTACTTAGGCTGGGGTCAGACAAGCGCATTGATGCGCACAGTAACAGATGCACTTTATAACGGATGAGGTTGTGGTTACATTTTCTCAACATCAGTCAAAACTGATACAAAGGAAAAAAAAAAAAAAAAGCTGTATGCAGGGGTTTCTCTATGTCCGTGTAGCTTTTTCACATCAATGCCATTTTGCCGTCCGTTGCAACACGTGTTGCCCATGCGTGAAAAAGTGTGCACATAATACGTGTGTTGTTCTCTATTGACTCCTTTGGAAAGCTACAACAGACAGCAAACAGTACAGTCAGACGGACGCAAAAAGTGCGCTCGTCTGACGCCAGCCTTAGTGCATAGGAAATTAATTGAGCACGTTAGCGGCAAGGCTGTTCTTTAAGCAATAAAATACACGGGATAATTTAGATGGCATCAACACATTACCCGTTTATGTACCTGGGCACAATACCTGATGTAATGACAAACTAGACATTGCAATGTAGTTCAAGAAGTATAGCACCTTCACTAACAAGATTCTGCTACTTAGAAATATGATAAAAAGAAATCCAATCATATACATATTTTTGAAAACAAATTTCATCCCTCCATTACCAATTTGGCAATTATTGTTTGATTAATGTCACAATGCCTATGGTAGGTCACTCTGATAGCCAAATAGTCAATCGGTACAAAAACCTATCGTAACCCTGCGATTGGTAAAGGCCAGTGTTTCCCAACCCTGTGCCTCCAGATCCTCTATCAGGCCAGGTTTTAAGGATTCCCTTGGGGAAATGCAGACTGAATCCTGCAATCACTGAGCAGCAAATTATATCACCTGTGCTGTGCGTCAGATATCTGGAAAGCATGACCTGTTAGGGGTACTTGAGGATCAGGGTTGGGAAACAATGGTATAGGCCAGTGTTTCCAGACCTGCTGACAGGCCTGGTTTGCCAGATATCTGAGGCACAGCACAGGTGATATGATTTGCTGCTCAGTGATTGCAGGATTCAGTCTGCATTTCCCCAAGGTGATCTGCAAAATCTGCCCTGGCTGAGGGTCCCGAGGACAGGTTTGAGAAACACTGGTAACACTAGGTCAACACATGCGCCGACTGGCTGTGTTGATCAGGGCGAGGGAAAGGATGTTTGAAAAAACACAATTCTTTGGCTAAAAGTACATACCTTGCAAAGACGAGGGCATGTCTTTTCGCTCTCATCATCATACCCCTTTAGCATTCCACACAATTTACATTGTCACCTTTCTACTTAAATATTTTGCGACTAACACATAAAAAACAAACATAAAAAGGCACGTTACACAACTCTGAAACGCCATTTCTCTGACAGAAAGCATTGGGATTACCAGTTTACAGTTTGGATAGCAACACTGGATTAAAAACAATTGATGGATGCAAAATATTGCTGACAGAATAATAAAAAGAAAAAGCCACATGTAGGCAAGGGAGAAGTAACAGATAACGTGGAATTTGTAGTGGCTGGAGTCCTTGCCTCTGCATTAAAACTACAAATATCAAACTCATCGGATTTTTTAAATAATGTGTTTAAGTAAACTACCTCCATGTTTATACATTTATATAAAACACATATTTACGGGTTATAGTTGATTGCTCTTGCAAAAATTTGGATTTGGTATGAAAATCTATCCCGTACACAAAAGTTTCCATATCCTAAACAAAAAAAATAAAAAATGTTTTTTTTTTTCTTAATTTAAAACACTATCTCAGAAAACATCAGTGCTACAACATTATAAAATATTTAACCCCCAAAAATGACTAATAAAAGTGCATTTCCTTATGTTCTGTAGTTGGCAGCAGTATACAAATACTTTCTAAATAAGTCGAAATTAAAAATATATATATATATATTTATAACTAAAACAGCATTTGGAAGAGTTCTGCATGACATTGTAGCTTTCCTGCTTATATCCCAAAAAAGGTTGTATTGGTGATCAACAGTCTGCCATATACTTTCCTGGAAAAGAAAAAAAAACGTAAATATTAGACAAACCCATGTTGATCCCATGATGTTCAGGTGTGAAGAGGTGCACATTGTGTGTATAGGAAGTGAAAGGAACGGAATTATGGCCAAGAAAATAACCGTTACTGTAAGGCAAAAAAAAAAAAAAAATGAAACTGGAAACCCCCCCATCATCTATCCCAGGGGGTCAACAACCTTGGCCTCCTGATGTTTTGGTGACTACATCTCCCACGATGCTCAGTCAACCATTAGACTGACTGAGCCACATGGGAAATGTAGTTCCCAAAACATCAAGGAGCCATGGTTGCTGACCCCTTATCTATCTCCGTGTTTCTCAAACCTGTCCTCGGGACCGTCAACCAGGCCAGATTTTACAGATCACCTTGGGGAAAAGCAGACAGCTTCAGATATCTGGAAAACCTGACCTAGTTGGGGGACTTGAGGAGAGGTTTGAGAAACACTGATCTATCCTGATGGTTGTAATTTGTAGACACAAGAGACCAAATGACATGCCACCCTGCACGACACGTGAACCATCAAGGTATGAAAAGTGGATAAGAATGGCAGAGGTGGCTTTAGTATCTGGGCCCTTTACAAGATGACAGGCATTTGGTGGCAACTGACATCAGATACAACCTTCCTTCTTACACCTCATCTGAGAAAAGGGGGGGAATAGAGAAAGGAACCAGTGAAAGAAACCTATACAGTGCCTTCATTTGTCCAACATTGTATTGCTCTACTACACGGCTGTCCAAATTATCTCAGACATCTCTTAAGTACCTCAAAACATTGTAATGAACTGGTCCAACATAATTCTACTCTGCTGTCATGTCGTGTCATTGTACTCAATCCTATTTTCTCCTTTTTATGAGTTTCAACCCAGTTCATGTATAGAGCATAGCAAAAAAAGCGTGTCATCTGCGCTCATTTCTATATAATTCCTTGTGAAACAAAACACAATCAGAGGATTTGGTTTACTTGAATGGCCATTGAAGTGTAAGTATTATATATGTACTGGGTTGTTACTCATGGACTTTGCAGACGCCCTGGAGGGCATGGGCGCGACACCGCTTTTTCTGTATGCATGGGGTAACACCAGTTAGGTCATTTTTGCAGCTGTTCCTTTTGCATGTGTTTGTTTTTAAGCCCAAAGTGGGAGTATTTGAGTGTTTCAATGAAACCCACCATTCTGCCTCTTAGATGGGAAGAAGCAAGAGAGTGTGCATTTGCTCAGAGGAGCGGCTTCTGGTTTCATTAGGTAGGACTCACCTTACCAAGAGGTACCTTGATGGGGCAGGTGAACTTACACTTCAGTGGCCATTCAAGTAAACTAAAACCTCTGTGTTTTGTTTCACATGGAATTATATAGAAATGAGCGCAGATGACACTTTTTTCTTGTTTCTCCTTTTTATGTTGTCGATCAGCAATATGACTTTTTCTTGTTGAATTGACCGTTCTCTAACCTTGCCCTCCCCATTTTATATTCTGTATCCCAATACTATACAACAGAATTTATGAAAAATGTTAAAAAATTAAAAAAAATTAGTAAATACATGGATGATGTTGAAAAAATTTTTTTGGCCTCTTACCTGCGCCAAACCTTTTTTTCACTAGGGAAAGGCGATACCCTGCACCCACCAGCTCAATGTCCACTCCAGAGAGGGTGCTGCCATCGCTTACAAATTGTACTGCAAGTGTGCTTGGGTTAGTGGGACCTTCAGAGAGATCAAACTTTGCCCTCAGGGATCCAGAGCCTGTAACAAAATAAATCAATCAAGACCTGTTTAAATAGGTTTGTAAAAAGATACACTGAGCAGATTTATGGACCCTTAGAGACGCAGATTAATTACAATGAATTATCCGCATGGTAGGTGTTGGCTTCCAGTCCTTAACATGACACATTTCCAATAATGCGATGATGTAGATTATTGGTCTCAAAGTTAATTGAACGTTTCTAAAGACTTTACCAGTTCCTTTATTATCATCATACAGATAAAGGGACACTCTGTGCACCGTGTCCACACAATTTTATATTAGTGGTCACAGTGCCCCGAGTGCCTTCGCTCCCTCAACCCCTTAGGCTGGGGTCAGACTAACGCATATTGAACGTGCGTTTAGGCGCACTTAATCACGGCCGTAGTAGCAGCAAATGACGGCCAATATCCGAATTACGGGCGCACGAAAGTTTGGCCGCGCAACGCAAGCGGCAAACGAGCGCAATTTCGTTACAACTTTGAACTGCTAGTACTGACGCACAGAAAAAAATACGTCAATGCGTTTGGACGCACTTTTTCACAGACAACGCGAAAAATGCGTTCGTTTGACCCTAGCCTTACATAAATTGAATGTTGGGCTGAGGTTCTGGGATTGGCTGTCGTTGTGCAGTCACGGGATGTGCTGCAGCATAGAGGAAATGGCAGCATGTCAGCGCCGATCATCTGCCAAGGGAGCCCAGTGCTGGATTCCAAGACAGCTTTAAAATAATCTCGGGGGTTAAAACAGATAGGGTGTGGTGATTAGAAAGGGATAATGTTTAACTCCTCTGTGCCAGGACCCCCGCTTAACCCTAGAATATCTCTTTAAAGCTGAATGCAACATTCTAGCAGCGCTTTTCTCACTAGTGATCGTTTCTTTGAAGGGCCAAGATTTCAAATAGTTTATAGTTACTTTGCATAGGTAGCCGGTGAACCATTTGCCCTGAGTTTTTAAGGATAACTACTCTTCTTCAGTATGTTTTTTTTTTTATTTCCCTGAAACGGCACGATTTGTTCCCAACTGCAGTCCTCAAGTACCCGTAACAGGCCAGGTTTTCCAGATATCTGAAGCACAGCACAGGTGATATGATTGGCTGCTCAGTGATTGCAAGATTAAGCCTGCATATTCCCAAGGTAGAATCTGGACTGTTGAGAACCAGGGTTGGGAAACATTGCTATAGTGGATATTAAATGCATGCCATAAAACGTCACGCTTTTTCAGATAGAGTCCCGTGCTTATAGAAGTTTTGCACTTGCCTCCATTTTCAGACTTTTCTGAAATTCCTGATAGTTTCCAAAACGCCTTCATTTGCTCAGCATTCCTAGAAAAGAGAGAAAACATTGCAGATTGTCTTTTTCAAAAAGCATGTTTCCTGCAAGTCAAAATGATAGCCAAGGCATTCACTAATCTAGAATTACCTGTAGCTTTGCCGAGAGTGGGAAAATAAAAATGTGTACGTGCTTTAATACTTCTCACCACTCATTATCCAAAAGAGATAGTTTTCAAAGTGACTCTGGGAAATATTACATTCCCAACGCCAATGTTAGCGCTCAGCTATGTGAGTGTTAAGGTTAGGTTAAGTGGCCCTAGCGCGGGCCACCCATATTACATTCCGAAAACTTACGGGTTAAAAAACCCATTATTAAATTGGAGATTGCGCTTTTCAGCGCAAGCTTTCTGTACTTTGCGCTTCCATGCGCTTAACATGGGGAATGCAAAGAGTTAATTAGCGTTAGGATTACAAAGTCCTATCGCTAATTATGCCCTGCTGTCTTTAACTGAACAGTTACCCACAGCTTGGAGCTGGTGCTAACTGATTGCGCTTCAGTTATCACCAGCTTCAAATCCCCCCAAAATTAGATACTCACCTCTCATCCTATGGCGAGAACAGCAGCCCAATCCGCCTTTTCAGGCCGCCGGGAGCAGAGTGAGACTTTGGAAAAAAGTTCCCAGTCTCCCTCCGCGGACCTACAGGATCTCGTGAGAGGCGTGATCCCGCAGGTCATGTGACCCGGCAGCCAGAGCCTCAATGGAGTGCTATGGACTCCAGGAGGGGATGATTGGAGCTGTGCATTAGCGCTGACGCGGGAATCCAAGGGCTTAGCGCTGCATTACGGGGCAGGCTGCTGAATCAGCGTCTCCCCGTATTATAAAGCTAAAACGATGACACCAAGGAGAAACCTACAGGCACAGGTTTTCCTCCTTAGCGACCCTGTTTCAATTCCATGTATGTAATTCTGCCCTCTGTGTGTAATTTTGAAGTAATACAATAGCTAATGTATGGATGATGGATAGGATTAGTTAGAAGTAGGACGGCAACTCTACAGCATTGTGGGACACAAAGGAATACATTAACACAAAGAGATTCTGCTCACCATATAGCTGAGGGTATTGATTGCATGTTGGTTACTCCCCCATCAACTGGAACCATAACCTGTATGTTGGACAACGGGCATGGCACCGCCATGGATTCCGGGTTATACCTGTAATCTAACCTAATGTCTGTAGTGTCAGTAGCACATTTCCAGTACGTGGCAAGATTCAATGGAGTGGACTGAATGCCATTTGAATTTACCTAAAAAAACAAAACTTTGTGTCAGAGGTCTGTATAGCACAATCATCGGCATTAAAGGCTCCCTCAGCATTACGCAGATAGTTTACCATTCCACTTCTACACACTTTGAATGTGGACAAATTCCACATGCATTATACTAACACAAAGGGGATTGCTGGGGGTCTGCCGAGGTTCCAAAAAGCGACAAAAATAATCATAATAGTCCACCACACGGAGTCTCACTTGCAACTTTGGCAAACACGGCCACTTATTTAATAACCCCAAATTTAATTACTTTATTTTGTGGGCTTAAATGTCTGATAATTGATTGGGGGGGGGGGTTCAGCAAAAGACAAGCTAATGTGTTACTCATGCTTGTTTACTTGCGTCTTGTTTAACTCAGTTTTGCAGCAGTTGTTGCTGTTTAACCCCTTGCCGCTGCGGTACGTTCTATGCCATGCTCAAGGTGGGAGGGCTCTGAAGACGCAGGGCGTACATGTACACCCCGCTGTCTTCAATGGGCCACCTCGGCCCCTCCCCGGCAGCCGGCGCACGTGGTTGGCTGCAGAGAGAGACGGTCTGAACTCATGCCGTCCCCCTGCAGCCAATAATGCACGCCGGCTGCGGGGCGGGCTGAAAATCAGCTACTCGCTGGGGTTAAGCCACACCTGAGGGGTGACACCTGCCCGTCGTGAAAGGGTAAGTGGAATGTGAAACAAAAGGTACGAGATTGCCGAGAATGGTGCCTAGAGAGGCACCAACTACACCCTCTTGACAAGGCCCAACAAGGCTAAAGGATTGCTGGGGGTTGCCGTATTGCTTGTGCAGAGAGGATTTCCTTGGCATTAATAGCAGTCTGATTTGCATATAATTAAACCTCCTCTGTAATGGCGTCATTGAGCTAAAACCTTGAGAGAGCTAAGAGCGGACCCACCAAAGAGCAGGCCACGTATGCTGTTGCCCGTTCTCCGCAATCTCCCCTTTTGTTTTGCTGTTTTAGTAGAATGAATAATAGGTGTAAAACGTCAAAAAAAAGTATGAAATATAAAATAAGCTTGGAAAGAACCACAGCTGTGGAGAACAGTCCAAGTGTCACAACTTACCTGATATTTCAATATATCTATATTATAGTATGAGGCGGAGGGGTTTTGCTCAGACATCTTCTTGAGGTAGGCAGTGGCAGCTTGCATATTCACCCAAAAATCCTTACAATTGCTGTCACTTTGTGACGGATCACTAAAAACAATACAAAAGGTTTATTTAATACGCACGAGCAAGATTATCATCATGAGCAAACCCAGTCATGACTTTTTAAAACCATTTACGGCTGCTCACCAGAAATTGTTTATACAGACCAAATCGAACATAAATAAAAAAAAATAGATTTTTGTTTTATGGTAAAATTAAGCTGTGTGTTCCAATACCCACCAAGAGGATGAACATATTTCTAGGTGATTCATTGCACATATCTGAACCATAAATATTAACTCTCGAACTTGTTGAAATTTATACCGACAAAGCCTTGACTGAAGACTTGCTAGATTATACAAAATTATGCACGGAACATAAGAAGGTCTGGGATAAATAAAGATGAGGGGGACATAATGACCATGCCTAAGTACCTTGCACGTTTGATAAACGTCCTTATTACTGTAACTCCCAAGCATTACTTATGTGGAAGGGACAGCACCTATGAGAAAAATTCCCTTGTCCTGCTTCTCTGTAGAACAATAAAAGGACCCGGCACTCAAGCACAATCCACAGGAGCATTTATTGGGATAAGTAGCACATTGTTTCAGCTCGGTACGTGAGCCTTTTTTGATTTAAATCAAGAAAGTCTCTTGTGCAGAGGCGAAACGCTGTGATACTGGCCCCAATAAAAGCTCCTGATGGATCATGGTTTAGTGCCCGCTTCCTTTGCTGTTCTATATGGGAGGATTTGGAAATCTGGCCACCCTGGTGTGTGACACCTGGCAGAGTGGTCCCTACATAAGGCCTTCTTGTTAATGCAATTGTCCAGCTTTCTATAGAAACATAGAAAGTGTCGGCAGATAAGAACCTTTTGGCCCATCTAGTCTGCCCAATTACATGGATACTTTACCTGGATTTATCTTTTGTTTAGGATAGCCTTATGCCTATCCCATGCCTGCTTAAATTCAATCACGGTTTTGGCCTCTACCACTTCTACTGGAAGGCTGTTCCATGTATCCACCACCCTCTCAGTAAAATAATGCTTCCTGATGATACTTTTAAACCTTTGCCCCTCTAATCTAAGACTATGTCCTCTTGTTTTGCTACTTTGTTTCCGTTTAAATATACTCCCTTCCTCTACCTTGTGGATTCCCTTTACGTATTTAAATGTTTCTATCATATCTCCTCTGTCTCGTCTTTTTTCCAAGCTATACATGTTAAGATCATTAAGCCTTCTATCTTAATGTTCATTTTCAGTGTTCTCAATAGTTTGAGCAGTTGAGCGTGCAAAAAAGATTTTAAAAAAATGCTGCAAACAGGAAGGCAATGAGTCGTTAAATATATGTTGATAGAAATCTGTTGATGCTCAAATAAATGCCCCCAATAGGTTGTAAATCCATGCAGATTTCTTGCAATATCCTACTTTCCGGACACACACGTAACATGGTATGAGAAGGTGTCAGCACAGTGCGAAGTGCATTTTAAGGACACAATGGAGTCAACAGTAACAGCATTTCAAAAGAGGATTCTGGGTTTTCCCTGAAAGGGACAGGTACCTGTATAAAAGCTGCGTGTTCGGCAGAACCTGTTCAAGTTTGCTGGTGTTTTTTAACCTGAAGCAAAGTACAGCTGGAGAGGGATTGTTTGTGAAAACTTTAATTATTCCGCTTGGGAAGGACACCGTCATGTCGCCGGTTATCTTCACAATGCATCTAAAACAGAATTATCATGAAGGTTTTGCATCAACTTATTCTTTGCTATTATATGTACACTATTATAGCAATATAAGCACACAGCCTTTCCTGTTCCTCAGCAATGAATATTAAATTATTCTTTATATAGCGCCAGCATATTCCGCAGCGCTGAACGATGGGCACAATTTAGACAGGGTTACAATACATTGAACAACATTTTAACAAACCAGTACAGGAGGGAACGAGGGCCCTATTCCAGTGGGAATTTACAATCTAGAATGGTTGGGGGTGGAAACCGGAGGAGAGGACTGCAAGGTGAGAGCGATGGGCTGCAAGGTGAGAGCGATGGACTGGTGGGGGCAGTGTATTAGGGAGTCAGGTGGTAGGCTTGCCTGAATAGGAATGTCTTAAGGGAGCGTTTGAAGGAAGGAAAACTAGGGGAAAGTCTGACAGTACGAGGGAGAGCGTTCCAGAGGATGGGGCTTCGCGTAAGAAATCCTGCAGTCTATCATGGGAAGAGGTGATGCGGGGGGTAGCTAGGCGCAGGTCATTGTTTGACCTTAGGGAGCAGGCTGGGGTGTATTTAATGATTAGTGAGGACAGGTAGTGGGGAGCTGAGAATTTGTAGGTCAGGGTAAGGATTTTGAATTTAATTCTGCAGTGGATGGGGAGCCAGTGAAGGGACTTGCAGAGAGAGCGGTGGATGAGCCTGGCAGAGGCATTCAGAATGGATTGTAGGTGGGGTGGGGACCAGTTAAAAGATTATTACAATAGTCAAGTTTTAAGATTAAATATGCTTACGGCAGGGTTTTTCAGTCTATACAGTCTGGTTTTAGTTTGCAAATTAAATATGCATTAAGGTGAACATGATCATGGCCCAAACAACTTTTTAATTATTTGACAGGGATTTCAATTCTAGCGGCTGGGCAAATGTACAGTTTTTTGTGTAAATACCCATCCAACATGCTGCTCTGAAGACCAGCAAAGACAGAAGATGGGACCCAGAGCACCCTGGATCTGCTCTGTGCTTGAAGATGTGTATCCAGAAGGACCAAGTGTTTGCTAGAATAAAGGACCAAAGACTGAGAGATAACCATGTCAAGCTGTTAGCAATATCTCATGAAGCTTTGATCCTTTTTATTTCCATGACTTAATGTGACATCTGATTGGCTACGTGTATGGGCAGTGATGCTCCGTACAGCCAGAAGTGTGCCAGGGTAGCCTGATACGTGGGAGAAATGGCCAGTGTCCAAAAAAAGAAAAGAAAAACAGAAACAAACCACGGAGAGAGGAAACGAGTAGGATCCAGGAGACACTGATAATTAACCAATTTGGTCTGGATACCCCCCCCCCCCTTCGCTCATTTTGCCTGGAGTCTGCCTTTTAAGAAAAAAAAATGACTACCAGAAACAAGTGCACGGAGAGGCAACACGATAAAAAAGTAATAAAAAAAAAAAGCAAATCTTTATATTCCTGGATAATATATGTATACTTATCTTATATATACAGATCACAATTAGTCAGTGACCAGGTAGCGCTAAACAGAGGACATACTCTTTAATATCTCCACATAAAAGGATAGCATGTATCTCCCCCACCAAGTCTGATTAGTTTGACATCGAGGGCAAGATGTAAAACCAGCTAGAAGAGGACAGCCCCGCAAACATGCATACAGAACAACATCTTCCACGAGTGACAAACCGAATTATGTGTGGCCCAATTTACTATAAATAAATGGTAAGAAATCACTTGAGGTCCGGTTCCGATGTTGCTGCTAACAGGGAGCTGCTACGGAGGAATACCAGAGAAAGCCAATATACCTTAGTGGCTCCCTGTAGCCGGGTCTATTCCCGAACCAGACACTGTTAGCAGCTCGGGTTAAAATATTTAGGAGCTGCTTGCAGATAGAAGTGGCACCAACGCTGGTATCACAAGGGGTGTACAGAGGCAGCAGAGGGGCACAGCGAACCGTTACCATAGTGATGATTTGAATCATTGATGTGCGGGACAGGAATAAGGCCCCATGTGTTTAGGATGATCCATAGCCCAAAATGGGAACATCGTGACAGAAGGCAACGATAATACTCACAGAAAGTATTTACAGTTGCCTGCATAAAAAAGACACAGTCATAAGCGTGCCTCATCTCCCATGGCTGTTATTTTACAGCGCTGTATAGACATGTTTGGAGCCATGTAATTTATAGATCTACAGAACAAAACACAAAAACACCCCGGCGTAGGCGGTTCGTAACAGCAACAATAAAAACGACTTTTCTTACATTGGAAAGAAAATAACCCTATAAACCAGTGGAATGCTCCTGCTGAATGCTCCTGCTGAATGCTCAACATCCAGAAGTCTCGCAGTCCCGCCCCATTTAAATGTGGTTTGGCAAATATAAAGTATCTCACAACCAAAGCCAATCAATTTCAGCAATCCCAAACCAACAGCGAGACAGTGATTTTAACTTGTTATGTAAAACGCACACTTTAAATGTCCACAGGGTGACGTGCAGCCATGTTTTGGAGCTGTAACTCCAAACGATGTTCAGTCAACATAATGAGCGGCTGAGCATCAAGGGAAATTTGGTTCCAAAACATCAGAGGGGCCAGATTTGTTGGTGCCTGTAAACAACAGTGAAACACACAATACCGGTTCTGGATGCAAAGCTGCAGTGCGCATGGTGAAGGTTTACTAACTTTGAAGGATCTGCTCCCTTGAAGTAGGCATTCACAGACTCCGAGAAGGCCACAGCAACAGGTAGAGTATCTTGGTTTCCAAGAGTGACTGGGCTGGGCCCTCGAGATATGCCTAAAACAAGACATGCAGAAAAATCAGGACATTCAAGGGGAAGATCATGTTATTAAACGTTCTAGGTTTACTAAATTCTACTTAAAGCAAGACATTTAAGAGGATCGTTGGATATGATTTGCAATTATTGACTTGCTAAAGAGAATTCTTTTTTTCATGTCAGCTTTAGATTTCTGCACAGTATACGGCAAGCGTCATGTGAATTAATAAAGCTTCAAAACACCTTACTGAAAATACACGCGTTCTATATATGCAATAAAGAAACCCCATAATCCTTCATGCTAAATCAATCTGGTAATGGGATTACATTTTTTTTTCTAAATTATGATTTCAATAAAAAATAAAGCCTCCCTTTTTCTGTTACAGCGCTAGTTCGCTTGGTTGCTCACGGGGGAATATTTTCATTATAGGGACTCTACCACTTACATAAGCTGTAATCACAAAATTTTCCTATTCCAGAACGGAAAGTTTAGATTTTAATAAGGACACGGAGGCGAGTATTTGTTGTTCTGTCCTATCTGCCCCAACAGCAGCGAAGAAACTTTATTGAAAATAACAGAAAAGAAACAAGTAGTCCTCCCTTCCCCAACGTGGGGAGGGGGACCTAGATCCCCAGATCCTCCCCATCCAGTCCATAAGGAACTCCCCCGGAAGCAGCTCCTCTTCTTTCGAAGCTGCGACAGAAACGGTGGGAGACTTAGAAGCAGAACCGGGGAAGGAGATCGGGAGCCAAAACAGCGAAGAACCACCTCGGGAACTCAGAAGGCTGAAAGACACAAACGACATGAAGGAACAGTGAGAAACTGTAACATGACGAAATAAAGGGAGCCCTGGCAGCCGCCAAAATAGTCCACCCAAGCCCGGGAGAGATGCGGAAAAGGAGCTGAAAATACTGGGTGTGGCTGGGCGGGAAATACTCGCCTCTGTGTCCTTATTAAAATCTAAACTTTCCGTTATGGAATAGGAAAATTTTGTGATTTTAAAGGCAGGACCCGGAGGCTTCGTATTTGCTAGTTCAAAGCAGAACAGGAGCCGCATCCGACCAATGGACAATGGGCTTGAAATAGAAGGTACGAAACGTGGACTCGTTAGACCAGTCAGCGGCACGCAAGATGTCCTCCAGTCGACGGCCCACCGAGGCCGCTTTAGAGGGGGAAGCACTGCGGACAGAATGGACCCCGAAAGTCGAGACGTCCACCCCGGCCTGTGCCATAAGCCATCGCATCAAACGAGCCAAAGTGGGAGAGGAGACCGGTTTATGAGGAGAGCGAAAGGAAATAAAGAGCGGTGAAACCGGTAAAATTCTGGTGGATTTAGTACGAGATTCGTACTCCCGGAGACATGAAACCGGACAAAGGCGGGGGAGAAACCCTAAAAGATGGGAAAAATACCGAAGTTAGGGATGTTTTAGTGCGACGTGAAATATCGAAGCGCACTCCTTCAGGAACGTAAGAACGGGCGCCGAAGTCCAGCGCCCGTACGTCCCCCACACGTTTGCAGGCCACTAAGCAGAAGAGCATAAGAAGTTTTGCCGGGAGGGCCTGCGGTGAAAGAGCCGCATTCTCAGGCCAGTGGTCCAGAAAGGAGAGAATCCAGGAGACATCCCAAGTACAGGAGTATTTAGGAGCCGGAGGGCGGGAGAAACGCATGCCTCGTAGGAGGCGACAGACCAAAGGATGGGATCCAGCGGCCACACCTGAAAATCCCAAGTGACCAGCCGAAATAAGAACATTCACGGTACGGTAAGCTTTGCCGGAGTCTAACACGTGGGTAAGGAAATCCAGGAGGGCCGTCACAGGGACCGAAAAGGGATCTCGGTCCCGTTCCAGACACCAGCTAGCCCATCCGTCCCAGGCAGACTTGTAGGCGAGTCGAGTACCTGGGGCCCAGGAGTGAAGTAAGAGGTCTTTAGTGCGTTCCGAAAGGCGTGAGCCCGTTGAGGGATGCCAGAGAGCCACCATGCCAGGAGTTGTAGTCGGTGGGAGGTCACCAGGGGGTGGGGTTGTCCTTTGTGATCCAGTAGAAGGTCTGGAGAAAGAGGAAGGAGTCTCGGGACGTCTATTGCCATGCTCAGGAGCGTTGGAAACCACGGCTGGGACTTCCAAAATGGTGTTATCAGTGCCACGGAGGCCTCCTGAGCTCTGATTTGTGCCAGAGTGCGAGCGATGAGGACGAACAGCGGGAAGGCGTAGAGGGGGCCCTTCGACCAATCCTGGAGGAAGGCGTCCGTGGCCAGGGCGTCCGGATCCGGCCTCCAACTGAAGAAGTCTTGCAGCTGAGAGTTCAGTCTGGAGGCGAACAAGTCGATCCGGAAAGGCCCCCAAAGCGCGGATAGTGCAGAGAAACTGGGCCGTGATAGTCGCCAGTCTCCCGAGTCCGTAAAGTGCCTGGAGTTCCAGTCGGCCACCTCGTTTGTCAGACCGGGGATGAACTGGGCGTGGACCGAAATCCCAAGGAAGGCAGGGCGTAGAGCCATGGCTGATAGGTCTGCTGAGCGAGGGCCCCCCAGGCCGTTGATGTAGCGGACCTCTGGTATATTGTCCATTCGAAGTACGACGGAGTCCGGAGGAGATCGTTGTGTAAAGCAACGGAGGGCGAATAATCCCGCCAGAAGTTCTAGGCAGTTGATGTGCCATAATTGTTCCAGGGAGGACCAGCGACCGCCCGTCTCCTGGGAACCGCATCTTGCGCCCCAGCCCAATCTGCTGGCGTCTGATTCGATGGTCATCGTGGGAGGAGGAGGTACCAGGGAACGACCGTTCCAGGTGACTATGTTGTCGATCCACCATAGGAGATCCAATCTGGCGTCCTCTGTCAATGTCACGGAGTCCGAAAAGTCGAGGCCCGTCCTGAGTGAACGGGCCTTCAATCGTTGGAGGGCCCTGTAGTGTAGCGGGCCCGGGTGAATTGCCATGCGGGCCGCCACCAGGAGACCTACCGTACGGACCAAGGAGCGGAGGGGGAACATCTTCTTCCTGAGCAGTATCCTCGCTTCCTTCCTGATCGAGGAGAGCTCTGACAACGGAAGGCTGAGGTTCATGAGGTCGGAGTCCACCACGAAGCCCAGGAATTCTATCGAGCGAGTGGGAGTGATTTCTCTGGGTTGATGAGAAACCCCAGTTCCTGTAACAGAGAAATGGTGTCGTGTAGGTGGGCCCGAAGGGCGTGAGGTGACTGGGACATGAGAAGAATGTCATCCAGGTAGATCACCAAACGAACTCCCCGTGCACGGAGGGAGGAGACCACGGGTCGGAGTAATTTGGTGAAGCACCACGGGGCAGACAACAGTCCGAAGGGGAGGCAGGTAAACCTCCATAGTTTGCCGTTCATGGGGAATTGTAGGAGGTCCCGTTGGGATTCTATTATGGGAACGGAGAGGTAGGCATCTTTGAGGTCAAGTTTGACCATCCAATCTCCTAAAAGGAGCATGTCTTTTAACGTGGGAATGCCCTCCATTTTGAAATGGTGGTAAAGGACCCAATCGTTGAGGGAGCGAAGGTTGATCACCAGGCGGACCCCCCCGCCTTTCTTTGATACCAAGAAAAGGGAGTTGACGAAGCCCGATGGAAGAGGGGAAGCGAGTTCTATGGCCCTTTTGCGTCTGAGGTCTGCCACCTTGGAATGAATGAGGGCCAGCAGGGTACGGTGAACCGATGGGAGTGGGGGGGGGAAGGAACGGAGTGGGGATTCCGCAGAGTTCTATCTGGTAGCCCCGTACAGTGGAGAGGACCCAGGGGTCTGACGTGAGGGAAGCCCACCTTGGGAGGAATTGACTGAGATGGCCGCCTACAGCCACTAGGGACGAGGGGATAATATAAATTGGTCTTACCTTGTCCTTGTGGGACGGGAGGGCCACCTCTGCTGCCTCTATATCCGTGGGCTCGCCAAGCTCGTGACCGCAAGTGGTAGAAGGAGCTGGAACCACGGAAGCCACTGGAACCAACGGTGGGTTGAGAGTTGTAAGCGGAGTCTCTGTTGATGCAGGAATAGTTTGCGCCCGCTCGGCCGACAGGACGACCCCTGAACCTGCCGGCCCTGCCAAAAACGCAGTTAGGAGAAAAAATGCATTTTAGGGATGCCTCTGATTTATCGATAGAATTAAAGGCTTGAGTGTATTCGCCCATGTCCTTCAAAAATGGTTTTCCGAATAGGAAGCCCTGGGCGGAGGCACCCAAGTCATTGGTGGCCAGGTGTAACATTTCGGTGTCTATTTTGAGCAGGATGCTCTTACATCTCTCGCTTGAGAGAGCTGCATTGGCGTTGCCAAGTAAGCATAATGATCACTGATCCAATCAGTGTTCTCGTAAGGGTCCATTTGTGTTTCAGCGGTCTTGGCCTCCTCTGCCAGTTGGAAGAGTTTTATCAATGGGCCAGCTGTGTCCAGGAGACGGTCCTGGCAGCCTTTGATGGCAAATTCAATGCCTCTTTTGGGGTTCCAGCCACGCTTAGTTACAATTTTTTGGAAGCTGACATCCACATTGGGGGTTAGACAGGATTTACCGGCAGTAACCGGGCGAGGACACTCTAATTTCATTTTGGCCCTGTCCTCTTTAGTCATAGGGCGCCTGAGGTGCGAGTCGACCCATTGCTCCACGTGTGGAGATGCATACCAGATTGTGGAATTAGGGCGAGCAATATCCTCAGGCTCGAAGAGGGGATTGCCTTGCGGATCGTACACCACCGTACCCCGAGATCGGGGCTGGCAAATGGGTGCGTCCGAATCCAGCAAGTCCGAGTCCTCCGGAGCGTGGAGTTTGAGGACTTATCCCTCAGCCATCCCTGGATCTGCATCGCCCTGATCTGAGTCTGAATAGTCCGTGAGGGTGACTGTGGGTTTAGCACGACAGACATTTTTGGTAGTCTTAACCCGAGCCCCTTGGGGTAGGGTGCGCTTTCTTGGCACAAGTGCCGTGGTGGCTGGTTTAGGCAGTGATCAGGGGGGTGCCATGCGGGCGAATCTGGACTCAGCAGAGAGTCTTTTAGATTTTTTTTATGCCTCTTACGTGCATATTGCTCCGAGGTGAGAGAGCTCCGTTCTGAGCCGGGGTCTGAGGCTGGTATGTCCTCCTCCGAGGGAGCATCAGCGTGGCCGGGTTTAGAGAGAGACATACTCTTTAAGGGTAAGCAAGCGGTCTGCAGAGCTGAGCGGTGAGTGAGTGTGTCGCGCTGGGTATGTAAGGCACCAAGATGGCGGCCGCTACCTCCCACGATACAGCGGAGCTAGAGGGGGCGTGGCTAGTACCGCATGTGGAGCGCTCGTGAGCGTGTGATGCTGGGAGGCAGCGACCAGCACGAAGAGAGAGTGAGTAAAGTGTAAATAACAGAGGGAGAAGCCCGAACCCGGCACCGGCAAAACACTGCCGACGCCAGGAACAGGCGAGTGAGCTAACCGCCGCGGTTTTGACCGGGTCGGGGAAGCTCGGAGTAAAGAAGATAGAAAATTAGATAAATATAAGAGAGCTTAAACTTATCTGTCTGCTACCGCCGTTAGCAGCGAAGAAAGAGGAGGAGCTGCTTCCGGCGGAGTTCCTTATGGACTGGATGGGGAGGATCTGGGGAGCTAGGTCCCCCTACCCACATTGGGGAAGGGAGGACTACTTGTTTCTTTTCTGTTATTTTCAATAAAGTTTCTTCGCTGCTGTTGGGGCAGATAAGAAAGAACAGCAAAAACGAAGCCTCCGGGTCCTGCCTTAAAATCACATTATTTGTGCATTACCAACAAGACCACCTTATAAAACACGTGCTGCCGTTTTTTTCTTTGAAGTAATTGCAGGTAAAAAGGAAAAATAAAAAGTTAGGTCTTTTTAACTATTTCCATTTTATGGACTTTCCCATGATGCAATATTTACCAAAATCTGTGAAAACATTTTACTTTACTGCAGTCTTTTAGCTTTTAGGGTATTTAACAGTAAGTTGAGTGAAGGAGTAAATGTTTAGATAAGGCCTTAGTCCTCCATCTGCTACCCGAGATAGGAGCTGGCAGCTGAATGAGATAAGTCTCTTTTAAGCTCCCCTGTCTTATCTACCCCCTGGCGTTGTCCGTTTGAATACATGCCACACAATATAATGATGTGAGTGGATGATCAACTTATTCACTGCATTCTATGGCCAAAGCCAGTACAGATACAGGTGTGGGGGGGGGGTGAATGAGGCAGTTTACAAAAGATCATACAATGGATGCACCTGTAAGGTGTGTCAAAATCAGGTACCCCATTAAGATAAACTTCTGATAAAGTAATCTAATGGCATTTCTATTAAACCACCAGTAGATGGCAGCAGGGTGAAAAGTCTGAATGATGAGCACGTGTTCATGCAAGATGTTTCGCTTAGCAGGGAGGAACAAAAGAGCAGAGTTTCCATTTCTGGTAGGAACCAAATATCAAGTGCAAATCCTACCAGAACTGAAGTCATGCTTTATGTGTTGCAGGTAAGAGGGAGCATATCCTGGGTTATAAACAGGGCAAGAGTGATTCAATTCACATCCCTGTAGTTAGAAAAGGTTGTTGCTACTGCTGGGAATTCGAGTAGACACTATACAGATGTCAGGGTGTTGTGCTGAGGTGTCATAGCTCACCAGCATACAGGAAATGTGATGACTATAGGATCTCATGTTATACTGTATTGATTGTATTGCACCATTAGCCTACTATAATGTAGATTGAGTAATCATATCTGAACATGTTTATTATTTTCTATAAGGACATTATTCCTGCATAGGTGAATGTTACTGTTATATATCTATATGTGTATTAATGTATAAGGAACCAAAATATCAAGTGCAAATCCTACCAGAACTGAAGTCATGCTTTATGTGTTACAGAAAACGTTTAAATAAAAACACTTCTGGTTTCACCCAGCACACTCCCTTCGCACATTGGACTTATTGACCATACTTTCAGCATATGTGCAACACACCCAGGGACATATAGATTAAAATATTTTCTAAACTAAACATGCAAGAAAAAAAAACCACAGCACATGTAACATATCAGAAACAAATAAAATAATGACATTTCATTTTTTTGGGTGGTAGTGGCCCTTTAACTTGATAGGTTCAAAAACCAGTAATCCCAGCACTGTGCCAACCCTCTGTTCCAATACTAGCTACGGCTGTGGACTAAATGAGAGCCCACAAACTCTGCCCTCGCCCCCCTCAAATGCCACTGTACTATGGCACCTATGTTTCTCTTGGTCATTACATTCAAAGAATTCTGGGAATTGTAGGCTATGAACATGAAGCGGGCACGGCAGAGTTGGAAATACTTTGACTAAAGCAGTGATCAGCAACCTTGGCCCTCCAGATGGTTTAAAACTACATCTCCCATGATGCGCAGGTACTCATTAGATTGGCCAAGCCTCAAGGGCAATGTAGTTCTAAAACATCTGGAAGGCCAAGGTTGGTGACCTCAGGACTAAACCATAAATTTAAAAAAAAATATTTGCTGGTAAGACACTGTAACATCGTGTACGGTGCATTGAGAATCACTGACTCTTATGATTTGTGTTCTCCTGTTTACTACACCTGCAGTGACTTGCAAAATTTTCAACAGCCATGAGGCCAGTCACCGAATACCATAAGAGTAACTGCACCACATACAGCCACACAGGAATGGTGTGTGCGCTCTGTATACCCACAAGTTAGCTTATATTTTTCTTATTTGCGCAATTGTCAAAGGGCAGAGTTTCTAAAAATTAAACTCATGAAAAATTTAAAACATCCCCAGAGAAGCTGTATTTGTGTTTACAGCAAACTTTATTAAAAAGGGAAAATATGTATTTTTAACTAACCCCTTCCTAGAGATGCAGTGCAAGGCCTTACATAGTAAAACGGAATATACTCAACTACTTATGAAGTAAAAAAGGAAAATAGGCACGTGGGGTTTGCTTATTTTGAAAGGAAGCCAATTACACTACTCTTTTTAAATAAGGAGGTGTTTTGTCACTGATCTCTGTGCCATCGACATCACTTTAAGGAACTCCAGAACTGAACTCAGACTTGAAACATGGTACCCACAATGGAATATTTAAATAGATTTACTTTTCTCTGTGCCACTGAGGAAGCGCCAGTAACGCGTTTGACCCCCTTTATTATAGAGTTTATTTTATTGCTTTCTATTTTCTTTTATAGTGTATTTGCCAATATATCCTTCCAATTTTGTTTCTATTGGCTGGATGCTCTTTTTTACATTCTAGAAGGTATCCTATTGTCCCATTCCCACTGGAACAAGGAGGGCTTTGGAAGGATTGTGCCCCAATACATTCTCCTATGTGCATTATCCTTGAGCGAGGTCAATGCTCAGGGAAGGGAGAGTAGGTCCTTTTTAGTTTTTTAGTCAGTTTCTATCCCATATAAAAAGCTGGTTGCGCTTTGAAAACTTTTTCTCTTGTCTGAGATTTGCACCTATTTCGGGAGGATTGCAGGCAGACGGGTAGCCCTGAACAGCACATAAGTTCACATTTTGCCCTAATATAAGAACCTACCTACTGGGACTAGTTACAGTATTACGCCATGTATCTTGTGGTTTTATTTTTGAGAGCAATCGCTACCAATCAAGAATAACTAGTCCATTCTCTCCCGACCAAAGCCCTGCCTGGAACTACATATAAGCCTTTACTTCTCGTATCTTTCCCTATTATACACATTTGGTGTAAAGGAAGCGCTGTCCCCCCCTCCCACCTTTTGCTCTTTGTTATATTATGGTTTATAAGGTGAAGGGATTAGCAAATGGGTTTATCGATTAATGTTTTGTGCGCCACGGAATTTCTCTGTATTTTTGTGTTTAAATCATTTTACACGTCATCTCCCTTAAAGGAACACTCCACTCAAAAATCCCCCCCCCCACATTTTTTTGTCTTACTCTATCCCTATTCCCTTAATAAATCGTTAGGGATTTTTTTTTTTGTTACTGCAATACTTGGCCTAAAATCCACTTGTTACCAGCGGCGTCTTTTTTTTTTTTTTTTTTATACTCCCCTCCCTCCTCTTCCGCACCCATCCTTCTTGCTTCTACTTGCCTTCTGGTTTACGTGAGGAGCGCGCATGCGCGCCTCTCACGTAAGCCAGCCAATCGGCAGGCTTCCTCCCGGCTCCCTCTGAGGATTAGTGTTGCGCGCAAGAGAATGCGCGCAACACTAACCCTCAGCCGCCAACTATTGCGGCGAGTTGGAGACGTCATCGCGCTGAAAGCGCGATGACGTCTCCTACTCGGCAATAGTCGGCAGAAGCGGGAAATCTGAATCCCGCTCTGCTGACTGACAGCTGGGAGGGCGGAGTAAACTCCTCCTCCTCTCTCAGCTGTTTTCAGCTTTTTCAGCTGAACTGCTGAGCGGAGGGAGGGGGGACAGAGGGCGGGATACTCCAGGCATCATGACCACCTAAAAAAGCTTAGGTGGGCATGTTGCCTAGAGTATCCCTTTAACAGTTGTTGATCTGTAGAATATTGCTCTCCTGCACAATTGGCATTCGTGTATCTACACGAAAAAACTCCTGGATGACTATAATGGGTCTCTCTAATCTGCTCTTTGAACATCTACAAAATGAGTAATAAAAAGAAATCCCAATAGAAGAATTTGCAGCAATAACACAAACACCTGAAGTGCGTTACTACTATTCCAAGCATGCCTTATTCATATACTTTAGAAGACTACATTTATTTCCACAATTGGCGATTTTTTAAAAAAAGGTATAGACGGTTTGCGCAGGGACCCTGTGAAATATGAGCACTGCTTTTTATGTATGTGGTACACAAAACACAACACTTACCAAACGTGGGGGTATTTGCTGCACTGAGAGAAGCAGATGATGATATCGAAGAAGAGCTTTCTGCACGTGGCAAAGATGCAGATGAAGGTGGGCTGGTGTTAGATGTTACGGAAGGGCTGAACGGCCGTGGCTAAAAAGACATCAAATTAGAGAGTCGAGACAAAAATTTAGAGGAAAAAATAAAACACCTTAAAGAAATTATTCAATGAAAAATTGAAAGTATACTGTGCTGATGTCAAAATCTCTGATGTTTAGGGGCACCATCTTCTAAAATAGTTCTGGAATAATAGTGCAAGTGCATGTGAGTGCACTCAAAAACGTCTTGGCAGCATCTGACGCAGGTTTTGAGGCAAGTCGCAATTGATATTAATGTGCAATTCGTTTCGTCCCGAATTGAATTTCGTACGAAATTGACCATTTTCCTTCTTTCGGGAGCAGTTCCGAAACAATATATCAGCCACCTCAAATTCTGAATCAAAGTTTCAAAACAAACTAAATCATTTCGTTATGGGACCTAAACGAAATAAAACGGAACGCAAGTGATACGAAATGCTGAAAAAAACTGAACAAAACTATCAAAAACTAAATAAAATTTGTGACGAAATGAACTCAAGCGAAAAAGGGAACCAAAATGATCTGACAAAGAAAAAAACAAAATGATCTAAAAAAAAAAAAACCGACCTTTGCTGAACGCATGCAGTTGAATTATTTTCTTACAGTCTGTGTGCATTCAGAAATTGGATACATCACATTGTGTCACACCATGGACAGTTCACATTGTGAAATAGATTGAGAATATGTTTCACTTTCAGGTACTGTCCATTGTCTGAAAGTGAAACATGTTATCAATCTATTTCACAATGATTCAGGACCATGGTTAACGCCGGCAGGCTTGGAACGGTCCATGGTCTGACACAATGTAATGTATCCAATTGCTGGACACACACAGACTGTAAGAAAAATAATTCAGCTGCATGCGTTCAGCAAGAAAAACAGACCTCATTATTACATTTAAAATAAGTTCAGAAACCTAAACTTTCACCCAAAAAATCCCGGAAAATACCAAAAAAATTCTTAATAAGTATATAAAAGAAATGGCTGTTTGCTGTAATTGAAAATACTAAATGGTTTAAGAAATACTGAATAAAAACAGGGATTTTTTGTTAACATTAAAAACTATGGTAAAAAAAAGTCTAGTTTCTTTAAAATAAGTTAGGAAACCTAAAGATTAACCTAAAAATTCCTGAAAAATGCCAAAAAAATTAATTTAACAAATGGCTGTTTGCTGCAATTGAAAATTATAAACGGTTTAAGAAATATTTAATAAACATTTAAACACGGGGATTTTTTTATAACATTGAAAACGTTGGTGGAAAATTCGAATGGAGATGAACTATCGAATTGATCTTAATTTACAATAGTCAACAAATGACTTTATGAAACAAATTAATTTCGTTCCACTGTTTAATTTGACTCAAATACTAAATCTGTGACACAGCTTAATAGTTAATCCTAGCTTGTCTTTTAACAGCAAAATTTGATTAATTGGGGTTTTAGTTGGTGATCCGAAATTCGAATTAATAGATCAACTATTGAATTGATATATCAAATTCAAATCAAAAAGAAATCTCGAATCGATCCAAAACTAAATGAAATTAGCAACGAAATTCCGAAAACAAAATTATTTTAAAACGAAAAAAACTAATTTTTTAACCGTGCACATCTCTAACTGATATTTCAGTACTGCTATACCCATAGTCTGAGGAGATATCCATTGGATTGTAGGTTTTACAAACGCAATAATCTGCATTTCATTAAAACTACAGGAATGAATGGTAACAGTAACTTGTTTAACAGTTCAGCTGTGTGCTACAAGAAGACAGAAAAATCAAAAAACACAAAGCAATACATACCACTTCATTAATTCCACTGAGTTTCCCAGCAGAAAGCTTTGGTCTGGAGGCAGGTCGTGGTGGCGGCACAATGGTGCCTACAGAATGTGGCGTCGTAGGCCTTGCAGGTGGAGATACTATGGAGGAAGATATTGTTTTAATACTATAAACTGAGGTAGGGAAAAAAATTGAACAAAACTTAACCCCATAAGGACCAAGGGCCTTTAAAACAAATGTATTTATGATGGAACAGTTCCATCATTGGTCTTGGGGTTAAGGATGGACAAAGAGTAATGAGTCTGTATAATAGAGAGAAACATCATTAAAATAACTCAACCCTACCATTTTAATAAAACATTAAAAATAAGTAACTATAGCATGGGGTGGCTTTAATCCTGGGTGGTGTTTAAGGTCCGGACTATTGGCATGTATACAAACAATACCAGCTCCCACTGAGGCTGAGGGAATGAAGGCAGACCTCTCTCTATTAACCTTTAGTTGCATATATAGTCCTCAAGTCCCCCTAACAGTCCAGGTTTTATGGGTCACCTTGGGGAAATGCAGACTGAATCCTGCAATCACTGAGCAGCAAATGATATCACCTGTGCTGTGCTTCAGACATCTGGCAAACCTGGCCTGTTGGGGGTACTGAAGGACCTGGTTTGGAAACCACAGGATCAGAGAATAATGTGTTACTGATTCAAACAAAAGGAAGAAAAGCTTCAGTGTAAAAAAATAAATAAAAAGTGAAAGCCACCAAAGTAACCAATAAATCGGATAGCGAGGGGAAAAAATTAAATCCTGGAAGTCTGGATATTGTGATAGTAGATGTAGGTATCTTTATACATAGACCATCCCTTGTCTGAGTGGGATGAAGGGTGCAAGCATTTTAGTTTTGCAAACATGCACATTTAGTCATGCATTTTATTTTTTCATAGGACACTGGTTGAAGAGTCGACAACCAAGACATATGCAGAAGGACATTAATACACACATCAATTCACAGACTGTGAATAGATTGGAACACACACATTCCCGTTCATAAAGCTCCCTTTAAGTGCAAAAAGGGAGAGGAAAATCGACAGGAACCAGAATAGACAAAAAAGGTTACCACAGTCACTAAACAGATAATGTTTTTTTGCTCTGATAAGGGGAATGCTGGGGGCAGGGGGGACCAGGACCGAACAAAGGAAATAACACAATGAGGATGCAAGTAAATGCTACAGTGCAAGCATTAAATTGACACTATATAGGCCACATCAAACTCTGTCACGACAATCCAACACATTGCATGCTGGTCATACCATTGGATACATTGCCCGCAGTTACTAGACTGCAGGTGAAAGGTGAAGGCTTGTCAGAGGCATTAGAGTTTTCTTCTAGGAAGACGCTATCAGAGCAATAGTTGGCATTAGTTATGCCTCTGCTGTCTTCGAAGGCACAGTTCTTCATAGCCCTTTCAGATAAAAAGTATCTCATGTTGTCAATCTTTTCAAAATGACTATGGAATCGCTGGAGTCTCTTGTGGCTTCTGCCAAAGGGTTTTGGGTTCTGGTTAAAAGACGTCCATTGTCTATGAGAATGTGAAGGGGCAGGCTGCGTGTTCTCTCCCCGAGACGTCAGCGTGCCACAGTTGTGCATAAAGTTGGTGCCAAAGTCAGACTGTGTGGTATCGTCAGAGTCAGGACTCGGGAGGAAGTCAAAAGAAAAAGCGGACTTTGCACTTGAAGGTAAGATAGGGGGAGTAAATGGGGAACCCCTCAGCTGCTCCTCAAATACAGCTGGAGAGAAATGGGAAGAAATTCACATGTTGGCACGGAACAAGGTCAGACTCAACGGGAGCTGGAGCAGTATGGAGTTTTTATACCACAAACTATGGAACAGACTTGTGAAAGAGGATGCTACAGGAAGGGTTTGAAACATCACTGCAGAAAAATCATCTATTGAAAAAAAGCTTCCCGATATTAAAACACTAGCTAAAACAGAGTGTCACCAAAAACGATTAGGTGTCTAAAGTGAACAACGACAGATCAGACTGGTAGAGATGATGTTCACTTTGGACACTCATTAGATTTTGGTGTGTATTTTTGTGGAGTGTAGGGCACACTTCTTTAACGGGCATAATTTGTTATTTGTTAGTGCACAACTGGATACAACAAGAGGTACCGGCCAATCGCTGAACTACTCTTTTTCATATTCATATCCACAGGATAATACAGACCGTTTTCTGGATTTTACTACTTTGTGCAGACACGTTCCTTTGGATATTTATTTAAAAACATTTATTGATTCAGTTCAGTGTTTGTTAACGGCCAAAATTAAGGAGAGTATTCAAAGAGAAAACAATTGCCTGAAGGACAGACACGAGTCCGGTAGAGAAACACTCATAAAATAAAACAAGTACCTTTGGTTCTTGTATTAAAGTATTCCTTTCGGTTATTCAAAGAGTGCTGGTGTTTGCCAAAATTGCAAACATCACTGCAAAATCGCTGTTTCCTGCAACAGTGCCATACTCAGGTGTTCCACAAAAGGGAAATCCAAAGAACAGCAAGAGAAGCTTCCCAAGAAATTTATGCCACTTTTTGGATTTACCTTTTGCCAAATACTGGTGTTCGGCGGCGTTGCATCAATGGTGATTTTGAATCGCATTGCTCTTTGAATAGCACCTTAGTGTAGTTCAGTAGGTTAAGAATAATATCTTCGTATGAGGACTACCCAACAGAAAAGTGTGCACATATAAAGTCAGACAAAATGACTTTTTAAAATATTCATAAATATAAAAATAAAAAAAAGCATGACAGATGTGATACACTGTTTCGTTAAAACATCTGATTTCCTTTTCACATTTACCTGGATGCTTCACATCTTGCGGGAACAGGGACGTCAAATAGACGTTCAATGTGCTCGGCTATGCTAAAAAAAAAAGCCCATTTTTCACAGTAAAGACTCCACTTGTCTCTGAACAATATAAACACATGTAAGGAAGGCGCCGAAAGTGCTGTTTCTCCTTTATAACACGCTAGAAAAATATTTCTTACAGAGGGATAAATACATTGTAAAATATATTTACTAAAACACAACAAACCAAATAGAACAGATTAAACCAAACCCGATAAAGTACATGACTGATCAGCATGACAAGTAAAAGCCGTACAAAATAAACAGACTGTGTGTATTCACAATTTTGCCCCGCCAAAGATTTTCTTTTCTTTTATTTAGACGTGAAGTTGAAGTTGATATGGTACTAAACAGTGTCCTATGGTGAAAATGACACATTGTATCAGTGAGCTGGATACATGTTGAAGCAAGTGTGTTCCAAGATTACTATGAACCCTTTCACTACCGAAAATGTGTAAAACAGTCTTGCGAATTAAATAAAAAATACAAAACAAAACCCAGTTTCTATACATTTTAACGCAAGATTAGTGTGCTCCCTGGGGATAAACCAAATTCTCAAAGATCTCACTCCTGTCACCTGGCCTGCAGTAGAAGGAAGCTACAAGAAGCACCACCTCCTGTCACTGTAACAAAAAGTTCAACAAACGCTGCTGCTGCCTCACAACTGCCTAGAGAGGGCAGAATACAGGAGCCAGGGGTCACTGGCTACTGTGCAGAGATCAGATTCAGGAGGCTAGGTTGAATGAAAATCCCTGTACAGTACAGATACAAGGTGTTACTGTAATTTCCATACGCAGCCATTATGCTATGTACATATATATTTATAATCTTTTATTTTTTTGGAATCTGCATTGCTAATAAAATCATTATGATCACTACAAATCCCCATAAGCAGGATATAGGACTATTTTTATCATCTAGCTTTATCAAATTTTCTAACACAAAAGGTTATTTCTGTGGCCTGTGGAGAGGAGGATATAAGCTCAGGATTTGTCCAAGGTTAAACTCTCTATACAGAATTCACTGGTTCCAAGAGAAAGTCAAAACAGAAAAATAAAAATCAATTAACGTGTCTCAATATTGTATTAATCTATACCTGTAGAGCTCGACGAGGAGATCGACGACTCTAGTGAGGATACACCATGTGAATCCCAGGCAAAGAATTCGCTGTTGGCTCTTCTGGGGAAGAAACAAGAAAAAGACATAATGAAATGCTGAATACAGTGACTAGAGTTCCATTAGGACAGAATGTGGCCTTTCTCTGTTTGCAAATGAAAAAACCCAAAACAAAACATGACAAACCATTTTAACACTAATAGTGCACACATAAAATTAATAAATATGATTTCATGGGTCATTCTCTTTCAAATGAAATGCCTTATTGAAACCGCAAACTTATTTGTGGACTGGAGTAAAGCTTAAAACAATGGAAGTGAAAAGTGCCGCTAATGAAACACAGGTAAACTTCATAAAGACAGATACTCTTTCTCTGACGATGTCAATTCTAATAATTATTCCATTTATTGAAGAAAAGAAAATACTATCAGGGTAATTCAAAGAGCTCCGAATTGCTTGAGAAAGGTAACCGAAGGCTGAAAATCAGTGTTCAGTTACCTTTCTTGGCAATTCGGCTATCCAGAGAGCAGGTCAATTCGCCAAATCCTGGCGAATTGCCTGAACATACGGTGCCTGTTCGGTGCCAGTGAAAACCCCATGAAAAAGCACTGCTTCGGCTATTCAGAGAACACAAACCAGCAGTGAAAGGTTCCCGAAATACCCTGCCATTCGGTGGTTTCATTCGGCAAGTTTATTTAGGAGAATCCCATAGGCTTCAAATGTTAAAAATATTCCCGTTTTAATTCAATATGTAATAAACCGTTCATTATAAAATTCTGCAGTAAAGAGGCTCTTTATTTATAGATTTTTTAGGATATTTTAAGCATTTTTCTGGATTTTTTTTTTTAAAAGTCCGATTTTTTTGTTTTTTAGTTTAGTTTTTAGTTTAGTTTAGTTTTTCTGTAACAGCCCTCTTTATTATCATTCCCTGGACCTCATATGTAAAGTTCAGACATTTTCGCTCAGTAGTTTCTTTGCAAACAGTGTTTCACTTTTCAAACATTCATACAAACGGTTTTCCTAATTTATTCACTTCGCTCTGTCTGCGGTCCTAGCGGCTTCGCTGCGGGTGATCGGCTCCTGCTCGAGTTTTTCCGGCGTCTTCGACGGGTTAATCTAGATGTTTTTGAGGGTTTTCGGCGTGCATTCGCTGGGTTTTGCGGTTCGTTTTCGTCGGGTTTGCGGCAGCTTTTCCCTGCAATTCGGGGACCCTGTGGTGTTTGCTGAATACACCGCAGGGTCACCGAAATGGGATCGGCAAAAGGAACCGAATTGAAGAGAACGAAAAGTCACCGAACGTGTGGTGACTTTTCGAATCTCTTTGAATAACCCTGTATGTCCACTTGTTCAAAATACATATGGGGTCTACATATATTAAAGAAGAAGCAGATGCCTCACTAGAGCAACACTATTATAACAGAGCTCCGGTTACTCTGTTACGATTTGAAACGCAGAAGAATAGCCAGTTCTGACAACTTGCAATGCAGACGATGCAGAATCCGTCAACTTTCCTGCATTTTGAATTACGGAGCTGGGGCAACGAGGCTTTGTTTGCTGTTTGCGACATAAATCCCTTATGATTGGTAACTGTTCATTTTAAAAATACTGGTATTAAAATATCAAATTTATAGAAAATTATTTAACATTATCACAACACATTTCATAAAAACCTAATAACCTAAAAGGTACTGTTAAAAAAAAATATAATATACAGTCAGGTCCAGAAATATTGGGACGTCGACACAATTCTAACATCTTTGGCTCTATACACCACCACAATGGAGTTGGAATGAAACAAACACAATGTGCTTTAACTGCAGACTGTCAGCTTTAATTTGAGGGTATGTACATCCAACTCAGGTGACCGGTGTAGGACTTACAGCAGTTTGCAGATGTGACTCCCACCTGTTAAGGGACCAAAAGTAATGGGACAGAATTAGAATCATAAATCAAACTTTCCCTTCTTAATACTTGGTTGCAAATCCTTTGCAGTCAATCACAGCCTGAAGTCTGGAACGCATAGACATCACCAGATGCTGGGTTTCATCCCTGGTGATGCTCTGCCAGGCCTCTACTGCAACTGTCTTCAGTTCCTGCTTGTTCTTGGGGCATTTTCCCTTCAGTTTTGTCTTCAGCAAGTGAAATGCATGCTCAATGGGATTCAGGTCAGGTGATTGACTTGGCCATTGCATAACATTCCACTTCTGTCCCTTCAAAAACACTTTGGTTGCATTTGCAGTATGCTTTGGGTCATTGTCCATCTGCACTGTGAAGCACCGTCCAATGAGTTCTGCAGCATTTGGCTGAATGTGAGCAGATAATATTGCCCGAAACACTTCAGAATTCATCCTGCTGCTTTTGTCAGCAGTCACATCATCAATATACAAGAGAACCAGTTCCATTGGCAGCCATACATGCCCACGCCATGACACTACCACCACCATGCTTCACTGATGAGGTGGTATGCTTAGGATCATGAGCAGTTCCTTTCCTTCTCCATACTCTTCTCTTCCCATCACTCTGGTACAAGTTGATCTTGGTCTCATCTGTCCATAGGATCTTGTTCCAGAACTGTGAAGGCTTTGTTAGGTGTTGTTTGGCAACCTCTAATCTGGCCTTCCTGTTTTTGAGGCTCACCAATGGTTTACATCTTGTGGTGAACCCTCTGTATTCACTCTGGTGAAGTCTTCTCTTGATTGTTGACTTTGACACATATACACCTACCTCCTGGAGAGTGTTCTTGATCTCGCCAACTGTTGTGAAGGGTGTTTTCTTCACCAGGGAAAGAATTCTTCGGTCATCCACCACAGTTGTTTTCTGTTGTCTCCCGGGTCTTTTGGTGTTGCTGAGCTCACGGTGCGTTCCTTCTTTTTGAGAATGTTTCAAACAGTTGTTTGGCCACACCTAATGTTCTTGCTAGCTCTCTGATGGGTTTGTTTTGTTTCTTCAGCCTAATGATGGCTTGCTTCACTGATAGTGACAGCTCTTTGGATCTCATCTTGAGAGTTGACAGCAACAGATTCCAAATGCAAATAGCACACTTGAAATGAACTCTGGGCCTTTTATCTGCACTTTGTAATTGGGGTAATGAGGGAATATCACACACCTGGCCATGGAACAGCTGAGAAGCCAATTGTCCCATTACTTTTGATCCCTTAACAAGTGGGAGGCACACCTGCAAACGGCTGTAAGTCCTACACTGTTCACCTGAGTTGGATGTACATACCCTCAAATTAAAGCTGACAGTCTGCAGTTAAAGCACATTGTGTTTGTTTCATTCCAACTCCATTGTGGTGGTGTATAGAGCCAAAGATGCTAGAATTGTGTCGATGTCCCAATATTTATGGACCTGACTGTATACCAGGTATTAACTGACCCTACTCAGAACGTCTTCAGTAACAAAAAAACTCTAAACATCCAAGAACCCCAAAGCACCCTTTCGCCCTAAATCTCCACATACCCAAACATCCCAGAACCCCAAGCACCCTTCCACCCTAAATCCCCACTTACCCAAACATCCCAGAACACCCAGCACCCTTTCACCCTAAATCCCCCCCATATCCAAACATCCCAGAACCTCCAGGACCCTTTCAACGTAAATCCCCCCATATCCAAACATCCCAGAACCCCCAGCACCCTTTCACCATAAATCCCCACATATCCAAACATCCCAGAACCTCCAGCACCCTTTCAACATAAATCCCCCATATCCAAAAAAAAAGGAACCCCCAGCACCCTTTCACCGTAAATCCCCCCATATGAAAACATCCCAGAAAGCCAAGCACCCTTTCACCCTAAATCTCCACATATCCAAACATCCAAGAAACCCCAGCACCCTTTTCACCCCAACTCCCCACAGCTCTACACATCCAATAAACCCCAAGCACCCTTAAACCCAAACCCCTTCTGCTCCAAACTTTCCATAAGCCCAAGCACTGCTATAAAGCAGTATTTCCAAAGCTATATCCTTCAGCTCCAAATTTTCCGTAACACCAAGTAAACCTAAATCCTACTCTCTCTAAAATACCCCATACCCTTAAACCCCCACCTATAAAAATATCTTCCCCTCTAGTGGATGTTAATGTACTCTTTTATACAATTCCATTGTAAAAATCAGAACTTTAAAATAGAAACGACGACAGCTGCTCCATTATTTGATATCAGGAAAGCTGCCATGAACACAAATAGCTTCAGCAAGTGACTTGTGGGACATTGAAACTTTGATAGGGAATAATTCAATTTTTTTGGAAATCAGCAATAAAAGGAGCAATGCCCTGTCAGATTAGCTCAACTTTTTTGACGTGACAACTTTGCATGTAGATATTTATATTATCGTGGTCTCAACGGCATAGTGACATAAAACGTGCAAACCAACCTCAGATGCCCCTTAAAAAAAAAACTCCAGTTAAACTTACTCATTTGGTCCTGGAAATTTCAGCTTTGCCATCTCTTCACCTACGATATGTATACACAGGAGTTAACATATCATCTTACAACAAAACAAGAACATTAAATGTCACAGAACAAAACTGGAGATGGTAATCAGGGCAAGGAGCACAAGGCAACTCTGCCAATCCATGCCAACATTCAACCCATCTACAAGACATTTTTTATAGATAGTAGGTTCGTGGCCCTGAGAATGTATAAGCATGGGTGCAAAGCATGATCATCAAAAAAGCTTGAACAATCAGGGTTATTCAGAGAGAGGTGAAAAGCAGGAGAATGACTGGAGAAGTGAAAATTCTAGGTCAAAATAGCTGATTTGGAAAGTGAGATAAATGGGAGAATTTTTCTGGTTTGGCTATTTTGACCTAGAATTTTCACTTCTCCAGTCATTCTCCTGCTTTTCACCTCTCTCTGAATAACCCTGTAAGAATACTGCCAAGTGTCAGATGTGTCATAACTGCAGATATAATGAGATTACAAATTATCACTTGTTAAAAGGGTCAGTCTTGAGTTGGGAAGGGGTTGGGAGGATGGCATGCAGGTGGAGTTGGCATAGATGGAAGACAGAACTTAATTATATTGTGAGCCCAAGCGTGATCGCTTAATTTTAGTTTTTTGTGTTTTTTGTTGTTTTGGCTTCAATATTTTAGGGGAAGTTCTAGGATTGAGATAATAGAATTATGCCAACCAAGGCTTGGGTTGAGTATAGTGGATATTTGGGTGGACACCATGTACACATACTTAAAGGGACACTCTAGGCAACATGACCACCTAAGCTATTTTAGGTGGGCATCATGACCACCTAAAATAGCTTAGGTGGTCATGTTGCCTAGAGTATGCTGCCCTCTGTCCCCCCTCCCTCCGCTCAGCGGTTCAGCTGTAAATGCTGAAAACAGCTGAGAGAGGCGGAGAACTTTACTCCGCCCTCCCAGCTGTCAGTCAGCACAGCGGGAATCATATTTCCCACTTCTGCCGACTTTTGCCGAGTAGGAGACGTCATCGCGCTTTCATCGCAATGACGTCTCCAACTCGCCGCAGAAGCTGGCGGCTCCCTCTGAGGGTTAGTGTTGCGCGCATCCTCTTGCGCGCAACACTAATCCTCAGAGGGAGCCGGGAGGAAGCCTGCCGATTGGCTGGCTTACGTGAGAGGCGCGCATGCGCGCTTCTCCCGTAAACCAGAAGGCAAGAAGAAGAAACAAGGACGGGAGCGGAAGAGGAGGGAGGTGAGTATATAAAAAAACAGCGCTGGAAACAAGGGGATTTTAGGGTAAGTATTACAGTTAAAAACACAAAAACAAAAAATAACTATTTATTAAGGGAATAGGGATAGGTTAGGATTAAAAAACGGGGGGGGGGTGATTTTTTGTTAGAGTGTCCCTTTAAGTGGTTATACCCTAACCTCTGAATTTGGTACTGAATTGCGCCAAACTGAATTTCATTGTAGGTCCAATTCTGGGGCAATTTGTGTATTCACAAAGCTGTCAGTTCGCCAAATACAGGAGTATTGACAGCGAAATATGGTGCATTTCGCCGCAATTCAGAGACACCGAAATTGTCCCACTGAAAACAATTGATTCGTCTAGTCACAGACTGCCAAATTGCACCGAAATTTCGTTGAAATGAACGGATTTGCAGTGTTTAAATTCAACAGGTTTAAACAAAGAAAATCCCATTAGGTTTCCATGTATTAAAGGGAATATATATTTTTTCCATTTCTAAAGACCATTCTTTTTATTTTTTGCATAAACATTTTTTATTTAAAAAAGACCTTTTTGTATTTTATTTTTAAATTTAATTTTTGTTTATTTTTTTAAAAGACTTTATTTTGTAAACAGTCCTTTTCAGTATTTTTAAAGGACCAATTTATTATTTGGGCACATTTTCACTAAACTTTTATGAATTTAAACGTCTATTAGGAGAATAGGAGACTCCCCCCCCAGTTCCGTTGTATTCGCCAATGTCAATTCAGTGGAGATAGCTGACGTCCGATAACTGCTTCGGCGACACCAACCTCAAAGTATGGTGACAATTCACTAAATAGTGAATTCACCATATTTTCAGCTAAATGGAATCGCTGAAGTGAGCAGAAATGCAAAGCACCGAAATTGGGTTAAATTTCCGTGCTTTGTGAATAGATCCCTTAGTTTTGAGTATAAAAACTAGAATAAAATTAAAAAATAGGGGACTGTACAAGCACACAGAGCAGCAACAATCACAGGAGGTCTGACAGCAAGTAACAAAGCCTCACGCAATTGTTGTTACGGCTTCACCTGGACTAGAGGCATGAATCAAAGTACAGAGCGTGAAACCACGCTTGAATGGAGGACTAGAGGAATCACTACAGATTGCTTCATATTAACAGAAATGTTAGTAAGCCCATAGCATCCGTGCAGGGGGGCAGAGGCTCAGCCGTCAAACACCAGCCTGATGTGATGAACTGCTCCCTGCAGGAATGTACGTTTTAATATGACTTAAAAAGGGAAGTGTCTTTACTCTCAATTTTTTTCCCAATAATTTCTTTTTATTTATTATACTAGTAGCTTTATCATTAAGGATTACTTCCATCCTCGATTGTCCCTTAGGATGTCCTCCATTGAAATATCACGCTGCCCAAATTTTGTGCACCATAATAATAGTTTCCCACTTTATTAAACCACGCCATTGCACTGAATTCCTTACTTGATGAAATCCTGTTCATTTGTGCCTAAAACAGAAAAAAGAAGAAAAAAATAAATCAGGATATAAAGAAAATCAACAAACATATAAAACGATGCGCAAAACTTGCTTTCTTTGGGGCAAAAATACAAAACGAAAATGTTAAGAAAGGGTCTCCAAACCATGGCCCTCAGATTGTTTTGAAGATCTCAGCTGATCCTTGTTAAATTGGCAGAGCCTCAAGGGAAATGTAGTTCCAAAACATCTGGAGGGCCAAGGTTGTTAATCCCTGCCCTACTGGGGTACTATAAGCCAAGCACATCTAGATAGAAACTTGCAAAAAATGAACAACTTAACACAAACAAGCTTAAAAAAAACTTCATTGTAACTACCAGGTATTTCTAGGAAAAATGTTGCAAAATATTATAGGGTTACTCACTAACCACCATAGTTTATCGCTGTTTTGACAACCCCGAGACGGGAATGCAAACAGCAGCAGAACGTCCATTGATAAAACGTCTGTTTGAATTCCCAGTTTAGGAAACACTGAAGTTTAGTCATTGCAACTAATCCAGTTAGTGAAGTTACCCCATAGAATCTGTGTCAGATCGGGACATTAAGAGAGTTTTACTAGATTAATGCAATATATTCAATATAGGCTTGTAAAACACCATGCGGTGTCCCTTTAAGGGGTTTGGAAGTAGCAGCTGGGCCTTGGAGCAATTTGTGCTCTCAGTTTAAAGTGGTTTAATAATCCGGTGATAACTGAACCTGTCATGATTTTACTGCCGTGTTGTACATGCACGCAAATTGCAATAATACCGTGCCTCCTCTATGTATTAATAATTCAATGGGCATTAACTGGACTGTAAATCATTCACTGTACTCACCGGACTTTGTCTCTGTTATCAGCAATACAACATAAGGAGAGGAAAGAAGGTGGGGGGAAAAAAAAAATGGAAAAATAATATAAGATTAGAAATTATCGTTTCAATGTGTGGGGGGGGGGAAATAAAATAAAATCGATTCTCTTCCTTAGAAAGAACATTTTTGAAATATTCTGCCCATAGTCCTTTAAATCTTCTAACATATGTATACATCACAAACACATTTATTTGGGGTGTAGACACTGTGCAAACACAATGAAAGTATCTATTCTAGACCGTTTAACTTGCTGGAAGTTGCAGCATAAAAAAGGTGATACAGGTACCCACTGACCTGCCTAGTGATGGGGATAGCAGTGGAGTGAATTGATCCCAATAGATGGTCAACTTATACTGCCCATGTTTTTGTTTCAAAATTGCTACTTTTACATTTTCTTAATTGTTTTGGGGGTCCATAACCATGCCCCTGCCTCTATCTCTTCAATTATTAGCAGGTATGTTCAATCCCGGTCGCTCTGCCAATAATCTGATATTATCATCACCTTGTACCCATCCCCTACTCTCACCTTCAGAACCTTTTCCCATCCCTTCCTCGTCACATTGACTCTCCATGTGCCTCCAGTCTTTCAAGAGGTCTCTAAAAACACATTACTTCGAGAGGCCTATCAGTTCACTCCATAATCCTGAAATATCACCTTTCCTGATCTCCCACACAGCCAATAAAACATTTTTTGTCATAAACAAGATAAATCAATACAAATAAAAATAAAATAAAAAAAAAAGAATATACAGTTCCAGAGCTCGTAGTTGCAAAAATTGAAAGGAAATAAAAAGTAGAAAACTATAGCAGTATTAATATACTTATTGCTTGTGCGGTGAATGCTAAAGCTTAGGATAACATAATGCCATCTCATTTGTCTATTCAGACTACACAAAGGGTTTGAAGAGATGGAATAGCACTCATTGATTTCATCATATTGTACATATTCATTCAAACACGCTTTAAGTGCAATATTCTATTTGGGGGGAGGGGGCAATGGGTTAAGAAAAAGGAAAGTATTCATATAAAAAATTTTCAGAAAAATATTTATATTGTACATAATTGATACATTTATACTTCGAGAAAGAAAAAAACACCAAAAAACAAAAAATTGACGTACATATATCCACAATGACCTAAAGGAAAAAAAAAGGAATGCATAATGAATAATGAGCTGAATGAGTAAGTGGAAAGCACTCACAGATACTGCAGGAGAAAGCGTAATATTCCCTATGGACATCTTGAGTTCATCCAAAGAAGCCATTGTCTGATGAGATCCATTGTTTGGTTGCATAGGTTTGATCTCTACGTGGAATTTCCGACGCCCTTCACCTTCCGAGTCGGAGTCACTTGATGAGTAAAAATGATTTCCTTTGGTATGTTCGATGTAGTTAAAGAACATCATAATCTTTCAATCGTCGCACATGTTATAAAACACATAGTTGTAGCACCTAAAGCAGTTGTTTCAAACTCTGGTCCTGAAGGTACCCATAACAGGCCAGGGTTTAAGGATTACGCTGGGGAAATGCAAACTGAATCCGGGAAACATATCACCTGTGTGTCAGATATGGAGAAAACCTGGTCTGTTAGGGGCACTTGAGGACACGGTTGGGAACCGACGAAAACGGATTTACCCATATAACTTTCAGTGTTTGTTTCAAAACGTTGGGATACGCAAAGGCTCAAACATTTAACAAGAATTGCTTCTCCATATTCAGTTCCTATATTTTCACTGAAAGTGTTATAGGTTTAGGTTTACGGCTGAAACAACTAATCGATGATTAAAATAGTTTTCAACTATTTCCATTATCGATTAATCTGTGTACAGCACACACTGTATAGAGTCAGACGGAGTTAAACGTAAATAACCTCAGCTTCGGAGCTGATTGGAGAAACCGCTGCTTTACTAGGTATGATTTAGTTCTAGGGTTATGTCAGACACAACCAGTTTGTTTTCATTCCGTTTACAACAGTAGCAGAACTATAACACAAACAATAGGATACTGCCACTGGGTGAAGAAGCTGTATGCCTGTGTTTTATCCTTACTTGAAGCAGGAGTCTTATGCCACCACCCTCCCTACCACACCCTCTTTGGTCGGGAACTGCCATTCCCTCCCTTTGGTCTGGTCCCTTTCCCCAAACTCACTCCCACACTCAGATCCGGTCTTTTGTCCATACCCACTCACACTCCGGGTAAGTCTCTTGAGCAAAGTCACTCCTTTCCACCTCCAGTCCCTCCTTATTAACCCCGATTTCATGCGGACATCATCATCTATGACCAAGTGCTTGTAGCCGTGTTCATTTGAAAAAAGCAAATATGATCTTAAGCTGCGCATGCAGCATCAACCTATCACTCTGACCAAGCACTCCCCTACCTTGTGTGAAAAGTACGCAAGATAAGCAATTTGCGTATGTTCGTACGAAAGTTACATACACTACTCAAATTATTAATGAAATTGGGGGGGGGGAGGTTGTGGTTATTTATTTGTTTCCATAAAATTCCTCTTAAGTAAAAAAAAAAATTCTATCCGATTAATTGAAATAATAAATCGGCCAACCAATCAATCAGAATAATCGTTAATTGCAGCCCTATTTATGTTTATGTTACATCACCCATTAGTATTCTACTTTTTAAGCCTAGTTAATTCCGGTTTTACCAGCGTGGGACATAGAATAACCTATTGGTCATCTATTGACTAGCTCACTTAGTGAACGCTTAAAAGTTTAGAGTTGTTTGAGATCAGTGAGAAAAAACAAAGCAACTTTAGTAAAAACTAATTATTCAAAGAATGAAGTCTAGAAGCAAAGTTATGGGAGGTCAGAGCAGACTGAGCGGAAATACATGGCAGCTTCACTATACCATATTTCAGCGTTTCCCAAACCTGTCCTCAGGACCCTTTGCCACGCCAGGTTTGTAGGATATGTGAAGCACAGCACAGGTGATATGATTTGCTGCTCAGTGATTGCAGGATTCAGTCTGCATTTCCCCAAGGTGATTCTTAAAACCTGGCCTGATTGACGGTCCTGAGGACAGGTTTGGGAAACCCTGCCTTATTTGAACATTCGGGACTAGGGTGTGTTTTGAATTTCAGATTTTTTAGGAATATTTGCATTTATTAATGGAGATATCTTGGGGATGAGACCGAACTCTAAGAAATACATTTTGTTTCGTATACACCTTACATGGTTAAAAATATTGTATATATTTATTCAGACTATTTAATCCCCTTCACATGAGGTGAGGTATTTTACACTTGTGTCAAATTGGTGTTCAAAAGGGTTTTGTTGAGTATTTCAGATGTTTGAATAGGGGATACTCAATCTGTATAGCCCAAAATTGAAGTCTTAAACATGCATAAAGAAGCTGAGGACATGGCACTCTGGCCGTACCTGGGTGAGCATTCAAGGGGTCCCTCCGCTCCCGATAATGTAAATAGACATGCAACAGCAGCAGAGATCAGTTACCTTGGCCCTCCAGATGTTTAGAAACTACACCTTCCATGATGCTCAGTCATTAAGTTGGCAAAAACGTAAAAGAGATGTAGTCCCAAAACATACGGAGGGCCAAGGTTGTTGCCCCTTGCGTTAACGTATAGAGAACTTTATTCCAGCAAGGTGAACAGGGCCATGTTTCGACAAGAATGGGACTTTCTCAAGGCTTGACAAAACCCATTCTGGATCGAAACGTTGTTTTGTCCACCTTGGTGTAATAAAATTCTGTGCACTTTAAGGCCTGTTGTTGCATGCCTCCTATCTGTTTACATTACTAAAACATGCAGTCATTCTCCAAATCTTAAAAGTATGAAAAAACACAATGTACATTATTAACGTTCTAAAAATACAAGCTTATATGTTCCATTACGAAACTAAAGTTAAACAACGCAGAGAGGAAAGTAACGATATCCAAACAGCAGCCAAGGATATCATTCTGGATTTCTTCTGGCTTTATACTGAATCCTTCATGATCGACTGCTGGAAGGTTCTTAAATAAGAAGAGAAAAAACTGTTAACGCGTTTGCCAAAAAAAATGGATACCGCAGGCTGAGGACCCCATTAGTGACTCCCCTACAGAATTTGCCTCCAAGATCCTCGTAATCAAAAGACAGGACTTGTTCTACAGCATAGATCTCAAACTCCGCCACCAGATGTTTCTGAACTGCAACCCCCATGGTTCTCTGGTGCATTCAAAGAATTCTGGGAATTGTAGGCTATAAACATTAGGGGGCCTGAGTTTGGGATCCCATTCTACAGAGAGTATTTGAAGAACTACTCTTAAATCATAGATTAAATAAAATATTAGTTCTCTTATTTACACCAGGGCAGCCATACTATGAGCTGAAAGAGGATAAATCGCTTTCTCCGTGGCTCCCTCCCGGCAGTAGCAAGATCCATATGCTGCCAGACGTACACATTACAAGGTTTGGGATGTCACAGAATCCCACGTGTGATTTGCGGATCTCATCAAGCAATATATGAAGTGAGCATAATGTTACAATATTCCCATAGCTCCTGACAGGTCTGGGAAAGCCGTGCTCACAGTGACCGCACAAACAATGTCAACGATAAAGTGATTTAAGCAAGCAATAATAAAACTGCACAAATCAACAGAGGAGTAATTGGCAGGTGTGTAAAAATACCTGCTGATTGGAATTACCAGCAAGGACAGCAATCTAAAGGTTGGTTCCAAGTCTTGTAACAGTCAAGACGATTCAAACGTAGTAGGCAGGAATATTAAACTCTTCTGTCGCCCCCAGATGTTGGTGGCCTACAATTCCCGGAATTCTTTCAATGCAAAAGAAGGCAAGAGAATTGTGGGACTTTTAGTTCAGAGTCACCTGGGGGGGGGGGGGGGGGAGTATTTGCGAACCCTGATATTCAAAGCAGAGGTGTTTGTCAAAGTTACAAATGAGGCAAATATCATCATTGTTGCAACAGCGCAATACGCCAGTGTTTCACAAAAATAAAATAAAGCAGGAAAAACATCAAGGTGAATCTTCTCCTGCTGTTTGGTTTTCTCTTGCCTGAAACGCCAGTGTTTGACATGACATCAGGACTCTTCCTTCAAGTTTACTTCATGCTAACCATGCAAAAATAGCTGTGGCTCAAAGAAACGCTCAACACTCGAAATCAGACGCAGACGTGTTTCCACTTCAATGTGCCCGATAAATTATTAACCACGAGCACCAAAACAAGCAAGTCAGAAAGTAAACATTGTAAGTCAAACCAAGTTAGAGCTTGCTTCACCAAGTACACCTTGCAGCTGCCTGGAATGACTCCTTCATTAGTTACGTGACATGTGGAAAGAAGTGCTAGAGATACTTCCCACTGCATCTACTCTTCCTTTAATGCAATGAATGAGAGCAGCGAAAAGGAACGGAGGGGTCACAGAGGGACTGTATGTAATGTATGAAGATGAAAGTGGAGGGTGTGTGTATACATAAATTCGTATATACATACAAACACACAAACCAAGGGGAGAGCACACCACTACACAAATCACATCGGCTCAAAGCTCACAAAATTTAAAGATTTTTATCCATCCTACCTGGATGATAAATGATGGGAAACAAGTTCGCAAAATATGGCCCCATCTTGCTTAAGCCTGTCACACTGTCAATGTAACCCATCTCTGACAGGTCCTAAAATAAAACCCCTAATAGAGGTTCAATACACCGAGAAAAAAATCCTTCTTGGATCTCCCTGCAACTCAAGGTTAACTATAACCTGTGACAGTGAGGGGGTCCACGAACAGAGGGTTGTCAGCCCTCAACATATATAACATAGCAACCAGAAAGGCAGCACTCTTCCTGTACCAAGAAGAGGGTGCGTCTTTGATAGTACAGGAAAATCGCTGGCTTCCTGGTTGCTATGTTATACACGTTGAGGGCTGACAATCCTCTAGGTATGCACCCCCTCCCTGTCACTGGTGTCCCATCACAGGTTCTAATCCTGACTCAAAATGTGAGGAAGTGATGCTGGGGCTCCAGAAACTCCATGCACAGTTCAGCAAATTGACTTTGTTCAGTGTAGCTTCCATCTATATATTTGTGAGTATCTTGCATCTTAACCCCAAATTGGTATGACCTCACAGTGCTAAAACACACATGCCATTTCCGTAAGTGACCCACTGATTGTGCATTTTAAAACAGGTATATTTACATACGGTGTAAATTCCAGCTAGTGAACCTGGCTGAATCTTAAAGGAATGGCCGGCCTTGACTAAAGGATTCCTCACAAGCAGGATATCTAATCGACATTATTTGCCATCAAAATACATTTGGTCTCTGCCCTGAATGAATGTAAAATTATAACAACACTTTCATTAATGTGATGAATGTATCCAGGCTGCTCTCCAGTCAATCCTTAAGGCCCCGTTCACACCTGGGCGTTTTACAGCGTGTTCCTGCGTGTTGTATAGCGCCCAAGCATGAAAATCCCATGATTTCCTATGGGGTGCGTCAAAAAACGCATACTGCGCGCGTCAAAAAACGCGCGTATCGCGCGCGTCAAAAAACAGCCGTCTCGCGCGCGTCAAAAAACAGCCGTCTCGCGCGCGTCAAAAAACAGCCGTCTCGCGCGCGTCAAAAAACAGCCGTCTCGCGCGCGTCAAAAAACAGCCGTCTCGCGCGCGTCAAAAAACAGCCGTCTCGCGCGCGTCAAAAAACAGCCGTCTCGCGCGCGTCAAAAAACAGCCGTCTCGCGCGCGTCAAAAAACAGCCGTATCGCGCGCGTCAAAAAACAGCCGTATCGCGCGCGTCAAAAAACAGCCGTATCGCGCGCGTCAAAAAACAGCCGTATCGCGCGCGTCAAAAAACGCTTAGGTGTGAACCCAGCCTAAAAGGTTCTTTAGATTGATACTAGAAAAAGGCTAAAGGCAAGATATTTCATACAGCGAGAAGGACGTGAATTTAAGTTTCTCCGAATCACTTACAAGAGAATCTGCATCTGCATTCTCCCTGCAAGAGAACACAAGCAATTACAAGGGAAAAATGTACATTTGATTACAAAAGAAAAATAATGTTGATATATTTTTCTGTGCACAGAGTTCATCACTATAGAAGATCCCTTCTTCAAAGAAATGTCCGTTGCAGTAATTAGACATTACCAGCTTAAATAAAGTGCAGCAAATACAGGCAACAGCTTGATCAGGATGAATACGCCAGATCAGGATGAATACGCAGCCGCAAACACCCCCCAAAAGAAAACAAAAGACTTTTGTAGGGGGAAAAAAGGGTGGGTGTTAAACATTGCTAATGTAGGTACAGTTGCAAGAAAAAGTGTGTGAACCCTTTGTGATTACGTGGAGTTTTGCATGAATTGGTCATAAAATGTGCTCTGATCTTCATCTAAGTCACAAGAATTTGATAAACACAGTCTGCTTAAAATAATACAACACAAACATTATATGTTTTCATGTTTTTATTGAACCGAACATGTAAACATTCACAGTGCAGGGTGGAAAAAGTATGTGAACCTTTGGACTTAATAACTGGTTGACCCTCCTTTGGCAGCAATAACCTCAACCAAACGTTTCCTGTAGTTGCAGATCAAACCTGCACAACGATCTGTAATTTTGGACCACTCCTCTTCACAAAACGGTTTCAGTGTAGCAATATTCTTGGGATGTCTGGTGTGAATCGCTCTCTTAAGGTCATGCCACAGTATTTCAATCGGGTTGAGGTCAGGACTCTGACTGGGCCACTCCAGAAGGCGTATTTTGTTTTGTTGAAGCCATTCTTTTGTTGAATTACTTGTATGCTTTGGGTCATTGTCCTGTTGCATCACCCATCCTCTGCGGAGCTTCAGTTGCCGGACAGATGGTCTTACGTTTTCCTGCAAAATGTCTTGATAAACTCGAATTCATTTTTCCATCAATGACAACAATCTGTCCAGGCCCTGAGGCAGCAAAGCAGCCCTAAACCATGATGCTCCCTCCGCCATGTTTTACAGTGGGGATGAGGTTTTGATGTTGGTGTGCTGTGCCTTTTGATTCTCTACACATAGCGTTGTGTGTTTTTTGCCAAACAACTCAATTTTGGTTTCAGCTGTCCACAGAATATTTTGCCAGTAGTGCTGTGGAACATCCAGGTGCTCTTTTGCAAACTTCAAACGTGCTGCAATATTCTTTATGGACAGCAATGGCTTCCTCCGTGGTGTCCTCCCATGTACTCCATTCTTGTTTAATGTTTTCCTTATTGTAGAGGTGTCAACAAAAATGTTAGCATGTGCCAGAGATTTCTGTAAGGCTTTAGCTGACACTCTAGGATTCTTCTTTACCTCATTAAGCATTCTGCGCTGTGCTCTTGCAGTCACATCTCACCACGTGCCCGCTCGACCCCATTCCCTCACATCTAATTCCTCCCCTCTCCTCCTCCCTCACCCCTGCTCTCACACACATCTTCAACCTATCTCTCTCCACTGGCTCCTTTCCATCCGCCTTCAAACACGCGCTAGTTACCCCTTTACTAAAGAAACCATTCCTAGATCCCAACTCTCCATCCAACTACCGCCCTGTATCCCGGCTTCCCTTCACATCAAAGCTCTTAGAAAAACTAGTCTTCAACCGCCTCTCCCTCTTCCTGTCCTCCAATTCCCTACTTGAGCGCCTGCAATCTGGCTTCCGTCCCCTACACTCAACTGAAACTGCCCTCACCAAAGTCACCAATGACCTCCTAACTGCTAAAAAACATGGCCACTATTCTATTCTCATCCTGCTTGACCTCTCGGCTGCTTTTGACACTGTTGACCACCCCCTCCTTCTACAGACCCTCAACTCTCTGGGTCTCGGTGACACTGAACTTGCTTGGGTTGACTCCTATTTATCCAACAGGTCCTTCTGTGTGTCCTTTGCTGGTAACTCCTCCTCCTCATTGCATCTATCTGTTGGTGTACCTCAAGGCTCTGTCCTTGGTCCTCTGCTCTTTTCCATCTACACCTCCTCCCTGGTCAAAATCATCAACAGCTTTGGCTTTAATTACCACCTCTACGCTGATGACACTCAGATCTACCTCTCTACCCCTGATCTCTCTCCCCCTGTCCTCTCAAAAGTCAGTGACTGTTTATCTGGCATCTCCTCCTGGATGGCCTCCCACCACCTAAAGATCAACATGTCAAAGACTGAACTCCTACTTATTCCTCCCTCCAATGCCTCCCCACCTCCTGACTTCTCTATCACGGTGGAGGGTATCACCATCTCCCCATCAAACCAAGTTCGCTGCCTTGGAGTTACACTTGACTCTGCTCTTTCCTTCATCCCCCACATCAAGTCTCTTTCCTGCTCCTGCCGATACCAACTGCGTAATATTTCCAGAATTCGGCCATTTCTTACCGCTGTCACCACAAAACAACTCATACACGCCCTGGTAATCTCCCGACTCGACTATTGCAATAATCTCTTATCTGGCCTCCCTTTGTCCCGCCTCTGCCCCCTACAATCCATCCTGAACGCCTCCGCCAGGCTAATTCACCTCACCCGCCACTCTGTCTCTGCCGCTCCCCTCTGCGAGTCCCTTCACTGGCTCCCCATCCACTGCAGAATTAAGTTCAAAATCCTTATCCTTACCTACAAAACCCTCACTAACTCAGCTCCCCACTACCTGTCCTCCCTAATCACCAAATACACCCCAGCCCGCTCCCTAAGGTCAAACAGTGACCTGCGCCTAGCTTCTCCCCGCATCACCTCTTCCCATGATAGACTGCAGGATTTCTCACGCGCAGCCCCCACTCTCTGGAACGCTCTCCCTCGTACTGTCAGACTTTCCCCTAACTTCTCTTCCTTCAAACGCTCCCTGAAAACATTCCTATTTAGGGAAGCCTACCACCCAACTCACTGACGCAACCATCAATCACTCTCACCTTACAGTCCTCTCCTCCTGTTTCCAACCCCAACCCTCCCAGATTGTGAGTTCCTACGGGAATAGGGCCCTCATCTCCTCCTGTACTGTTTGTCAAATGTTGTTCAATGTATTGTAACCCTGTCTATACTGTGCTTATTGTACATCGCTGCGGAATATGCTGGCGCTTTATAAAGAATAATAATAATAATCTTTACAGGACGACCACGCCTAGGGAGAGTAGCAACAGTGCTGAACTTTCTCCATTTGTAGACAGTCTGTTTTACCGTGGACACATGAACATCAAGGCTTTTGGAGATACTTTTGTAACCCTTTCCAGCTTCATGCAAGTCAACAATTCTTGACCGTAGGGCTTCTGAGAGCTCTTTTCTGCGAGGCATGGTTCACATCAGGCAGTGCTTCTTGAAACCAGTAAACCCAAAACTGGTGTGTGTTTTTAAAGGGCAGGACAGCTTTCAGCAACACATCCAATAATATCTCACTGATTGGACTCAAGGTTGGCTCACTCCTGGCTCCAATTAGCTCTTGGAGAAGTCATTAGGCTAGGAGTTCATACAATTTTTCCACCCTGCACTGTGAATGTTTACATGTTATGTTCAATAAACACATGAAAACATAGGTTTGTGTTGTATTATTTTAAGCAGACTGTGTTTTTCAAATTGTTGTGACTTAGATGAAGATCAGAGCACATTTTATGACCAATTCATGCAAAACTCCACGTAATCCCAAAGGGTTCACATACTTTTTCTTGCAACTGTATATAGAAAAAGCAAAACCCTTGCAATATACCTTTGCCCTCCCAGTTCTCCTCCTGTATCCTGTCACAGGATTTTATGACAAAATAAAAACAAAAATAAAATCTATTGCAAAAAGGAGAAAAGTTATACTGAAGATGCAAAGAAGAAAATCTGTCCAAACCCAATTAATAATGTGTATTTTAGAGGGGACAAAAATCACATGGGCGTTTCTTTAGTGCACATATATATACACAACAATCTCCTTGTTAGAAAACTTACACAGATTCTATATCATTGCTCTTTTTGATTATTCCTGGAAGACCAAAAGTCTTTTTCTTCTTCTGTTTTACACCTGGAAATAAACATTTAGAAAAATTAAAATACACACACACACACTCACAAAAACAGTAAGAATCTCTGACACCAGAGTCCTGAGCGATTCCCTGCAATTGCCGAAAGCAGCACTTTCTGGGTTTTTTAGCAGTGAACGGTTTGAAAAGAAAAATCAGACTGTCAAACCGTTAAAAGGTAACATTCATCAATAAAATGTTGACAAACTGATTCCCGAGTAGATAACGAGGTGAAAAGCAAGGCCATTTTAATTTTTAAATCTTGAAGGAGAGTCCCATGCTTTCAAACGAATGGCCAGAAAATACACAGGTCAGATTGCCATATTGAAGCGCTAACACTTTATTCTAGTTAAGCAGTTGTGTTTATCTCCTACTCCTAGGATGCGCACAACTCCGTCTCCGGGTACTGTGGTTAGCTTGTGGCAAAAGCTCCAGGTATCAAAGATGTGCATGCCCTGTAGTAGATCTAATAAACTAAACACCTGCCAGAGACTTTTTTTCAACCAGAGAATATAGATTGAATCCTCAAAACCCATCTCTTCAGATTAGTTTACCACATAACTGATGCAACTCATTCCTCTGCTCACCTACTCACACATTGATTGAATCTGCTTCTATGGCCTCACCATCCCCAAACCCCTGGCACTAATGATCCAGACATCCAGTAAAATTCCCCTGGTCTCCCTCAACCCCAATCCCTCTAGACTGTAAACTCCTATGAGCAGGGCCCTCTACACCTAGTGTTACCATCATATATCCATTTATCTGTATCTCGTTCCCTTTTGGTTATTGTTAAGTGCTGCGGAAACTGTTGGCGCTATATAAATAAGATAAAATAATATTACTATTATTTAAGGGGTACTGGTGTTTTTCATTTTAGGAAAAAGTAAAAAAAATATATAGCACTCATCCTGTCACACTGCAACTGTATCCAGTGGGTAGTGCTCAGAAGAACCCTGGAGGAACCAACTCCTTCACATAGCAACAGGCAAAGGATGGTTTACGGTAGGATGGATCCCATCATTTGCCCATTTCATCTGAAGGAAGACCTGTTATCCAAATCCGACGTGGTTATTTTTGCCAGCATAGCTCACCTTCCACTGCTACAGCTGTATTGCATTCCTCAAATTCAATGGGACCTAGAAAAAAAAATAATCAATTAAACAATGATAAGGTTAATGGTACTCCAAAAGAGAAATTGGTTGTAGGCTGCATATTCATCTGCTTACAAACTATAGGTTTTATACACCAAGCATGCATGTTGCAGCTATGGGGAACTTTAACTAACCAGAGGGGCAACATTAAACAAGGATTGGTGATGCTGCTTCAAAACAACAACAGTTAACAATGGTGCCTCTAATGTTCTTCTGTAGAAGTCAATTGTGGGTATTTAGCATTCAGCTTTCTTTCAAACACCAGTGAACTTATTTTCAGCCATTAGGGTCAGACTAACACATTTTTCACGTTGTCCGTGAAAAAGTGCGTTCGAACGAATGGACGTATTTTTTCACGGAATACGCGATAGCGGTCACACGATGCGCATTTTCGTCCGTGATTTTGTACGGATCATCAATAGAACCCTTTTTGCGTCTGGACGTTATGTTGGCCGGACGTGTGCAGCGTCTGACATCTCCCAATCAAGCAAACACGCCGCTAGCGGACGCAGCGCTCTCTGTACGTCAGTAGTAGCGGTTTGACGTTCTAGAAAAAATGCGTTCGTTTGCCACTTGCGTTGCGCGGACGAACTTTCGTGCGGCCATTCTTCGTATGTTACCCGGCATTGGACGTCATTTGCTGCTAGCACGGCCGTGATTTCGTGCGGTTAAACGCACGTTAAAAATGCTTTCGTCTGACCTTAGCCTTAAAGTGGTGATCTCCATCAACCTCCGACAGAAAACGGTGGTAGACAATTTCGGCAGAAACTATTGTGGAAACTACAGTGAAATCTACGACAAACTGATGATCGTTCTCTATACAGTGAACTCCTAGTTATTTCACCACAATTACAATGAAATGATGGCAGCTATAGAAAAGACCCTTATATGAACTTGTACATCCTAAGATTAGGCGTTTCTGTGGCATTCTTCTATGCTCCTAATGAAAATGTATCACATGAGGTAGACAAGGATAAGCTGCATAAATCAAGGACAAATCCACGATCCAGTTAGACATAAAATATTCGATTTTAACTTGGTTCCTGTATTGCTAAATTCGTGCATTAAAAAAAAAAAAAAAACTAAGCTGTCTTGCTGAGCGCTGAGGTTTTTTCTTCTATCGATTCCTCCATTTTATCTAGGTTTCTAAAGTTCTAGTTTAAAAATTATGCAACTTTATAATCTACTTTTCTGTTACAGGTATACATGTATAGGTATGTGTCTATATATAACAATGTATGCACCGATTACAGAAACATCTGTAATATTCAGTTGACATCGCCCACAGTAATTGAGATCCTCAATGTCTGACACATTCCTGGCTTTCCCTTCAGTGGAATTCTGGTGCAGGACAGGAGGACACTTAATCAGGGTACGGCAAGCTCATTCTCTACTGAATCAATGAATCCAAATGACATATGCTAGCAGTTTAAAAAAACTCATGAACAAACGCTTGACTGAATTGTGAAAGACTAGGATCATTAGAAATAAAGGAATTCATATTTCTTCTGTTCTTGCTACATAATAACTACAGGCATTATTCAGAACGCATGTTTGCTGATGTTGCAAACCCCTGTAAAAATCGTCATTATTGCAACAATGAATACTACCAGTGGTTCAGAAAAGAATCAAAACGGCAGCAGAAGCTTCACAGTGATTATTCCCCTGGATTTTTCCTGTGTGAAGTGCCAGTGTTTGTTACCGTTGCAGCAACAGTTACTTTAGCCAGTGTCTGCAACATCGTCAGAGTCTGCCGCTTTCTGAATAACCCCTATGTAGCTTCTATTCAAGTGAGGAAGCGTTTACTCAACTTAAAGGGTTTGAAGATGATCGAAAACCTCAGATCAGAAAAACAGAAGCTGTGATTTTTTGGTGGAAATAATAAGCAACCCCCCCCCCCCCCAAGAAAAAACATTTTTGACATTCATATTTTTCCACATTTTTTTTTTTTTTTTTTAAGAAGAAGGCGGCAGCTGCAGAGCTGAACTTGATTTTGTTTCCCCCTGGAACGTGCCATTTATTTGCTTCTCGTACAGACATAGCCACGCATTGTGATACCTGCATTTATTCATCATTATATTGGCAACGTTTCAGATATTTCATTGTGCATGTTGTCTATGGAAATTGCATTAAGGTTAAAGGATGAGGTAGTGTGTGTGTGTGTGCTTTGCAGTTCCTTTCACATTCTCCTGTGTGTGCTTCCCATGGCACAGCGAGTGGTCAGGCCTTGCGTGCCTGGCACGGTGCCAGTTGACAGCCCAGCTGGATATCAGTGCACATGGTGCCCCCCCCTCCTGCGGCGTGTCACTCCAGAATCGTTTCCGCAGTAGAAAAGTTTATTCAACCTCTCCCTCGCAATTCAGTGGACCGGCCATCGATGTGCTATTTAATCAGAGCCGGACAGGTTATTTTTTTGACAGCACTAAAGCCAGAGAGCAATTTCTAATGAACAGCTTGATACGAGCGGAATTTCAGAGGTTTTAGCCTCAATTAATTCTGCTGTCAAAACAAATGACTGCTCTTAGCGCTGCAATGTTAACGCTGGGTCGACAAAGGGCAATACTGTGCGTACACAAACAAGCCGTTTTTCATCGTTTTATAAACTAGCCACGCTATGTTAGACGCCTGGCGAGGAAACGGTCTGCAAACACAATAAAACAGATAAATAGTATATTATTCGAGGCATTTGGCTTCGAATGAAGCCAGAGGAAAGAAGCTGAATAACACAGACATAACAAAACACGCACAAACTATAATACAAGAGTTGTGCCGGTCACGCAAAGACCACAGGGTGGCACATTTTGCTAATCTGCAAGGAAATGTGTGTTAAAACTGAGAACCGCACACACACTCCCAATAAGCTTAGGCAGGCCAGATTCAAGGCACAAAACAACATCACCCGCGTTATACATCCCACATCTTAGTAACACTGAAACAGCCATTAAAGTGCACGGTAGTGCAAGTGTGAAGGCAGCGCTCCTATGTATCGTAAATGTATGTTAATTGGGTGAGTATTAGGGTGAGTGCTGCCGTGATAGAATAAAAAGTGTTCACACAACTTCACACAATAAATTAAGGAAAAAACAAACAAAATATTCCAGACGCACACTAGTGATGGCTAATACACATTTAGAAAGCAGTCTGGATGACTACAATCTACAGCGTGAATACAAACAGGTAATGGGCATCTAGGCATTCAGAAAGCACTCCAGATTAAATTTAAATACTTCTATTTGGTTGTTGTGGCTTCTTATTCCTTCTCTTTCTTATTGACAATAAACTCCTCTGGTTATATAAAGGGCCGCTTAATGAATTCAGATCCCAGGGTAGAAGTAGAACAATCCTGATGTATGAAAAAAGCTTGAAGCAAGAAAAATCCCATAAAATAGGCAGCAAGACCAGTTTCTAATAATAAAACTGTAATTTATTTAAATAAAACCATATGGCAAAACATTAATAGTATAAAACATATGCAAAAATAAAGTGAATAACCTTAATAACAAGGATCATGAAGAACCCGTTTTCGCCTACCGGCTTCCTCAGTAAGTGTCCTTGGAAATGGGGCAGTCTCTAGAATAAAAATAGATTTTTATACTAGAGACTGCCCCATTTCCAAGGACAACTGGTCTTGCTGCCTATTTTATGGGATTTTTCTTGCTTCGAGCTTTTTTCATACATCAGGATTGTTCTACTTCTACCCTGGGATCTGAATTCATTAAGTGACCCTTTACATAACCAGAGGAGTTTATTGTCAAGAAGAAAGAAGGAATAAGAAGCCACAACAACCAAATATAAGAGTTTTTTTAAATTTATTCTGGAGTGCTTTCTGAATGCCTAAATGCCCATTACCTGTTGTTTTTGTTCTTTTTTTTTTGAGAAAGGATTTTACCAGGAAGGATACATTGAGATTTCTCTTGTTTTCAAGTATGTCCTGGGTGGCGAGTATGTACCGTTAGGTGTCTTGCCCAAGGACACTTACTGGAGAGGTGCTCTTGCTGGGATCGAACCCATGTCTCCACAGGCTCTCTCCATGCAGAGCAGTGATGTTACCTCTACTCCACCCAGCCGGTACTAGTTTGTATTCACGTTGCAGATCGTAGTCATAAATATGTATTAGCCATCACTAGTGTGCACCTGGAATATTTTGTTTGTCTTTTCATTAAATTGCAAGCTCAACTACTCTGTGCCAACCGCGGCGCAACACATTCACTCCCTAAATGCTAATCAGATACCAGCAGCACGTGTGTGCATATTAGATGTACTGCATATGTTTTAAGCCATAGCTTTCCAAAGTGTGTGTTGCGACACATTAGTGTGTTGGCAGTAGGAGGTAGACGAGTCGCACGTTGGGTATCCATGTGTCCCGAACCAGTCCTGTATCCCGCATATGTCCCTCTACTCATGGCTGCCTCTGTAACCTTTATGAGCGCACCTGCAATAACAAGAAACTTCAGGGCCCGGTGCAAGAATCCATGAAGGCCCCCCCAGCGAGAGAGTTTTTCATTTTTATTAAAAGAGATTTTGAAAAAATACCTGTATAACTCAAAAAATGCACCTGGACGGCCAGATGCCAACTGGGATCTAGGTCCCTAGAGGATAGGACAGAATATCATTTGCACATAAGATCAACAGCAGAGAAATCTTTGCTAATGATTAAGGAATGATAGCAACTGTATCTGAACTCATCTGGAGAGTCGCTCGAGTGATTTCTCTGGCAAGTATACACCAGTCTCTATGACAGACACTGAGACATAACCATATACCCAGAGAGATACAACCCCAAATATCACCCTCAGTGGTGATTGCCATATAACCGTTCAGTAAAATTGTAGCAGGGGTATCTATATACAGATCCTGAACTCCACCTACCCCCAAATGTTTCTGAACTACAACTCCCATGATTCTCTGGCCATCTATTGCACTCAAAGAACTGTGGGCCATCAACATGTGGGGGGGGGGGTGAGATTTCTGATAGTGGTTGGCACTTTATACGTACATCAACGTTTTCCATTCTTACGAACGACTTTTGACATGTTTGAGAAATGGTGCTGTAACTGTGGTGTCGTCCAGTTACGCGATTTTCCAGGCATGATAGAAACCTTATTGTGAAAAGGAATAGAATGATCGTGCAATGGGTACCTCATTCTGCATATTTTCTCTCATACTCGCCTTGTCGTGATCTACTTCAACTAGAAGTTATCCCAACAGATGATGATCTCTAATGAGATTAAATACACGACCCATGGACGCTGTGACATCTTTAAAGCCATTACAGTGCTTAGCCTTTCTGTTTCTGCTTGACAATGGGGTTCTTGCTTAGCACTTTGCTGTTGCAATGGTTCGGGCTTAGTTATGCCTTATTTTCTATGTATGTTTTCTCCTTGTATTTCCCTTACACCTCGCCCCTTTTCTTTCACGTAACCCCTTCTTGTCCTTTTCAAATTAATATACACATAAAAAAGATAAGACATGTGACAGAGCAAACAATCCTTTTTTTACAAGTTCATAAAGTAAAAAAATATATCCTTATGCAGTAGACACACTGAAAAGGTCAGGTAGATGGAGTTGCAGGTAAATGACCTTTTGATGTATGTTTGACGGATGCAGCGCAAAGCAGACTGGCTAGTGTATACTGAAGAATACATTAAACAAACTTAAAGTTTTTATTTGCCCAGAAATGCACTGACACAAGCTAAAATGAACTTTGCGTGTTTCCCCAAACTCCAGTAGCATGAACTGGCAGATCTGAGGTGCTTCTGCTACAAGCATCAGCAAAAATCAATGCATACAGCACGAAACGCAACTTGTTTACCAAGATCTGCAGCCTTCAGGGGGACACAGAAATAAATAAATTATGCCTGTGTCACACACACAGACGTTTGAACATTTCCTAAGAAAATACGAAGAACAGCTGTTAAAGGTCGCGGACAGAATAAAGAGAAACAAATAGAATAAAGGGACGTCAGATGCGTACCAGGTCTCTCTTTCCCCGTTCCTTTAGAGTCTGCGTACTTCTCTAATAAACTTTCTACTGTGATGTTTGCCATGTTGTTTATAAAGTCCTCGTGAACCTGAGAAACAAAAAAGAACGGGCAGAAAATGAACAAAACTACAAAATACAGGCATAAAATGAACAAAACTACAAATATATGATCATTCTACTGCCAAGAATACAAATTAACCTCCCTGACGGTTATCCCGAGTGAGGCTCGGGGTTAAATTTCACCACTGAAAGCGGTAACCCCGAGACACACTTTACGGAAAACATGTAAAAAATGCCAGTTCGATTTCATATTAAAAACGATTACTACATGTACATAATTTTTTTTTTATATATATATAATTAATTATTAAACAGTTTAATTCTATAAACCATTTTTCAAAAACTCACTGAAAGCTAACAGACCAGCTGACCCCACACACTAACACATCATTGGGCCCTTAAATGTACACTAACACTTACATAAGCTGTAACTAGTTTACTTCTGCTTCACAAATAAAACTACCTTATAAAAAACACATGCTGCTTTTTTTTTTTTGTCTTTGTCTTTTGGGTTAGGCCAAACATAACCAGTCTGGGTGGTTGCAGCTGTACCGCCGGTGTTTTATCCTTACTTGGAGTTGGACTCCTGTGCCGCCACACCCCCACCACTCCCTGCCCCGCTCTCCAGTCTGGTCCATTTACCCAATCTACCCCTCACTCTGATTTGGTCCGTTGCCTAAACTCCCTCCCTCCCAACTCTAGTCCCCCGCCCACTCCATTTCTTCCCGACATTATTTTAAAAGGGACATTCTACGTACCCTGACCATGTCTGCGTATCAAAGTAGTAAGGCTGTGTGGAGTGTCCCCACCTCACATGTGGACATCATCCTGCCCGAGCGCTTGTAACAGCATTCATTCGGGAAGAAATAAGACATGGGCTAGAGCTGCGCACACAACATCAATCCATCACTTTGACTTGGTGCTTGTGTACCTTGCGTGCAAGTTAAACGAGATACACAATTTGCTTAATGTACGTACGAAAGATATGTACACTGTGCAAATTGCCTAAGAAAAAAAAGTGGGGAAAAAGGTAGGAGGGATTGATATTTAGATAAAGGAACAGTTTTTAATCTGATGAATCAATTAATCTAAAAAAATAATAGTTAGTTGTAGCCCTAGTTTAGAGAAGGCGGCAGGAGGTCTGATTGCTCTCCAGGCTACAGAGATAAAAGCTGGCAGCTAAATGAGATAGGACAGGGATCTTAAAAGACATCTAATCTACCCCCTGGGGATGTCCTTTGACTACATCCCACACAATACAATGAGATTTGAGACAGCGATCGAACTATAGACTCCATTATATGGTCATTGCCACAGAGTGAGGAGCAAATGAAGATACGGGGGGAGGGGGCAGTTTACAACACAAAAGATCACACAATGGAAGCACCCAGCGACGCAGAGTAAAATATTTTAACTAAACAAGGGAAAAACAAACCGCATGTAAGATATCAGCACCATAAAATAAACACAATAGGGACCTTTACATTTTTCAGTGTTAGTGGCCCTTTAAAGCGGAGCATTGCCAAGATCAGACTTCAAAGCAATCAATGCCCTTGCCTAGGCAAAGACAGTTAATCTCATTAACCCATGACATACCAGGGATCATTTTTGATATTCATGGCATACGGGATATATATACATACATACATACATACATGCTTCTCCACGGTCTTCGCACTCCTACTTACAGGTACTCGTGCCCCGGTGCTGGGAAGAGGTCACCTCCATATACAAACATCCGAGATCCCGCAACACGGAGACTTAGTTGATGCAAAAAAATTTGTCTTTATTCTTTCGATGTTTCAGTACACACAGGTACTTTCATCAGGATAAAGTATGCAGCATTCTGTTAGGTTTATATAGACACAGCATACAACCTTGATTTTAATCAGCAACATACCATGTGATAACATTAATTAAGGAAATTAAATAAACCTGTGTCATTGCCATAGCAACCAGTAATCAACAAAGTAATAAAAAACGTTTATGTGTGTACTGAAACGTCGAAAGAATAAAGACAATTTTTTTTTTGCATCAACTAAGTCTCTGTGTTGCGGGATCTCGGATGATATATATATATATATATATATAATTTTTTTTTAAATTAATGACCGTTGCACTTTTTTTGATAACCCTGTCTGGAAAATGAGAAAAATAAATTACAGCAGCTTCTAGAGCAAAAATGTTCAACCCCCGTGTCATGTGCACTGGTGTGCAGTGGGAATTAGGCATGTGAGGAGGTGTGTGATTCTCAAGACAGTGACACAATGAGGTGTAACAGAGCAATGGTACATTAGGGGAGATGTATCAGGAAATCAAAATTTAAACAGAAGCTTAAAATTGTAATACCATCTTTTTCAAGACTGGATTGCCTTGACAATATTTTGCTCTTAACAGAGTGCCGAGATGAAAAGGTTGAAAATAACTGGTTAGATAATCATTGTCGAACAGAAGAACAAAAAAAAACATCAAAGCACTCACCTGTCCTATCTGTATGTGGACTTCACTTACAGAATGAGAAAAAGACTCAATTATTTCCCTTACTCGAATAAGATGGGCTTCTTCAATATCTTGAAACCTCTGCATGGAGAAACAAACAATCGATTTGTCTGTGCATGTTACGGTTTACAAAGATCAAAAAAAAACAATTGGAAAGCATGACAACTCAGAACATGAACGATCTGTTTGTGGTGCCACTGAAGTGACCACTGCTTCTGCAAAATACACAAAGAAATCAACTTGTGCATGAACTATGCAACCCAAAGGTATTTTAAAACCCCTATCAAAACCATATCCACCATTCGTACAATCCCAAATGGTTTAAGACAAAGCGCTGGAGATGCTGAACTGGCCAGGAATAAGTCCAGATCTAAATCCCATAGAATACATGTAGAGAGATCTCAAAACAGCAGTTGGGAAGGGGACCCTTCCAATCTGAGAGACCTGGAGCAGTTGGCGAAAAAATTCCAGTCGAGAGGTGTAACGCTTCCATGGTTACAGGAAGCGATGGATTTCAGTTATTTTTTCCAAGGGGTGTGCTACCAGATATTAAATTGAGGGTGTCAATATTCTGTCGAGTCCATTTTCTGGAGTTTAGAGTGGAATGTGTCAGATTTGGCTTTTTTCCCCCCCTCTGCTTTTTTGTGCCGTGCCCATCTTTGCCCTTTTTGCATTTACTGTGTATGAAAGTCACAGAGCCGCTGTTATGAAGTCCCGTATCCTGTTTATGCATTCCACCAGGATTCAGCTCCTGGCAGACTGAGTTAGTGCACTGCATCAAGAGTTCATTTACCAGATGTAAGCATTAAAAGCCTACTTTTTATGACTTCTTGCAGGCATTTACAACAGATCTGCCAAAACACTGCTGGTGGCAGTATGGGAGGATTAAGGCCGGGTGCACACTAGGCGTTAACTTTTGCGCACTAACGCGCGATAAAAACGACGGAAGAGATGGTAGACGCTAGACGATGCGTTACTTTTGACGCACGTCGTAAAAACTGTATTTTTGAGCTGGGGAAAAAAAAAGAGCTGGGCTGGAAGACAAGAAATTTTAATAAAGTTGAAAATAAAGTGTGTTGAAAAAAAAAAAGCATGTTGTAGTGAGGTGTTTGTTGCAAGATGGACTGAAGAGATGCAGGTCTGTTTACTCTTATTTGGCATACGCGTATTCGCAGAAACTAAAGCAGAAAAGGAAGTGTTGGGTTCATCCCATAAACTCCTTGAGAGACACTCATGGACATTTCCACATCCATGCTATAATAAAGTGTGGGGGGAACCAACAGCAGCACTTCAAAAACAGCATTCAAAAACAACCACACAGGCCAGCCTTTTTCACACTTGTCTCCCTCTGTCACAGCTGCTAGTGCGCAGGTGCGTTCATTTGACGTTCGCCCTCGCCCGTTGTGCGCATGCACAATGTATTTGACGCGCCAACGTCGCGTCCATCCTAGCGCACAAGCAATGTGTTTCCATGACGGACTTCCCTCAGATCGCGTTATGTGTAGCGCGCGGTAAGCGTGTGTTCTGCTCTATCGGCGTTCATTATATGCTGTGACGCACGCCAGTAACGTGCGTTAGTGCGCAAAAGTTAACACCTAGTGTGCCCCCGGCCTGAGCCTCACAGGCAAAGTAACTACTGACGCGAAAACCAACAACCCTATCTGGATCGTGGATTCTTCTCTGCACGCCAAGGAAAGGTCAAAAGAGGAGAAAAGGTATTCCTCATAAATTCCTTGACTTGCCTACATCCTCCTTTCACCCTTCGAGGTCTCAGCAGCAGCTGTACGCACCACACACAGGCCTCACTATACAGAGCATGCTTTGCACATACGCAATAGGCAATAACTGACATGCAAACAAATTGAGCACATCAGGTTGCACTGAGGGTATACACAAGCGAGAACAAGGGATTTGTGTGATCGGCATGCAATCCATATTTTAAGTGCTATGTACACACACACCTATTGTGCATATGTAGTTACTGACCGCCAAGAATAACTAGAACCACAGGCCACCATCCTTCCGCCAGAGTCAGTGCACCAAGATCTGTGGGTAGCCAGGCCACTGTATCTTTACAAAGGACCGGTCGCATCACATTGGTAGGTTACAAACAGGAGTAGGGTCTTCTTTGGAAAATGCAATGTTTCGGTCCTATCCGAGGCACCTTCATCAAACATGCTTAACGAATGCCCTTTGTTAGAACTGACACCTTGCATTTTCCAGACAAAACCCTGCTCCTATGTGTAACATACCAATCTGATGTGACCGGTTCTTTTCTTTTATTGACGCAATCTGTATTCATGGATGTGCAGTAAGGAGTGGACATACACATCGGAGCTGCAGGCTACCTAATTTTTGTTTCACCGGCTGGGTGGAGTAGAGGTAACATCACTGCTCGGATATTGTGGAGAGACGGGTTTGAATACCAGCAAGAGCACCTCTCCAGTAAGTGTCCTTGGGCAAGACACCTAACGGTACATACTCGCCACCCAGGACATACTTGAAAACGAGAGAAATCTCAATGTATCCTTCCTGGTAAAATACTTTCTCAAAAAAAATAAAAAATTAAATGCACCCAGAAACAGGCCAGAAAGAATTTTCGATACATACTGTCCAGCAGTACCACATTACCAAAATTACATAAGGAGAAAAAAAAAATATATTTTGTATATTTGTATCTGGTGTGTGTACACTTATTGATTTATTGAACGATGTTGGGGGCTCATTTGTGAAAACGTAAGACTAGAGAGATCAATAACAGGTATGTATGCCTAGGGGGTCTAGATATTTTAGGCTGGTGTCAGACGAGCGTAGTGTTCATGTCCGTGATGGCGCCTAAAAAGTACGTCCGTGATAGCATGACAGAAAGCCCATCGGAGCCCGACACACGAAGTAAGTCCGCACTGAACTGCGGACGCACAACGGCTGTGGCCCACGGACGCAAGGCAGGCAAGAACGTACAACCCCTAGAACGGCCGCACAAAGTGCGCTGCGTCTGCAACGTCTGCATAGCTTTGTGTGTGAGTGATGGAACGTGGTCATACAGACTGCATTTATACATCCAGCATTTTTCACGGACAAAATGGTTTTGCTTTTTAATTTATTTTCCCTGCTACATCCGTCAAAATATACTTCAGTGAAAAAAAACGGACTGTGTGGCCACTACTGCATCTTCCGTACTAACGTACGTCCGTACTGCACGGACGCACAGTCCGTAGAAATCACGTTCGTCTGACCCTAGCCTAACTCAACAAAATCATTGAAGTTTATCAAAGGAGGCGGTAATGTAAGACTTTGCAACAGTATTAAATCATTGAGGTTTCTGCACATTGAAAAAAGAAGTGAAAGCTGCAAAACGATCCAGACATTCCAGAGGAAGAAATCTTTCTGGGGCGCTGCAGCACCACCTACTGAAATGCACTGCCCATGGTCATTGAGATGTAGCGGTCCGCTCTGCTAAACCTCAAATAACTGGCAGAAGGTACTGCAGAGCACAAAAGGAATGGAGAAGCTATACATATAGTTTATGCACGCCGCATAGTAACACGGTGTCGTCGAAACTGGGAAAAATGCATATAACTTTTTTTAACCTCCCCCCGCTGCCGGGAAACAAGGAAAAATACAAGAATACGTGAGTGGCCGTTACACAACCCCTGGCGTCAGCGCAGTTCCCAGATATAGAGTACTAGGTTACGTGGGTACCGCTTTATCCGTGGATGCGAAAGCACACTACAATGTCAATGGAAAATAAGTAGTAACTTCTAGTTCAACCATACATTGCCTGGTCATAAAAAAGTCAGCACCTGGATTTACCAGAGCAGATGGGTGCATGCCTTCCGTTGGATAATTACTGCAGGGATTAATAGGTTTCAGCATAAACTAGGTCATGTGACTCCCTGAATATACTGAATGAGCAGGTTTTTCTATCAATGGGTTTTTTTCTTCCCTGATGGCAATGCAAGGATTTATTGGGCACAAATTGTGCAAGAGTGGTTCAGCGAGCACATGAAGTCATTTTCACACATGGATTGGCCACCACACAATCCAGACCTTAAACCCATTGAGAATCTTTGGGATAATGTGCTGGAGATGACTTTTGGCAGTGCTGCGACTCTCCCATTTATTTATTTATAAAGGATTTTACCAGGAAGGATACATTGAGATTTCTCTCGCTTTCAAGTATGTCCTGGGTTCAAGAACATTGAAGTGTTACAGTTACAGAAATACAAAGTAATACAATGTAAGATATTTAAAAAAAAAACAACACAAATATACAGATTAACAGAAAATAAATATGTAGAAAAATAGTCATTATGTTACATGTTTACAGGTGCATTCTGTATTGACGTATGTTAGTAAGGAGCTCTTGAGTGACATAAGACTGGAAGATTTGATGGTGTCTGGGAGGTTATTCCATATTTGTGGTGCTCTGTAGGAAAATGAGGATCGAGCCACTGTCTTTTTGTATTGTGGTATTGCAAGTAAGGTGCTGGTCCTGGATCGGAGGTTATAGGATGAGGGAGCTGCTGGGGGAAGCAGTCTATTCAGGTAGGATGGCAGCTTCCCAGAAATGCTCTTAAACACCAGGCTGGAAAGGTGAAGGGTGCGTCTAGATTCCAGCGATGGCCAGTTTAGCTCTTTTAACATGTCACAATGGTGGGTCATGTAGTTACATTGTAATGCAAAGTGGCAGAATGAGTTATACAATGTAGTAAGTTTCTGAAGATGTGTTTGTGGGGCGGCTGCGTACACTACATCTCCGTAATCAATAGCTGGCATAAGCATTTGTTGTACAATCTGCTTTCTTACCGCGGGGCTCAGGCAGGATTTGTTTCTGTACAGGGCACCTAGTTTGGGGTAAAGTTTAGATGAGAGTTTTTCGATGTGAGGGCCAAAGGATAGATTAGGGTCCAACCACATACCTAGATATTTGAGAGAAGTGACTGTGGTCAGCGTGCCATTTGATTTTGTCCCCACACATAGATGGGGATTTTGCAATTTGTGTAGTTTAGGTTTTGTTCCAAAGAGCATCGTTACAGTTTTGTCATTATTTAAAAAAAGTTTGTTGTGTTTGATCCACTTTTCTACCTCTGTGAATTGTTCTTGCAGCACGGCTTCCAGCTGCCGGAGATTTGGTTTGCTGGTATAGATTACAGGGTCGTCTGGGTACATGTGTACAGTTGAGCAGATCATTTATGAATATAGTGAATAGCAGGGGGCCGAGTATTGAGCCCATCATCAATACAAGATCTTGGTGACAAATCAATGCAACTCTGGATGGAAATAAATGCTGTGACATTGCAGGAGCTTATCGAAACAATGCCACGGCGAATGCATGCTGGAATCAACGCAAAAGGTGGTCCAACAAACTATAAGAGGGTGTGACTTTTTTGGCCAGGCAATGTATATTATTTTAATGAAATAAGAGTCTGAACACACTAAAGTCCAATATATATATATATATATAGTTAGTGGTGGAGGACAAAAAGTGAGATAAGAAGCCTCCACACTATAATAAGTGTGTTTATTATTGCAGAAGCCACTTGCACATCACAGCAAGTCGATGAATTGCATCCCAGAGCTCCTGTGCCACATTCCCCATATGCAGCAAGGAATCCCATATGCAGCAAGGAATTCTGGGTAGGATATGCAAATGACATCTGTCTCACTTTTTTGCATCCTTGGTCTGTTATTACACAGAACCCTAAAATCAATGCTATGCCACACTGTGACTTTCTAGCAGAGATAAGGTTTATTCAACTGGTCAAAACCACTCCTAGGACAGCGCTGTTTCGGGTTTGTTGGACCCTCATCAGCTAGGAGCTAAGCATGATGACTAGTTGCAGTGGAGGCTTGGGACATATATATTTTAGGGTTCTGTGTAATAACAGATCCAGGATGCATAAAAGTGAGACAGAGGTCATTTGCACATCCTACCCAGAGTTCCTTGCTGCATATGGGGAATGTGGCACAGGAGCTCTGGGATGCAATTCATCGAATTGCTGTGAGGTGCAAGTGGCTTCTGCAATAATAAATCCGACAGTTAAAGTCCGAAGTGCGGTTAATCTTAACATTACCCGGGTTATCCTGACATTACCCAGGCGTTATTAGCAAAAGTACGAAGTGAAATGAAATTTCGGACTTTATCCGGGGTAATCTGCAAAGCAGCCTCTGGGTACTCCAGTTTTCTGCTCTGTTTTACCCGGGTAAAACACACATTACCCTAGTGTTGCTGGATAAAGTGTTATGTGCAACGAAACATCGGACTTTATCCGGGTAATCTGCAAAGTATCCAAACGCCTCTGGGTACTCTGCTTTTCTTGGGTTTTCAGCAGGTTACAGTTGACTGAATTCTGAGGATTACCCGGGTAAAGTGGCAAACTTAAAATGGTGTTTGTTATTTTTAACCAAATTGTATCCATGGTCACAAACCACACTAAATAACTGTCAAGTAACTCTGCGCGTTAATTGCCTGAAAATTTATTTATGAAGATAAAGATATTATATAAAGAGTAACCTAATGGTTATTATGTTTATAAATGATATAGAAGCACATATGACACATAATAAAGATCATATAACTCTTTCATATAAAGAAACATATCCTGTTACTCTGTATATTCATTATATCCTTTAATATTTGTCTTTTGCCATTTGCGTTTATAATATCCTTAGATAATAGCAAAATTCCCTTTTACCCAAGCAGGGTTGCATGCTCTGCAGATTACCCAGGTGAAGCTGTGGATAGTCCTCAGATTACCTTGGTAAAGCATCAGACTTTTATCTGAACGATAACATATTTTGGTTTTAACCACACGGAGTTGGATTGCCTGCAGATCATCCGGGTAAAGTGCATCTTTTTCAGCTCTTCCAGACTGTTACCCAAGGGCAGTTTGTTAGTCCTAAAATTACCCGGGTCAAGTCCGAATTTTTCATTTTTTTGCAGCTTTACCCAGCGGTTTTGGGTAATGTCAGGATTACCCAAATAATGTTAAGATTAACCGCACTTCAGACTTTAACCGTAACAAGCCCGAAGTGCGGTTAATCCTAGGACTACCTGGGTAATCCTGACATTACCCAAAACCGCTGGGTAAAACTGCAAAAACAATGAAAATTTCAGACTTTACCCGGGTAATTTTAGGACTAACCAACTGCCCTTGGGTAAGAGGCAGTGGCTGAGTGACAGACAACAGAGGGTTGTGGTAAATGGAGTTTATTCGGCGCAAGGTCTTGTTACCAGTGGGGTACCTCAGGGGTCAGTACTTGGACCCATTCTCTTTAATATTTTTATTAGTGATATTGCAGAAGGTATTAATGGAAAAGTATGTCTTTTTGCTGATGACACAAAAATTTGCAACAGGGTTGACGTTCCTGGAGGGATCAGTCAAATGACAAATGATTTAGGTAAACTAAAAAAATGGTCGGAGCTGTGGCAATTGAGTTTTAATGTGGATAAGTGCAAGATAATGCACCTGGGACGTAAAAACCCAAGGGCTGAATATAGAATATTTGATACAGTCCTAACCTCAACATCTGAGGAAATGGATTTAGGGGTCATTATTTCAGAGGATCTAAGGGTAAGTAGTCAATGTAATAGAGCAGCAGGAAATGCTAGCAGAATGCTTGGTTGTGTAGGGAGAGGTATTAGCAGTAGGAAAAGGAAGTGCTCATGCCACTGTACAGAGCACTGGTGAGACCTCACTTGGAGTACTGTGTGCAGTACTGGAGACTGTATCTCCAGAAGGATATAGACACCTTAGAGAGAGTTCAGAGAAGGGCTACTAAAATGGTGTACGGCTTGAAGGAGAAAAGTTACCAGGAAAGGCTTAATGATCTTAACATATACAGCTTGGAAAAAAGACGAGACAGAGGAGATATGATAGAAACATTTAAATACGTAAAGGGAATCCACAAGGTAGAGGAAGGGAGTATATTTAAAAGGAAACAAAATAGCAAAACAAGAGGACATAGTCTTAGATTAGAGGGGCAAAGGTTTAAAAGTAACATCAGGAAGCATTATTTTACTGAGAGGGTGTGGATACATGGAACAGTCTTCCAGCAGAAGTGGTAGAGGCCAAAACAGTAACTGAATTTAAGCAGGCATGGGATAGGCATAAGGCTATCCTAAACAAAAGATAAATCCAGGTAAAGTATCCATGTAATTGGGCAGACTAGATGGGCCGAAGGGTTCTTATCTGCCGACATTTTTCTATGTTTCTATGTTTCTAAGAGACTGGAAGAGCTGAAAAATTTGCACTTTACGTGGATAATGTGCAAGTCTGAAGCTTCACCCGGGTAATCTGAGGACTATCCACAGCTTCACCTGGGTAATCTGCAGAGCATCCAACCCCGGCTTGGGTAAAAGTGAATGTTGTTATTATCTATGGATATTATCAATGAAAATGGCAAAAGACAAACATTAAAATGTATTGCAGATAGAATGAAAATACAGAGTAACAGGATATGTTTCTTATATGAATATGAAAGAGTTAAATTATCTTTATTATGGGTCATATGTGCTTATATATCATTTATAAAAAATAATAACCATCAGGTTACTCTTTATATAATATCTTTATCTTCATAAATTAATTTTCAGACAATTAATGCACAGAGTAACACCATGGTTATTTAGTGTGGTGTGTGACTGTGGATACAATTTCATTAAAAAGCACAAAAAAACACTATTTTGTTATCAGTCAGATAACAGTTTGCAGCTTTATCCGGGTAATCCTCAGAATTCAGTCAACTGTAACCTGCTGAAAACCCAAGAAAAGCGGAGTACCCACAGGTGTTTGGATATTTTGCAGATTACCCGGATAAAGTCCGATGTTTCGTTGGGTAATGAGCGAATAACCCGGTTAAAACAGTGCAGAAAACCTGAGTACCCAAAGGCCTCTGGATACTTTGCAGATTACCCGGGTAAAGTCCGAAATTTCATTTCACTTCAGACTTTTGCTAATGACACCTGGGTAATCCTAGGATTAACCGCAATTCGGACTTTAACCGTTCTATATATATTTACACACACATACTCATTTAAGTTATGGTGGAGGGCAAAAAGTGGGATTGAAAGCTTATATATAGCAAATAGTAAAGTTCACAAATGTAGCAAACCCAGAGTTCCTTGCTGCATATGAGGAATGTAGCATGTAAGCTCTGTGGGCAAAGCAGTTGAATGAATTGCTGAGATATGCATGATGACACACACACACACACACACACACACACATAAGGCGCTTTAAAATTCCAAAGGCAAATGAAAAGACAGATAAATGGAAATTATTATAAAATGAGATGTATATATTAATGTTTTTTTTGCCTCATTGGCATCAGTGATCCTCTGCTTTAGATTAGGGATGTCCCGTACCTTTGTTCCAAACTCGATATCTTTAACATAACTCCATAGACACGGCCGGCCCAAGCTACTGTGCTGCCTGGAGCGATGGATGAAATGCTGCCCCCCCCCAAGAAAAACAACAAGTGACATATATGAGCGCATCAGAGCTCCACAGCAATAAAACTCACAGTAATGTGCGGTGTGTATGAGCGTATCACAGAGCTCCACAGCAATAAAACTCACACTCATACACACTGCACATTATAGTATCAGAGCGCCACATATACTACATATATACTGCCTTATTCTCCATGTACCTTGTGTATTTATATAGACAATGCGGCTGTATATATGTATCCTGTGTATTAATACACAGGATAGATATATACAGCCTCATTCTCTATATAAATACACAGACTCCTGATACATGTATACCCAGAAAGATCCCAGATAAGGTACCTTGTCCGGTCAGCTGGTCTGGTCCTGGTGGAGGCTGGTGCTGCGGCTGGTCAGAAGGAGCCAGGAGGGACGAGCACGAGCTGCTCCTCCGTATGCCTGCTCAGTTGGAGCACCGGCACAGTGACTGAACGCTGACTAAACCCACACATATGCAGCCAATCAGGAGACTGTCAAACAGACAGACAGGACAGGCAGACAATATGGGGGGGACGGGGAGACAGGACAGGCAGACAAAGGGGGGGACGGATAGGAAAGGCAGACAAGGGGGGGGCGGATAGGGGGGACGGATAGGACAGGCAGACAAGGGGGGGGCGGATAGGACAGGCAGACAAGGGGGGGACGGATAGGACAGCCAGACAAGGGGGGACGGATAGGACAGCCAGACAAGGGGGGGACGGATAGGACAGGCAGACAAGGGGGGACGGATAGGACAGGCAGACAAGGGGGGGGGACGGATAGGACAGGCAGACAAGGGGGGGGACGGATAGGACAGGCAGACAAGGGGGGACGGATAGGACAGGCAGACAAGGGGGGACGGATAGGACAGGCAGACAAGGGGTAGAGACAGGACAGGCAGACAAGGGGGGAGAGACAGGACAGGCTGACAAGGGGGGAGAGACAGAACAGGCAGACAAGGGGGGAGAGACAGAACAGGCAGACAAGGGGGGGGAGAGACACAGGACAGGCAGACAAGGGGGGGACAGGACAGGCAGACAAGGGGGGACAGGACAGGCAGACAAGGGGGAAGGACAGGCAGACAAGGGGGGGGGAGGACAGGCAGACAAGGGGGGGAAGGACAGGCAGACAAGGGGGGGGAAGGACAGGAGGACAAGGGGGGGGAAGGACAGGCAGAAAAGGGGGGAAGGACAGGCAGACAAGGGGGGAAGGACAGGCAGACGAGGGGGGGAAGGACAGGCAGACAAGGGGGGAAGGATAGGACAGGCAGACAAGGGGGGGGGACAGGAAAGGCAGACAAGGGGGGGGGAGACAGGACAGGCGGGGGGGGGGCACGTCATCCACACACACAAAGTGCCACACACAGACCCCTCTTACCGAAGGATGCAATGTCCAGCATCCGCAGGTTGTCGGCCCCAGTTCATGGTGAAGCCAGCCAGGAAGATGGGTTTGGGGTGTCACTCCGCAGGAACACATGGGTCCTCCGACCTCAATTCAGGAAATAAATCGCCCCTGGGGGGTCCGTGCAGACCAGGCTGCAGGCCAAGTACTCGCCTCCCCTCCCGAGTGTACCCTGGGGAAGGGATGGCGGCGGATTATCCAGACCTGCACAGTACTCACCCCGCCGGCCATTTTCGTGCGAGGAGAAAGGGAGGAGCCGTCAGCAAGCTGTCAACGTCACGAAGCAGCAGCCGCAAAGCTTCGTGACACGGGGGGACACGGCACCCACACACACAGGCAGCCCCCTCTTACCGTAGGATGCAATGTCCAGCATCCGCAGGTCGTCGGTCCCCGAGCTGCACGGCCCGCTTGGAGGATGCCAGAGGGTCAATCGGTGGCATACTTGAAATGCAGGTGCCTGTGTTTAGGCACGAGGGGACCGCTGAAAATGTGCCGACCGGCGCACTTCCGGTGACGTCGTACACGCGCAACGGAAGTGAGCCGGTCGCAGGTTTTGCATAGCCTCGAACCATCTGGAATGCAACAGCGGCGGCGGTAAAGGCGGCGGGGCCGAGCCTTGTAGAGGTCCAGAGTGCCGCGGCCTTTGACAGGGTGGCAAAATGCCGCTCCTGACAAAGGGCCGCCTGGAGCGGGTGCTCCACAGCGCTCCATGGACGGGCCAGCCCTGTCCATAGAAAAAAGTCGTTTTACTTCGAGACATCAATTACTGCAAATGTTTACATTTGACTGAATTCGCGGCACCACAACTACATGACCTTCAACCAACCATCATTTTCCAGCAAGATGGTGCACCACCACATTGGGGACTGCATGTTCGTGGGCTCCTAAATTAAACATTTCCAGACTAATGGATTGGAAGGGGTGGCCCAATTCCCTGGCCACCTCATTCATCAGATACCACTCAACCTCAACTTCTTTCTATGGGGTTATGTTAAAGATAACGTGTATGGAACAAAGATATGGGACAACACTAATCTAAAGCAGAGGATCACTGATGCCATTGCCACCATTGATGAGGGTATGCTACAGCGAACATGGCAAGAAGTCGAGTACCGTCTTGATGTGCTTCGTGCAGCTAATGGTGCCCATATAGAAGTGTATTAAATGAGGCAAAAAAACCTTACATATATACGTCTCACTTTGTAATAATTTTCACTTATCTGTCTTTTCATTTGCCTTTGTAATAAATTATTGAAATCGTAAAGAGACTTTATGGAATATATATACACACACACACACCAAAAACAAAGTACTCTGCCAATATCACATTTGCTTATGAAGTTTATAAACTGGGAAACTGGGATATTCCTTTTTTGTCTTGGAGCAACATAAGGATGTGGCTCCTATTGTATATACAGTTGTGTTCAAAATTATTCAACCCCCAATGCTGTAAAGGGTTTTAGGGAATTTAGTGTACATTTGTAATTGTATTCAGAATGAAATCCTACAAGGACTTTTTAAAGAACCATATGCAACTAAAATGACATCAATTGGTTTTTTGTATTACAGTAGTAAATGTTTCTTTTGTGAATTCTTCATTGACACAATTATTCAACCCCTTAAAGACTACCACTCTGAAGAACAGAGGTTCATTCAAGTGGTTTCAATCAGGTATTGAAAACACCTGTGGATGTCAAGGAGCAGCAATAAAGCATAATAAGCACCAATTAGGCAGCTTTAAAATGACTGTGATACTCAGCTCCTTCTAGACATTTACTGGTGTGGTTACAAACATGGTGAAGTCAAGAAAATGGTCCAGGAAGACAAGAGAAGAGGTGATTACTCTTCACAGGAAGGGCAATGGCTATAAGAAGATTGCAAAGATGTTAAACATACCAAGAGAGACCATAGTAAGCATCATTCGCAAATTCAAGGCAAAGGGCACTGTTGAAACGCTACCTGGTCGTGGTAGAAAGAAGATGCTGACTTCGACTGCTGTGCGCTACCTGAAGCGTAGAGTGGAGAAAAGTCCCTGTGTGACTGCTGAGGAACTGAGAAAAGATTTGTCAGATGTGGGTACTGAGGTTTCAGCTCAGACAATACGGCGCACACTGCGTAATGAAGGCCTCCATGCCAAAACTCCCAGGCGCACCCCCTTGCTGTCTCCAAAGAATAAGAAGAGTCGACTGCAGTATGCCAAAAGTCATGTGGACAAACCACAGAAGTTTTGGGATAGTGTTCTGTGGACTGATGAAACAAAATTAGAACTGTTTGGGCCCATGGATCAACGCTATGTTTGGAGGAGGAAGAACAAGGCCTATGAAGAAAAGAACACCTTGCCTACTGTGAAGCATGGCGGGGGGGGGGGGGGTCAATCATGCTTTGGGGCTGTTTTGCTTCTGCAGGTACAGGGAAGCTTCAGCGTATGCAAGGTACCATGAATTCTCTTCAGTACCAGGAGATATTGGATGACAATGTGATGCAGTCCGTCACAAACCTGAGGCTTGGGAGACGTTGGACCTTTCAACAGGACAATGATCCCAAGCATACCTCCAAGTCCACTAGAGCATGGTTGCAGATTAAAGGCTGGAACATTTTGGAGTGGCCATCGCAGTCATCTGACTTAAATCCGATTGAGAACCTCTGGTGGGACTTAAAGAAAGCAGTTGCAGTGCACAAGCCTAATAATGTGACTGAACTGGAGGCTTTTGCCCATGACGAATGGGTGAAGATACCCGTAGATCGCTGCAAGACACTTGTGTCAAGCTATGCTTCACGTTTAAAAGCTGTTATAACTGTAAAAGGATGTTGTACTAAGATTGAATGTCACTTGGGGGTTGAATAAAACTGCTAATGATGTGAGCACAGAAAAGACATTTGTGGTTATTTCATTATAAATGTTATGTTATATTTGTCTGACCTACACGTGCCTCTTTGATTTAATTGTAAGCAAAATGACTGAATGATCAAAATCAATGTCAAACTGGCCAAAACACTCAATTTCAGTGGGGGTTGAATAATTTTGAACACAACTGTATGGATAGTGTATATTACAGTTGCGACTATTCCAGTAGATACTCATATCTATAAACACACACAAATATAAAACAACATTTTGTTGGGGACTAATATAAATAACTGAAGCACAGATTATTCAGGACTAGTTATTTTATTTTTTCCCTTTCTTATTAACACATGCACTCCTACAAGATCATTCTTAGATTTCAAAAATATCCCTCCCCAATAAATGTTTAGCACTTTTGGATGCCAGATAGACACACGTAATACTCAATGCTTCCACACAGCAACGAGCATTACGTTTTAACAACAGTCTATTGGAAACCGCAATAAAAAAAAACGTATTAATGTGCAACCTCACAGCTTTAAAAACGAATGACCAGTGTTTATTTGGAACAAGAAGTGTGTCCAAGTCCAGTTTTGTGCAGCTTGTTCCGTTGACGCTAGAGGGAGCAAAAACCTGAGCTGAGCATAATAATTACTTCAGCTGAAGCAACATTGCCGCCCAGGGCACAGCAAACGGCATCCTGTCCACACGGCTACACTTTCTGGTTCCATTGAAAAACAAAAGTATGTTTTCCAGACAGTGACTAGAAGTCGTATGGATTTCTAAAGTCATCTTCAAATCCAATTATACAATAAACACATAATATGTTTTGTAACACACTGCTGGAAACGCTATTCATTTCTCCACCATTGTATTGAATCCAGATAGGATTGATTTTAAACAGCAAAACCCATTAAGGTCCAATTCCATCTATTATTGCCAACACATCTGGTCCTGGGGCTACTGCTCGTAGAGACAGGAGACATATTCTCAATACTGTCAAACAAGCAAAGCAGCAAGGGGAAGTGGACATTCTAGTCCATCTAGGACAAATGACTTGGCTAGCAATGAGGTTTCTGAGATTAAGGAAGATTTTTGTGTTCTTGGAGGTGAAATAAAGCAGATTGCGTCCACTGTGTCATTCTCTGAAGTTCTGCCTGTGCATAACATTCAGGATAGGCAGATGCGCACTATGGAATTTAATTTGTGGCTTCGGGAATGGTGTCGGGAGCAAGGATTTGGCTTTGTGTCCCATGATAGCTCTAATTGGAGCAGAAAGGAACTGTATAAAAAATATGGTTTGCATTTTACTCATAGGGGAACATATATTCTCAGTGAGAAGTTCAAAGGAATATTTAAACTAGGAGGGGGGGGGGCAAAAGGGTAAAAAAACAATCTGCCTGATTGTCCCCCAAAACTAAATCTGAGGGTGCAAGCAACATGCGGGGTAAAAAATGACAAGCTCAGAGTTGTGTCTAGAAATGCTCGCCGTTTAGTCAATAAAATCAATGAACTGGAGGTAATGATGGCAGCTGAAAAAGTAGATTTAGTGGCGGTTACTGAGACATGGTTCAGTGAGAAAAATAACTGGGACATAACAATACCGGGGTACTCTTTATATAGAAAAGACAGAGAAGGTAGGAAAGGGGGAGGAGTAGCCCTGTATGTGAAAAACAACATAAAAACGAACCAAATAAAAGTGAGCGAGGTGAACATAGTCAGTTTGGGTTACGCTAACATTTGGCAATCATACAGTAGCTCGTATAGGTGTGATCTATATAGACCCTCTGGACAAGTAGAAGAGCAAGATAATCTGCTGTTTGAGGAAATAGCCAAAATTACAATAAAGGGGTAAGTTATTATCATGGGGGACTTTAATCTTCCGGATGTGAACTGGAAACCAAAATAGCTGGGTGCACCAGGAGTACAAATATTCTAAACTCCCTACTGGGATTATCTCTAACACAAGTAGTTGAGGAGCCGACCCGTAAAGAGGCCATATTGGATTTAATACTCACAAATGGAGGTTTGGTATCAGAGGTTGTTGTAGGTGAAAATTTGGGATCTAGTGATCACCCGTCAGTGTGGTTTAATATAAGAACAGGGATGGCGCCGCACCACACAAAAACAAAAGTTTTAGACTTTAAAAAAAAAGGATTTTTCTAAAATGAGATTTTGTGTGAAAGCGTCATTATCAGACTGGAGGAGTTTAAAGGGAGTCCAGGAGAAATTGGATTATTTAAAGGAGGCATTATTGAAGGCCACAGGCAATTGCATTCGGCTTGTTAGCAAAAACAAAAAAGGGAAGAAACCACTGTGGTACTCTGCAGAAGTGGCCAAAATAGTGAAGAACAAAAAGATAGCATTCAATAATTATAAAAAAACTCAGAGTGAAGAAGATAGGCAAACCTATAAGATTAGGCAGAAAGAGGCAAAGCAAGAGCTTCCAAAGCACACGCAGAAGAGAAAATAGCTCAGTCAGTAAAAAAGGGGGATAAAACATTTTTTAGATACATAAACGAGAAAAGAAAAGTAAAACAAGGATTAGTTAGATTAAAAACAAAGGAAGGAAGGTATGTAGAAGAGGATAAAAGTCTCGCTGACTGCCTCAATGAATGTTTTTGTTCAGTCTTTGCAGAAGAAAAGGAAGGAAAGGGACCTCAGTTAGGAGGAAACACTAAAGAGACATTTACATAGGAGTTTACAGAGGAGGAGGAGGTTCTACAGCAGCTGTCTAAAGTAAAGACAAATAAGTCAATTGGGCCTGATGGGATCCACCCCAAGTTATTAAAAAGAGCTCAGTGGTGTAATAGCAAAACCGCTAACAGATTTATTTAACCAATCCTTGTTAACGGGAGTTGTCCCAGAAGACTGGAAATTAGCAAATGTTGTGCCCATTTACAAGAAGGGTAGTAGGGAGGAATCGGGGAACTATAGGCCAGTTAGTCTTACGTCAGTAGTGGGGAAATTAATGGAAACCATGTTAAAGGAAAGGATTGTTGAACATCTAAAAACACAGATTACAAGATCAGAAACAACATGGGTTTACCTCAGGGAGATCATGCCAAACTAATCTTATTGACTTTTTTGATTGGGTAACAAAAATAATAGACACAGGTGGTGCAGTAGACATTGCTTATTTAGATTTCAGTAAGGCTTTTGATACTGTTCCGCATAGAAGGCTTATCAATAAATTGCAATCTTTGAGCTTGGATTCCAATATTGTTGAATGGATTAGGCAGTGGCTGAGTGACAGGCAACAGAGGGTTGTGGTAAATGGAGTTTATTCGGCGCAAGGTCTTGTTACCAGTGGGGTACCTCAGAGGTCAGTACTTGGACCCATTCTCTTTAATATTTTTATTCGTGATATTGCAGAAGGTATTAATGGTAAAGTATGTCTTTTTGCTGATGACCCAAAGATTTGCAACATGGTTGACATTCCTGGAGGGATCCGCTAAATGACAAATGATTTAGGTAAACTAAAACAATGGTCGGAGCTGTGGCAATTGAGTTTTAATGTGGATAAGTGCAAGATAATGCACCTGGGACGTAAAAACCAAGGGCTGAATATAGGATATTTGATACAGTCCTAACCTTAACATCTGAGGAAAGGGATTTAGGGGTTATTATTTCAGAGGATCTAAGGGTAAGTAGTCAATGTAATAGAGCAGCAGGAAATGCTAGCAGAATGCTTGGTTGTGTAGGGAGAGGTATTAGCAGTAGGAAAAGGGAAGTGCTCATGCCACTGTACAGAGCACTGGTGAGACCTCACTTGGAGTACTGTGTGCAGTACTGGAGACCGTATCTCCAGAAGGATATAGACCTCTTAGAGAGAGTTCAGAGAAGGGCTACTAAAAAGGTGTACGGCTTGAAGGAGAAAAGTTACCAGGAAAGGCTTAATGATCTTAACATGTACAGCTTGGAAAAAAGACGAGACAGAGGAGATATGATAGAAACATTTAAATACGTAAAGGGAATCCACAAGGTAGAGGAAGGGAGTATATTTTAAAAGGAAACAAAGTAGCAAAACAAGAGGACATAGTCTTAGATTAGAGGGGAAAGGTTTAAAAGTAACATCAGGGAGCATTATTTTACTGAGAGGGTGGTGGATACATGGAACAGCCTTCCAGTAGAAGTGGTAGAGGCCAAAACAGTGATTGAATTTAAGCAGGCATGGGATAGGCATAAGGCTATCCTAAACAAAAGATAAATCCAGGTAAAGAATCATGTAATTGGGCAGACTAGATGTGCCAAAAGAAAATGTCGGCAGATAAGAACCTATGTTTCTATGTTTCTATATGGGTCCAGCATTCATACTGAAATCCCCCTCTGGGCGAGAAAAGTTTGAAAATGGAAAGACACATGCAACAGCTTGGAGAACGAAGATAAAAAGGTACAAACAATACATCTGATTTCATCACGCAGGGCATGTGTACAGGCTGCGTATACCTCATCCCAAAATTCACAATGCTCAAATCTGAAAACTTTTATAAATATCGACATGACATTGCAACATAAGTGGGAAATTTCGCACCTACCCTCATGTGAGGGAGGGGCGGGGGACACACAAAATTATTGAAAATATTGTATAAAATAACCTTCAGGCTATTTGCATATGAAAAATAACTTGATTTCTTGTTTATACTAGGGTCCTATCACCAGGATACCTCATTATTTTATGCATATATTCCAAAATATAAAACACTTTGGGACCAAGCATTGTGGATAAGGTGCAGTCAGCGTGTATTGCAGTCAAATAGAAGCACAGAAAATCAGCAATACTCAATGAAAACAGGAAAATGCTTACAGGAAGCAGGATAAGTGAAACAGCAAAAGAGAGTGCTTTTGTGAATCTGAAGGACACATCCTGCGTGCGTCTGTTAAATAAATGGTTCAAGGTCTAAATGAAACATCCAGACAATTGTAACCACACACAAACTACACAATGCAAACATTTACGAAGAATTAGCTCAAATTAGACTGAGGAAAAACCCTTTTTAAAATATGGGGTGCAAATAGCACTATGTTATAAAAGCCTAAAAGAATTGATGGCAGAAGAGGGATATCAAAGAGCAAGTATTACACACACAGGGTTATTCAAAGAGAATCGAAAAGTCACCGCCCATTCGGTGACTTTTCGTACTCAATTCAGGGAAAAGTCGCCGCAAACCCGGCGAAGGCACACCGAAACCCGCAAAAACATCTTGATTAACCCCGCTGAACACGCCGGAGAAACCCGAATAGGAGACTATCAGAGCGCAGAGCAGCCGCCGGAAAAAGCCGACACCGCAGACGAATGGAGTGGGAAAAAACAAAACAGTTCGCTTGAATGTTTGAAAAGTGAAACACGGGGGCTTGGCCGGCTATGAAGGGAAGAGGACACGTTTATATGGAGCTCCGTCTACCTTTTTGATGTGCAGGGTCTATAAGGTGACCCCTTTTCTGCTGATTGCCTTTTTGAAGTCCCCTGAGTAGTTGTCCTACGGGTGTACACCTCCGGAGCCTGAGTTGACCCCCTCTCCGGAGCAGGGACAAGAGTTTGGGCAGCTCCCTCGCCCTCTGCGACACGCGGCCGGTGGCCATCTTGAGGATTCGCTGGATCTCAGCCCTGCGGCTCCCTTCGCCTCTGCTGCTTCCTACCGAGCGGGCACCCGCTGCGAACCGCTGGGATGGTGGGCCCCCATCCCTTGACTGCTCTGGGGGTTGGCAAGGCAAGGGACATGGACGAAACCCGGTGGAGTGATGTTCCCCCTCCGCCCGCTGTTGTGAAGCTGGGTCTGCTTTCGGGCCTGGACGCCTGTCTGGAGATTTTGGGCGAGGAGGACTCAGCGCCGCTCACCCGGGGCACATGGCGCCGGATGATTGCCGTACTACGACGATGCGGAGGAACGGGGGCTGCCGCGGGGGGAGAGCCGATGGATACTTTGCCTGCCACTGACCCGGCTAGTCTTGGAGGGGCTGCAGATATGGTCCGCGACACCTCGGATGCCCCGCAGATACCGATCTGGCTGTCTACTACAGTGATTCCTGAGCAGTGTGGGGAGGATGCGCTGCGTACCGTTGTATTCTCGGCTGTGAGGGAGACACCAGATCGGCCTGACGCTGGTCCTTCTGTAGAGTTAGCGATGGAGGAGGCCCCCGACAGCGATGGATTGTTCCTGGGAGACGTACGATGGCGCCCCCAATGCAGCAGCGCTACTTTCGACATGGACGGAGCTACCGGAGACTGGTTTGCTCGATGGGCTCCCCGTATGATGGAAAGCCTAGCGCGGGCAGCTCATGCTGCTGCTGTTTTTTGGCTGGACACAGGATGAGGAGGTTCGCTGGTCCCCCTTTTTTCACCCTCCAGTTATTGACCTGGCTCGTCTTTTGGTAATCCCCCCCTTACCCCCTCGATGACACATTTTCGCAGTCCCTCCCCCCCCCCCTTGCCTATGTGATGAGACTTCCATTTTCTGAGATTTTATTTTCTATTTTCCATCCGATGACCCATTTCCGCTGACTTTTGTTCTGGCTTCCTAGGCTTTTTTTTTTTTTGCTTTTTTTTCACACGCCACCTTGTGTTGCAGGCCCCCTTTATCCTTCTCTCTCCCCCCTTTTTTTTTTTGTGGCGTTTGGGGCAGACTCAGGGCGTGCCATTGTGGCGGCCACCATGGCTCTGCCCGCCATACCTGGCCCTCGAATGCCCCGGCCTTGTGACCTCCTACGGTCTTTGGACTTCTGGGAGTGAGCCAGGAAGGTCGCACTTTCGGCCTTTGCCATCTTCTTTAATTTTATTATTATTATTTATTTTTTATTATTATTTTTCTCCCCCTTTCCTTTTTTGGGTCCTGGAGCACTTTTTGGTGTGTCCCCCCCCCCACCCTCTTATTTTGGCTCTCCCCTGTCACTATGTGTTTGTGTTTATGAATAAGATGACTTAAGTGGGTGACATTTTTGTTGCTTTTGGTTAGAGTAATTTTCTTTACTTATTTGTTTACCCCCCTGTGGCGGAATGAGTGTTGTCCGCCTGCGGGTGTGCTCCTATCTGCGTACCCCCCCTGCGCTTACCGCTGGCCCGACTACCGAGTGACACGGCACTCGGCGTCTCGTGCGGCCTGGAGTGACCCTGGGGAAGGGTTAGCGGGCGGTGGAGGGGACCCCTGCGTGGAACCAGCCCGACCACTGAGCAACACGGCACTCAGCGTCTCGAGCAGCTGGTTCACTGACCTTGTGGGTGTGGGAAACGTCTGCGGAACGGCCGTTCGGATATGGGAATCGGATTTCCCTCGGGTGGCGATCGGATGTCCCTCGAGTGAATATTCGGTTCTTACGGCGATCGGAACCCCTTCGAGTAATTATTCGGATCTTACTCACAATGCCGCTCGATATACCGAAGCGCGGGAGACGGGCCGCGCCTTCGGATCGGACATAAGAACCGACGCGTGGCCGAATATTCAGAAGGTCGATGTCCGTGCGATGCACCGCTGTCCTGATGCGAGATGCAGGTACAAGGTGTTCGGTTCGGATCTTACGCTGCCGTACTCTGAAGACCGCGCGGGATCTCAGAAATACGGCCGAGAATAAAGGACACCAGGCGGAGCTGAATGCACTAGATAATCTGTTTATTTTTTACACATCACATATATTTATAAACATCACCAGAAAGTCAGAACAATGGGAATCCCTGCCCGCCCACACAAGTCCCATTGGCCCTCGCTGGCAGGAGGCACCCGGGACCCGATTCGCATTGGCGGTTACGAATCGGGGAGTTGCCGATTCGGAACCGGATGGTCCGAATCGACCATTTTGCGATTCGACCGGATGGTCCGAATCGGCCATTTTCCGATCCGATCGACTCGACCGGATCCACGAGGGGCTGGGAAAATGGTGGCGAGCAAGGCACACAAAGGGATTCACATACATTTCGCAATACACATACGGGGACACTTTTATTACACCACACACAAAACCACATCTAAATGAAAATAACTTGCGGAACTCCGCTGGTGCAACAGCACCTGAAAGTCTATGGACAAACCACGTCATAAAGGACGGTCCCTGGCTGAGGGTGCTGGGCCATTCCGTGACACCCCCTTTCCCCTCCGCTATTTGAGATATTGAAGACTACCTACGAGAAACCCCCCCCCCCCCATGTTTGTTGTATTCTCGATATCTATATGGCCCTGCGAGGCCAATTTGCTGGTCAGCTTGTGACTTTTTTCGATTGCAAAATAAAAATTTGAAATAAAAAAAAAAGTGAAACACTGTTTGCAAAGAAGCTACTGAGTGAAAATGTCTGAAATTTACATATGAGATCCAATGAATGATAATAAAAAGGGCTGTTACAGAAAAAAAGTTAAAAAAAAAATATCGGAAAAAAGGTTTATGAAAATAAATTCAGAAAAAAGATTAAAAGATCCTAAAAAAAAAAGCTATAAATAAAGAGACTCTTTACTGCAGAATATTACAATGAACGGTTTATTAGATATTAAAACGGGACTATTTTTAACATTGAAGCCTATGGGATTCGCCTGAATAAAGCTGGCAAATTAAACCACCGAATGGCAGGGCAATTCGGCAACTTTTCACTACTGGGTTTTGCTCTCTGAATAGCCGAAGCAGTGCTTCTCTATGGGGATTTCACTGCCCTCGAACAGGCACCGTATGTGCAGGCAATTCGCCAGGATTTGGAAAATTGCCTGCTCTCTGGATAGCCGAATGGCCAGGAAAGTTCAGCGTTCGGTTACCTTTCTCCAGCAAGTCGGAGCTCTTTGAATAACCCTGACCGTTTCGTCACAGTAGCCTAAATTATTATAGATTTCAGTAGTGTTTTCTGCAATGTAAGGGAAACTATACATACACCACACTACAAACCGATTGGTAAACTGCGACAATAAAAGCAGAGACGAGATATATATATATATTATTAGATAAAAAAGGTATCACTACGCACTGCTATACTATTTAACATCAGGAAGCATTATTTTACTGAGAGGGTGGTGGATACATGGAACAGCCTTCCAGTAGAAGTGGTAGAGGCCAAAACAGTAATTGAATTTAGGCAGGCATGGGATAGGCATAAGGCTATCCTAAACAAAAGATAAATCCAGGTAAAGTATCCATGTAATTGGGCAGACTAGATGGGCCGAAAGGTTCTTATCGGCCGACATTTTTCTATGTTACTCATGGAGATATATATATATAAATCACAACTAAAGAACCAATTACTAACCCCACACAAACAGAAAGTGGATGGCATGTATAATTTAGAACAGTGTATACCGAGAGTAAAATGAGACACTATAAGACACTATAAGCTCAGGACAATGGTTAATTTTTTGGATGAATAAAAGGGTAAATATGAACAGCCATAGAATTCCTACCACTTATCTTCATTTGAAATTTGGAGCTCCGTGCCGCCGGAAGCTCACAGAGAGCCGAACACGCGGCGCAAAGAGGTGAGCTGGGGGCAGTATATCCATGAGCTGGGGGCAGTATATCCATGAGCTGGGGGCAGTATATCCATGTGTGTGCTGGGGCAGTATATCCATGTGTGAGCTGGGGCAGTATATCCATGTGTGAGCTGGGGCAGTATATCCATGTGTGAGCTGGGGCAGTATATCCATGTGTGAGCTGGGGCAGTATCCATGTGCTAATCGCAAATAAAATCACAATCGCAATATTCATTAAAAAAAAAAAATCGCAATATGATTATTTGTCCATATTGCACAGCCCTACTTCCCAGAGCCATTATAGTCTATGGAGGTTTTAAGATTACAACTGCTCTAGTTAAGTTAGCACCAAGTATGTAATATGGCCCTAAATGTGTAGACCGCATTCTCACCAGTTATGACAATTTAATCCTCTATAGAACAAGCCGAGAACTACTGAAGTTCCCAAAAATTTAAGTTAATACTAGGCCTGAAAAAACTAATCAATAATGAGAATAGATGGCAAATATTTCCATTAGCGATTGGTCGGTAATCAGTCTGTGTACAGCACACACGTTTTAGGCTAGGGTCAAACAAAAGCATTTTTACACGCGAACGTAAAAAAGTGCGTCCGAACGCATTGATGTATTTTTTCACGGAATATACGAAAACGGTCATACGATGCGCATTTTCGTGCGTGATGTTTACGAATCCAAACCAGGAAACTTTTTGCGTCTGGACGTTACGTTGGCCGGACACAAGCAGGGTCTGACGTCTCCAAATCACACACACACACACCGCTAGCGGGCGCAGCGCACTCTGTACGTCCGTACTAGGGGTTCTGCGTTCTCGAAAAAATGCGTTCATTTTCCACTTGCGTTGCGCGGCCGGACTTTCGTGCAACCGTACTTCGTATATTGGCCGTCATTGCCCGTCATTTGCTGCTAGTGCGGCCGTGATTAAGTGCGCCAGAACGCACGTTAAAAATGCGCTCGTCTGACCCCAGCCTTAGAGTCAGACTAAATAAAACGTTAATAACATCAGACGCTACTTCAGAGCCGATTGGAAAAGACGTGATGGATTCTTTACTAGGTTTGATTAAGTTCTAGGGTTATGTCTGACATACCCAGCTGGTTTGTGTTTAGTTTACAACAGTAGCAGAACGGTCACAGAGCTACTGGGGTACCGTCACTAGATGCAGGAGCTGTGCCACTAGTATTTTATCCTTCAAATACGAAATTGTGTGAAGATCTGGTCTGTCGACCAGGTCCTCCCTTTGTGGGAGTAATACCCGGTTAGGTGGGACTAAACCCTCATTGATCACAAAAACTTTAAAAAAAAAAAAAAAAAAAAGGATGTGAACTTTGTGAGCAGGCTCAGATAAGATTTGTCTTCCTGCTACCGGGTATACCTGTACGTATAATAAATAAATAAATAAATAAATAAATAAATAAATGCTATAATGAAAAGAAATAGGGAAAAAAATGGAAAAAAAAGGAGTACCAAACGGGGCTCTGTATATCATATATGATTACGTGCCAAACGGGAGATATATGCTCGGAGTCTACCACATGTAAGTTGCACGTGTTGACCTACAGCCACCTATATGGCAGGGTTCAACAGTTTGTCAAAACCCTTATGTGCATGTGTGGAGGAATCCTGAGCCTGATATACTTCCAGGTGGAGAGCGAGAGTAAAAATAACCAACTATATGCTCTGAGACCTTCTATACTCAGGCCCTATTATTCAGAGGATTCCTGCTCTCTCCCTAGGTGCTGTATCCATAATCTTACAAGAAACAACCATATTGGAGTGAGAGACTCCCAGGATATAAACGGTCGAATAAAATAAAAAATAAAAAATAAGAAAACGATAATTTTCTTTTTTTAAACATAGAATCTTATGGGATTTGCAACGATTAGATCTTTTGAAATGAATCACCAGAAATCAGGACATGTCACTGACACTTCGGAGCAGTTCAGCGTTCTGTGAAAATAGATTAACCATTACTTCTCTGAGACAAATTCGCTGCTGCCAAATTGCAGCGATCTGCACCATATTTCCAAATTGAATGACCACGAAATTGCACCGTATGGTGAAATTCACAGTTTGGTACATTTCAGGGCTTATTGAATAACCCCTATATAAGTGTTACCAAAAAACAAAAAAATTGTCCTTTTAGCCGATTAATCAAAAAAAAAGACTACCCACTAAGGCCGGGGTCAGACGAGTGTTTTGCAGAGCAGAAGAAACGTCCGTGAGAGCGAATGCTCCTTCCACTCTGACATCCATTTGGCAACCTCAGTGAGCGCAGTTTGTGCGCTCAGTGCTGCAAGGCTCGAACCTCCTATGGAGTATCACACTTTGCAGCCCTTAACGCACGACGTAGCACCTTGACGGAGAGGCTCTCAGAACATCCCTTAAGACATTCCTGTTTAGGGAAGCCTACCACCAGACTCACTGACACAACCAGTCCATCACTCTGACCTTGCAGTCCTCTCCTCATGTTTCCGCCCCCAACCCGTCTAGATTGTGAGTTCCCACAGAAATAGGGCCCTCGTTTCCTATTGTACCGGTTTGTCAATTGTTGTTCAATGTATTGTAACCTTGTCTATATTGTGCCCATTGTACAGCATTGCAGAATATGCTGGCGCTTTATAAAGAATAATAACAACATCCGCAGCACAGCCGCTGTAGCATGCGCAATTTGTGCACGCGCTACAGGGTGTGGCCACTGTGACGGACGCTGGAAGGCACGGGCGCACAGTATGCTCATCTGACCTCGGCCTAATTGATCATGAAAAGAATCGTTAGTTGCAGCCCTAGTTAATACGTAGCCCTCTCAGCTATTGTTGGTGTCCAACTGAGAATAACGCATCACTCCACACAGCCTTACTATTTTAAAGCTCTAAAGTGGTCATAATGTGCAGCGTGTCCCTGTAGGTAGCACACATTATCCCCACTCTCACATAAAGAATAAAATAAACAAACTATTTCAGCAGTCATAGTACTGATGAGGGGACAATTTCTCAAACTAAGGAGCAGCCCCGTCAACCCGCGTCCTAGCGCATCGACAGGGAGACTTTGATAACGGACGCTTGTTGCGCTCGTCTGGCGCCAGCCTAAGGGAGTGACTCAACCATGAAGGGCCATCGAGAACTTTACTGCGACAGATGCGGTATTTAATCCAAAGATTTAGTGAATTGCATCTAGCTGCAAGAGATTTAGATGCACAAATGCTCTCCAAAGTTTCCGACTTGATGGCGAAACCAATGAGCCGCTGATGTGGGAAGGACAAAAAGTGGTGCTGCTGTGGATTCTACTTATATTTATGTTTGACTAATGCAGAATTGTGACTGTTACTTGTGCACACATGGTTAAATAGAGGCCTCATATTGCAGAGAACACTTTTAGTACTTTTTATACGTGTTTTCCTTCTGTATGTATCTGAATTGACTGGAAATGATATATCTTCTCTTAATGTTGGTGGACACATCAGGCGATGGAAAGATGGTGTCCACGTCCTTCGGTGATAAAGCACAGGCCCTTTGCTGTAGGTTTTATTTAAGATCTGATAGTGGACACACAGAATACCATTTTGCAGACGGTTAGATTATTATTTTATAGATCTAAGACTGTGGTGCATCTAGATGTTTTAGCGGCAGTCTTCACTTAATGGGATTCTACAGAACTGCTCCCCACTCACTGGAAAGCGTTTCAGAGGTTTTACAAATGGAAATTTAGTTTAAAGAGGTCTATCAGCTCACTCATAACTGCCCCATTGTACCATTCCTGATCCATCTCCTATGCAGCCCCCATACATCCCATTACTTTACATACTCTGATATTTACCCTTTCTCTCTGTGCGTCACCCTACTCCTCTTCGAGTGCAAGCTCGAGCAGGTTCCTCTTTTCATCTCATTCTTCACGTGTCAAACCATTTGTTAATTTTATGTTTTGTTCTACCCATTGTACAGCACTGCAGAATATGTTGGTACTTTATAAAGAATCGTAAAGTGGCAGTGGTCTTCTGTTCTCCACAAAAGACTCTTGGTATTTCAGAGTTGTGGTACTTCAGAGTTGTGTTCTTGCACATAAATGTATGAAATGCACAGGCACATAATGACTTGTTCAGGTCTAATGCATTTAAAATGACCCCATCATATCTGTTTTGTAATCCGCACAAGCCACCATCAAACAAGACTCCCATGAAGCCAGAGAGATGGCAGTGCCCAGCACAATACAGTCACTAATCTGGTTCATCTGGATCACAACCGGCTTTACAGCCTCCTGTCATTGCTCTCATGAGCAATACCCAATGATGAATCTCTCAAACACAGGAAATGAACAGATGAGCAACTGTCTAATACCTCCTGAAATGTAGCACTGGTAAACATACAAATATGTATGCAAGAGCCATGAAGTTAAAGGGACATTCTTGGTGACTGCTTCATCTTAAATACCATGTGTCAGAGCATGCAGAGCATACACGAGGCACTGCTGAAGGACAACAGAACCCAGTTAACACTACGTTTGTTTGTGCGGGGCTACTTTTCGCATTTTGTTTACATTAAAATTCTATGTTTATTTTGACTTTCCCACCTTAACGTGCCACACAACAGTTTGTGCCATACAAATAGCTATAGCTGTAATTTAACCCCTTCACTGCGGAAGATGTGTGGGGAACGTCATGGAGATTCCCCGCTATATGTGGAGGACGTTCCCCACATGTTTTCCGCTAAGGGGTCTCTTCTTCCCTATACTTGCATCTCCCTCCTGGGTCCCACGATGGTCTGACTTCGCCGTTGGCTGGGGACTTCCCCCCAGGCTAGTGATTAGCCGTAAAGAGGGGGTCCCCAACCAGTGGCGAAGCTGTCACCGGTCTAACTATCAGCAGGATCAAAGGCTTCCGCCTCTGTGACGTCATCCTTGTAACTGGAGTCTGACGGTGTGCGCACGGAGAGTTGGAACTGGAAGCAGTGGGCCTGTGTATCCAATGCAGTAGGACTGCCATGGAGACCGCTGGAGGAGCTCAGGGCCAAAGTATGTGGATGTTGGTGGGTATGTGGATGTTGGCAACACAATCGCACCCCCCCCCCCCAAAAAATGAATTTAAAAAAAATCAGTCATCCGGCTGAGCCTCCAGGCCCAGATGACTTATTTCCGGCCGCTTTTTCCTTTCGGCCAATAATTTTGCTGGCCGAAATCTCGGTGCATGCCTAAAAGTAACCGAGGTCTAATATTTTTTAACAAGGGTACCCCATAAAATATATAACCAAGAAGGATGATAAAATGTGAAGAAGAAAAAAACGTATTTTACACGCTGTAGATGATTGAAATTTTAATGGAAATTCACATTTTTTGTTACAGCATTCTGGCAGGGCATGATGTGTACATATGATATATTTATGAATCTGCTGAGAACAAAAAAAAAGATATGTCTGGGTCGTATAATAAAACTTGACTTCAAGTCGTGTTTAAACATGATGAGCACAAACGGTACAAATGAGCTCAGCACACAGAGGTGAAATGGCTCAGCAGTGAAAGGGTTAATCATTGCAATTCCAATTCAGATGCTATGCGTGCTTGGATGTTATACTGTACAATGTGTCTGCACTCAGACTAACCTGTGCCGTCTCTGCCATCTTCTGTTCAAAATCCATCTTCACAGCAGCATATTTCTCCACACAGCGTTTATAACTCTCTGTAGCTTTCCCGGCTTTCAGTGACGCCTGAATAAGAAAAAAAGGATGTTAGATTCCAACATCATGCTTGAATGTCTATTTAAGCTAGGCCACATACATTAAACACCTATATGGAAAAGGTACAATCTGCTTAAGTGGTCTCTATTATCACAACACTGCTACGTTATTTTGTCGCTGTATTCCCCCTGCCTGATTATTTGGTAGAAAACCTCTTCTTTTTTACTAAACATGATTAATTTAGGCTCACCTTTTTTCTCAATTTAGTGTTTACTGCAGTATTTTCAGATATTTGTAAAGATAAATGGGTGCAGAGAAAAAAAAAAAAGTAGAAGGAAAAGCTGAAACAATGCAGCTGTATCAAACCCAAAAAACAGTGTGGTTCAATAAGTGAAGGAAAAAAGTTCTGGTTTTAAAATGTAGTGAACAGACAAGGACTTCAAAACACAGTAATTAGTGATTAAAGAACACTTTTATGCTTTTTCTTTTGTACTTGTTTTATGCAGATATATTAAATTGCAACCATTTATGTGACCACAATGTTTAACAATGTTTCTATTTTACAACCAACATTTTGTCTATTAGGGCTGAGGTGAGTAGGTGTGACTGCACCACGGACGCACGGATATATATAGATATATATATATATAAATGTAACGGCGGCAACCAGCAATGGCCATATGTAAACTCACCAATGCCTGGGTGTAAAGCCCAATGGAAGATATGTAGACCAGGACTTAGGAAAAAATAATAAAATAATGTTTTAATTCAAGCATAAAAAGGATGCCCATGCATCAAACCGACGTTTCGGCCCTCACAGGGGCCTTTTTCAAGGTGACCTTGAAAAAGGCCCCTGTGAGGGCCGAAACGTCGGTTTGATGCACGGGCATCCTTTTTATGCTTTATTGAATTAAAACATTATTTTATTATTTTTTCCTAAGTCCTGGTGTGCGGCCTTTTTCCTGATATATATATTACACACAATTTATTTCTTCTAAAAGGAGAACAGACACTGTATAGCTTAATTCATTGTAATTAACCTGTTTAGAGCATTGGATTGCAGCATCACAATGCTGCGACGGAAGCACGTAAGCACGTCAGTATGGGCGCACCAAGTGCGCTCGTCTGACGTTGGCCTAAGCATGCAGTTAAATCCCTCATTGTGGCCTAAATACCCCGTACCATAACACAACACATAAACTTAACAACTCCATAGACTGTAATGGCTCTGGTAAGTTTACAACAACTCAGGTTAAGTTAGCACCAGCTTTGTAATACTGCCCGAATCTTGGTTTGACAAATAAAACACACATGAAGGGTGACTAAGTAGAAAATTAACTAAAAGGGTGTGGACATTAAGACATCACTGATATAAGCTTGTGCAACCAGTTCATGCCAAGTAGCAGCCTGTCAGTCTAGGCACGCCCCGGCTTTACGTTACAATACACAGAAATAACACTGTCAGGGTTATTCAGAGAGCGTGAAAAGCAGGAGAATGACTGGAGAATGAAAAATTCTAGGTCAAAATAGCCAAACCAGAAAAATTCTCCCTTTCATCTCACTTTCCAAATCGGCTATTTTGACCTAGAATTTTTCATTCTCCAGTCATTCTCCTGATTTTCACCGCTCTCTGAATAAGAATAAGGCTATCCTAAACAAAAGATAAATCCAGGTAAAGTATCCATGTAATTGGGCAGACTAGATGGGCCGAAAGGTTCTTATCTGCCGACATTTTTCTATGTTTCTAACCCTGTATGCCTGCTCACAGCGAGCAGAGAATAGAAAAAGGGGGCAAGTGCTTCAGTGTAGACTCCATGCAAAAGTCCAGGCCAACTACACCTTTTAAGAGCCAGGAGGAGTACGGATTATAGATTTGTCTAGAATAATCCAAACATGTAGGAACCAGAAGTAAAGATCTAGCAGCTAGTGGCTAAATGGCACCAACATTTTGCAAGCCCGAATTTATTAAATTTCCTGCATACTATAAAATTTTTGTATGGACAAAAAAAAGCTTATGATATATATATATATATATGAAAACAGATAAAATAAATTTATTTACATCAATAATTGCCGCGTTTCCTTTATGCATCATTCACACAGATAATGATTTTATTCAGCGCAATCTGCGGTAATACTACGTATCGGCAGCATGACGCTTAAAGCTGCACTCTTTGACATTGATGGTGCAGCACATGTTATGCTTGACTTCATACTATTTCTGTTGTGTTTGCAAGTCTATTCTGCAGCATTTACTCCTATGTGAGTAAAGAAGAGATGCGAATTAAAACAATTTTACTGTGCAGAGACAAAACAAACATTACTGAATCAAACACAAGGCAACACGATGAAGTGCAACGTTAAATAATTTTAACCCCTTCACTGCTGAGCCATTTCACGTCTTAAAAAAACACATTTTTCTTTTTTTTACTTTTACTTTTATTATTTTTTTCCTTTACATTTAACATGGTCAAGTTTTATATCATTGGAAAGGCCATGCTCTGGCCTTTCTAATGATACCACACATGACCCTGCTAGCTGATAACAGTCGGGAGATATCAGGGTTCAAAGGAACCCCCTATCTCCACCCCATCTTTCCTTAGGAGTCAATGAGGACGTTCCCCACACGTCCTCAGCAGTGAAAAGGTTAAAGGTAGAAAAATCCTTTCACATCTATGGAGGAGAATGAAACGGTGATTGTATACAGAGTAAACCTATACAAAGGGAGGATAGCACTAGTCATAAAAATGGGATTTCACATTGCCCGGGGCCAGACCCAACTTGCAACACATACAGCTCAGCTGGCCATCTTCTGTCAAGTCCAGGAGCGCCTTTTTGGCCAGGTAATGTAGCACATGTCACCTTCTCCTGCCTGTCTGCCACGTCTCTTTGGCAGAGAGTTCTGCTCAAACCACCTTGCCATTGATTGCAATGACATGTGTACGGGAGGGACAGGTATTTCTCAAACCAGCTCGTAGAATGTATCTCTGAATGAAGAGAAAGTGTGCGAACCATGAAAGATTCAACTTACATCTGTGTCTTCAGCAGAGGATCTAAAGCCCAATTCAATGGTTTTCAGGAAAATGGGAGGACAAAGTGATGTTAATTTAAGTACGGTAATTCTGCAACTAGCAGAATACAAACAAGCGACCTTGTTCAACTTTAACACCGTAATTACCTTTTCAATGTCTTTCGGTTGAGCGCCTTCCTTTTTTAACTTTTCATGGTCAACGCACTTTACATTATAAAGTTCCTTTGCTTTTTGGAGAGCCTGTGTGATACTCTGGATATTTTGCACTGCTTCCAAGGTCCCGGCTACTTCTTCCTTTGTCTGCCAAGTGTAAGGAAGAATATTTCAAGCGCACATTTAGTATCTGATTATGGATTCATTAGGCTGGTTACTGAGTACCCCACTCATGAGCCACCCCTCCGGTTCTATCGAACATACCTTCTTGTGAGATTTAACCTGCTCGTCACTGTACTTCTGAAGTTCTTTGATGAGTTCCTGGAGCTTCTTTACCAGATCTAGGTGACATACAGCTAGTTTTTCTGTTGATGTTTTGAAAACATCCCAGACCGGCCCAAACGTTCTGTGTTACGACAGTAACAAAAGGTTTACAACTTGCTGCTTCCAGTAAGGCAAAGGACTACACAGTACAAAGAGAGACATACCCAAGTTGTGTATAGTTGCTTGCAGACTTGGCAAGTTTGGTCATTGAACGAGCATATGCCTCCTCTATTGTGGACCTTTAAGAAAAAAAGAAAATAAGGTGTCAGTGCCAACATTGATACTTACAAATGTATCCTTATACATAGTGATGATATTCAATCCATCAACTTCACAAATGGCCAAGGAGGATTATATCCCGAAGTCTGAAATCTACACAAATCTTCAAAACTATTTAATCATTACAGTGCCAACTGGGCAACTGGCCAACCACGTCTGAAAAGCAGAATGCAAAGATCATCACTTTACCCGTACGAGTAGCAAATTCACCCAGGACATACTTGAAAACGAGAGAAATCTCAATGTATCCTTCCTGGTAAAATCCTTTCTCCAAAGAAAAAAAAAAATTAGGAGAGGCGGTTGCCCCATCTCTCTAAACAAGCCAAGTCAATGGCGGACAGCACAGAAGAGCCGTAGGCCACAGAAAATCTCTAGTTCTGACCTGACAAATGAAGCAGTTACATGCTCTGAATGTAGCAAAGATTCCCATGCCAAGGTTTCCAGGTGATAGCGTGATGGACTACAAATATGAGGAAAATGACTGTCCAGGGGTGCTTTTGTACGGTTACATACCCTAAGCTATGCTTGACCCTGGCTAGCCGGGTATTGTACTGGCATGTGGGGTGTCTGCACTAAAGCAGACTTTTTTTCCTCATCAAGAGAAACTCAACTTTATTTGCATGTTCTACTGAGAATTCCCTGCTACCTTAAGAAGGGCAGCTATGGAGCTCCGCAAACTAAATCTCGGATTTGCTCACACTTGTAAAGGTTTTTGACAGTGGCTTTTATTCACTTACAATTTGCCTAGCAGAGCATTTTTTTTTCTGAAGTCCCCCTTAACGTTTATACACATGCATACAACATAAATGCGTTCACTTTGGCATGTGCTCAATGCTACAAGTGGGAATTATAAAAGAGGAATGGCTGATGTGAGTGTTTCGTGGAATTTGTTGCTTTTGTCATATTTTTACGATTATTACAATTTATAAAAACTGCACATAAACCAGAGTGAATCTGTAAACACAGAATTGACACCAAAAATAATTGTAGCTAACCACAATAAATCAACGGGGTTAACCTGTAACCTGTATAGGACAAAAGGAGGAACAAAAAGGAACCCCCCCCCCCCAAATCTTAGCTGGCAGGTGTTAATTTCTGGTAATGTGGAGCTCGTAGCAAAGTAACTGATCTCATATATGTGCAACAACATAGAAAAAAAATTAGATATGAACAATTGAAGGGTCCGCGCACACAGATGGACCAAAGGGCAGCACTTCCCTCACTCTGTATAAATTAAACGACCAAAAAAATGAATCAACACAAAAGTATATATAAAATACTGGATATAAAAAGGTGAGGGTAGACCACGGGAACGACAAGAATATGTTATACAAAATATATATTCTGGTTAAGTGTTGGTACCAAGAACATTATTTTGCAACTCAAAGATGAAAACACCATTACCCTACAAAAGGGGTTTCCAAAACCTGTCCTCCGGACCCTCAACCAGGCTAGATTTTGCAGATCGCCTCGGGGAAACGCAGACTGAATAATCTGTTTGGGAAACACTGCCCTACAGCAATAGATGTAACAAATACAGATCGAACTAGACCTAGCTGCTCTTTATAAGGGGGTGGTTTAGACATACACCTGCATGGGTCAACAAAAGAGTATAAAAAGTATACAGTATATAGAAACACAAACAGTGTCTCATACACCAGGCCACCAATATTCATACATAGTGAAAAAAGCTCTGATATCACTGTCAAACAACGATGGCACTGTGACATGTGATCACCATTAAATAACCGGTCCGTCCACCAAACAACTCCAGTATGGAGTAAACGAACAGGTCTATTCAAAGAAAGGTGAAACTCAGGAGAACAATCTAGCCCAAATAGCCGATTTGGAAAATGAGATAAATGGGAGAATTTTTCTGGTTTGGCTATTTCGACCTAGAATTTTCACTTCTGCCAGTTCTCCGGAGTTTCACCTATCTTTGAAAAGACCTGTGTTTTATTTATACAGAGGAGGGAAGTGCTGCCCATTGGTCCTTCTGTGTTCGGAAAATTCAACTGTTCATGTCTCTTTTTTTTCTATGTCGTTGCACATGTATGTGATCAGTTACTTTGTTAGGAGTTCCACACTACCAGAGATTAACACCTGCCAGCTATGAGATTTGTTGTGGGGGTGTTCTTTTTGTTCCTTCTCTTGTCTTCTGTTACAGGTTATGTGTGACATGTTAGAAGCTCTAAAGTAAAACATGTTTAAACAACGGGGAAAAATGGTTAAATGCCTGAATGTATGGCAACTGTCTGCTTTCATTCCTATTGCCAAGTATTCAGAGGCAAGAGCGCAAAAATAAATAGGTCCCAGCTGGGATTACAAAGCTTAAACTGTATTGTGTTCCAAAGAAGACGAGTCAGACTGACACGAAGCTGCTCCACACGTCCAATGTTCTCAAAAGTTAATATAAAGGACATGTCTGTTTTTTGTTTTATCTGAATGAGAGTTAATTGTGCTTCAACTGGCTGAGAAATATCAGCAGTATATGCAACCGACAGCATGAGATTACGTTTATATATCAGTTTTATGTTGTTTAGAAGAGAAACATAACTTTTACGGTGTACCACTGATCCAATAAACAGCTGCATAATTCAAAACTCAAGCCAGTGCTAGTTCGTTAATAAAAAGGGACCTGCTTTCTTTAAGAAGAGTAAAACAAAAATAAAACATCACCTCCAAGTTCTGCAAAATCGCAATCAGCCAAAAACATTAAGCAATAGAGTTGTTAGCCAATATCCGGCAGCGGCATATAGCAGGAGAAAAAGAACAATACTCACAAACACACACATATATATATATATACACACACATGCAGAACTATAATAAAATATCTTTTTCTCCATATATGTGTGTGTGTGTAATATATATACAAATACACACACACAAAACGATTTTTTAAAAAAAAAAATTTAATTCTTTTGCAAACAAGTTGCAAACATTTGATAAAGACAATGGTCAAGTTTAGGAAAATGCTGTGAAAAATAACACTGTGGCGCCCATATTACAGTGGTACAATGAGTTCCACGTTTTATTTTTTCCAGCACTCGGCAAAAATATTTTCTTTTCTCTTATGACGTGATGAATCGAACAGCAAAGAAAACCGCGATAAAACCAACATGAACTAACGTAAAAAAAAAAGCATATAAATTAATTCCAGGTTTGTGTAGCTTATGGTAAAGCAAAGAAATCAAAACGATAAGCCGCGAGTGGAGTCTGTTGAGAGATCAGATACAAATTTATTACAGTCCATGAAAGACGCTGTCCAACTGAATAGCTGGCCCCAGAAATACCATAAGGGGAAATTTGAAGAAAATATGCTGCAAACCGGCAACAAAACTGACAATAACGAGGTATAGAATGGGTGTTTTTAAATGATTTGAGGAAATCAGAACACCAATACCATAGAATATTGTATCTATTTTCTAATTACAAGAGGAATTCCTCCAACTCCGATATAGTCTACACTTCTAAATCAAATCAAGAACGGTTGGAGAGGTCATGAACCTCTGAAAAAGCATGTATCTGGGATTTCGTGGCATTAAGCAAATGTATTTGGAGACAACTTTGAGAAAATATGACCAAAAGCTGAGGATGGTGTAAGGGTGCAGAGACTGGCAATTTAAGCAAAGTGGGTAAAGTATCGTGGTCCAGTAGGTCTTCTCTTATGGGCAGTCACTCCATAGCCATTAGGGACAATAGGTACCCAGGGCTTGTTCACACCCCCCAGCAAATGGTCAAGGTGTTGGGGAACACCTTATGAACACCCAATGGAGTCACACCATCAGAAGAGCAATTTATGGTTACTCCCTTAAACTGATGGCTCCGGGAGGAATGGAAGGGAATGTGGAAAATCTTTCTCTTAATCCTAAACTTACTTGGAATCCTCCAGCACAATTTAGAAACCCATGTTTAGAAGGTCTAGGTTTAAGTTGTGTTAAGGACAACGGTGTTTTTTTATAAAGGAGAACAAGCTCTGACAACAGTGTCCAAGATGCACAGCAGCCATCTTGGCAAACAAGTTAAGTATTGGCGAGAGGTATAGGTCTGTAATTATTGAATTGTGTGTGGTCTTTAGAATAAGGGAAATTGTGGCTTGCAAGGCAGGGGGAAGCATGAGGCTAAAATAGCCCAAGGCATTTTGTCCGCGTAGCAGATGAGGACTACGTAAAGGCAAAATAGGTTTATGGTAAGCCATCTTGAAATCATCTGGGCCGGGGCTATTACCAGAAAGAAAAGACTTTAGCAGCAGCGAGATCGCTCACAGCAAAATGTTCATCCAAAGCAGCAGCAACATAAGGTGGGATGGTTGTTTTTAGGGCCTTTAAATCATACAACAAACTCTTCATACCTGAAGTTACAAAGACACTGGTAAAAGGAGTGGAAGGCCTACCCAATGACTTTAGGGAGATATACCTTGAGACCTTGCTTAGTTTTGAATTTAGGAATGGAAGCCCTTTGTTGTCGTCGTTTAGGGCTCTACCCAGATTCCTGCCACTTCTACTGCTTAGTAAGAAAGGACCGGCAGACATATTTGTAACGGAGGTTTGCAAGGTCAGCTTGCAAGTAGACTAGTGCCTTGTAATGCTCGAGCAAGTCGAAACCTTGTGTTACGTTACCATAGAATGTATGTCTGGCAACTACTGTAAACACTGATAAGAATTTCTGGACTTTCCCAGCTGGGAGTCCATCACCTCGAATGATACAGGTTTGTGCTTCCAAAAAATATTAATACACTGATCTCCACTAATATTGGCACCCTTGGAAAATATGATCAAAGAAGTGAAAAATTGTCGTCATTGTTTAACCTTTTGTTCAAAAGCTTCTCAAACATACTCTGCTCTCATGGATATCAAACCACTGCAAACTGGTTTATCAAAAAATATATCTTTTCTAAATATGTGTGTGACACAATTATTGACACATTATATTTGTGATACCTCCCTAAACCAAGATAAGAGGTCTGACTCTTCTATAATGCCTGATGAGGTCGCAGAGTACATGGCAAGGGATATCAGACCATTCCTCCTTAAAGAATCTCTCCAGATCCTTCAAATTTCAAGGTAGACATTGGTTGACTCTCTTCACCCCACAGGTTTTCTATGGTGTAAATCAGGACTGGGTTGGCCAGGCAGGACCTTGAGTTTGTGGTCATTAACACCTTGCTGCCAGGCGGGTTGTGCCCGGCAGTGGGACATTAACGCGGGGTGTACTGGTACATCCCGCGGACAAGCTGCTGCAGCAGGCCCCTCCTACAGCTTACGTGGCTCAATGGCTGCCAGGAGGATGACCCGAGTTCTGGCTACACCGCTTGCCAACTGGTGGGCAGCAGCACAGAGGCCCATTGAAGCTAGTGGGGCATGCTATGCCGCCCTGCGACTTCAAGCCCACTAGCTACAGGGAAGCATAGTACGTTGCGCGCCCACGGCGATAACAGGGTCATCCATTAATGTGTTGATTTTGTTTTATGTATTGGATCGCTGTCCAAATGGAAGATCCAAGTATGGCCCATCTTAAGCTTTCTTAAAAAGAGGTGTTCACTTAATATCTGTTGATATTTGATGCCCTAAAACATTAAAGAGCCACTGCCACATTTAACCGTAGCATGAATTATTTTTCCATATCTCTGTGTGCTAATTCCCCCTCGGGTAGTTATTGCCAAACCGCTCTATTTTGGTTTCATTTTACTAGGGAGGCACAGGTACCACTTTTTTTAAGACTGAGTACCAATACCGAGTACCCGTACTTTTATATAATGTCATGTGACCACTTTCCAATAAATAATTTAGGATTTTGCTGAAAGCCTGTCCAGTTTATCTCAATATTGAAAGGTATGGCCAAGACACCCCATTTACCCACTGCACAGCCTGCCACATACACACCAGAGCTCAGGTAGGTGTGTGTGTGTCTGTCTGTCTGTCACACACACACACTTCAGACCTCAGATGCAGACACTGTGGCAGCTGGCTGAATGCTCCAGCGGCTGGCCGCGTTCCATCGAGTGGTCGTAAAGGTTTAGAACGGCCGCTATCTCAAGAGATTCTGTGAACTCCGAGCGAGTGAACTCCCACCGAGCGTCGGCTCTAAACCTTTGCGGCTGCTTAACGGAACGCAGCCAGCCGCAGGGACATGGCAGAATGCCACTGAAGCATTCAGCCAGCTGCCCAGCCCCTTGGATGCCAGCAAGCCAGCTCAGCGCTGGCTTCCAGTATTGGGGCGGCATCAGGAGCATCTGCAAATGCCGGTATCAGATACTGGTATCGGGGCATCCCTACAATTTGCCATAGAACCTGTTCCCAAGAATTTCCAATAGTGTCTGTCAAACTGAAGAGTTTGTTTATGGAGGAGAGGCTTTTTTTTTTTCCGTGAAACCCTTCCAAACAACTTGCGATGTAGGTGCTGCTGTATTGTAGTTTTAGAGACTTTCTGACCCCAAGACGCAACTGTCACGGAACGGACATGAGAGCTCTTTTCAGCGAGCCACAGGACTAAAGACTGAACCCTTTTTAAAGACCATTTTTCCTGGTTTCGTTTTTGTTTTGCGTGTGAGCCTATGGACCTCTTATTTTATTGCTAGATGTGGTTTTATTGGTGTGATGTAATAAAAATGTACCCTGTATGATGTGACTGTAAAAGTATGAAAGAAACCGTTTGTATGTGTTTTTCCCCGTCGCCATTTTGCTCATCCCAGCATGGTTTCACAGAACAAAGGATCTCAGGCCCCAAGATGGAGGATACAGCAAACCAGCTGATTGGAGGCTTTTCCAAGACCTCATCTGCCTAATCCCCTGGACAATGGAGGAGCCTGAAAGGGACCTGATAGGGAACAGGAGGCTGGGAAAGGAGCCAATCAGTGCTGGTTGTGTGGGTGGGGGAATTAGTAATCTGTTTGTGTGAAGTTGTATAAATGACCCTGTTGAAACCCATAAAATTCAATTCACTGTTTTAAAGCATACAGCCACGTCTGGTGTCTTTATTTCAGAGCTACAATCACTATTGCAGTAGACACTCAGCGGTCTCCTGTATCACCACTCAACCCAGGAACGGGATCCCCAAGGCAACACCGCACTATCTCCAGACGCCGGACCAACGCCATTTCATCCTCCAGGCCGCTCGAGACGCCGAGGGCCGCGACTCTGTAGTCGGGCCGGACGCCATCAAAGGGGGGGGGGGTCAGATAGAGCAGGACCGCAGGCGGACTTCCATCCCGCCACAGCAACTAACTTCTGCAATTCTCCAGTCGTGATTCTTGTTTTTTGGCCACTCGAACCATCCTCTTCACAATGCACGGAGACAATACAGACACCTGTCCTCTTCAGAGGAATTCATAACACTCCTGTTTTACTAGAACATCTTAAAGGGCCAATCCATGAAAAGGTTACCTCTCCTTTTTCCCGCACCTTTAAATAATTGGGCAGATCTGATGAATAAATGGAGCTCTGCAAATTACCCTCTATCCTGTGCTATGTGTGCAGACAATAGATGTTTCATGCATAAAAACACTTACCTCTCCCTCATGAAGTCAGACAGTTCTTTTGTAGAAATCTGACCATGTTTCATGTTGTGGTATAACACGTCAAAGCCATTGTTCTTTTCCCCCTGTGCAAATAACAAAACATAGGGGTTAAGGACAGGATGGGGAACACCAGGCAAGAACACAAATAGCCTGCACACTGATCTACTAAAGGGATTATACACAAAGCGCCGGTGTTTGACTGTCACTACGGTGGCAACAGTGGCGAAATCTACGCTGGAAAGAACGGTGAAATGTGCAGAGAACTATGGTGTAAATTACCTAAATAGTTCACTGTACTGTAACCGGAATCTGCTAGGTTCACTCGGGACGAGGCCGGACCGGACACGAGCAAGGATTGTCTGAACACGAGTCTCTTCAGGAAAGGCAAACTTTATTGTGATATCACAACAGATGCTCAAACAGGATTCAATCGCAAAGAATGAGCCCCGAGTCCCTCGTGACATTAGATTTTATATCCCAAATACATAACTAGGTACATCCCAATTAGTCCACCTCCCGGTGACACTCTCCCACTCCACGTGGGCTAATACCTCCCTTAACCTAATACAAAAACATTCCATTACTTGGCCGTAAATTGGCAAACTTTATATTAATTTCAGTAAATCCTGATTAGTCGCGCCCTTGCGCCTACAATCACTTGTTACAGCTAACACCTGGTCTGATCTCTATGCTCCTTTGTCTCTCAGCGGGCCTCAACGACCTTGGTGAATCTACTCCTCTTTCTGCCCTTCCATCCCAGGAACAGCCTAGACCTTTCTCAAACTTCTAATTACTTTTTCTGCTAATCTAACACATTCCTAAATTTCTACATATGCCTCATTCTAGTTTCAACTAAAACTTGCCTAGTTATTTTCAAGTGAACCAATATTCTGAACAAGATGGTCGCCTGGCTTATAATGGTGGCCATCTTCCACCCTATTCCTACTTCAGTACTTCCTGTGAAGTTCACCTTGCTAATCCACCATCCTTTCAACTAAAGAACTGTGGTTAGTAGATATCCCTGAATTGTTCGGGGGCCCATAGGAGCCGACAGTCTGTGGATAAGCAAAAACGCCAGCAGAAGAACTGGCAGGCGGCAAAATGGTTTGTGTATACAGTATTGTTTTCTTTAACTGTGACGGAGGAGAAAAGCATGCAGGCCGCCACACCTAGCTCCTTGGTATAACCTGTTTTAACTGGAAGAACCGGTGCCGGTGTGAATAAAATGCTGGATTTATGGATGTCACCGCAATTAATGAGGCTTAATCGCCATAAATACAAAAACAATGCTGCTGCGCATAACGGTGTTTTATGACAAAAAACAGAACCCGGGCAATTGCGAACCTGTCATTTAACAAATAGCATATATTGGGGTGGCCTAATTTCAGCATAATAATAAAAGAAAGAAAAAAAATGGAATGAAAAGGTAAGTGCAGGTGAAAAACAGCAAGCTATATAAAATCTTACCCTGTTATGTTAAAGGGCGAAGTCTGAACATAACGGAACATCCATTAAGAGGGTTGTAAATCTATTTATTTTTTAAACTCCTCCACTTCAACGTTTTCTGCAGATCGGGACGGCGAGCACCTCACATCCTGACCACTTTAAAAAGATAAAGTGGCCAGGATAAGTAGAGCGTTCCTTTAAATACCGCTTTAAATCCGCCGCCCCCCCTCCCACACATACTAATGTTATCTTCGCTCATAATTAAGCATCACGTAGGTCATACGAATCCCAGCCAGAGCACCTCTCTAGTAAGTGTCCTTGGGCAAGACACCTAAATGGTACATACTTGCCTACCACACAATGAGCAGTATTACAAAGTTATTGCTAACTTAACCAGAGCTGGTGTAAACTTACCAGAGCCATTATAGCCTATGGAGCTGTAAAAGGGACACTCTACTCAAAAAATCACCCCCCGTTTTTTTATCCTAACCTATCCCTATTCCCTTAATAAATCTGTTTTTTTTTTTTTTTTTTGTAACTGTAGTACTTACCCTAAAATCCTCTTCCTTCCAGCGGCGTCTTTTTTTTTTATACTCACCTCCCTCCTCTTCCGCTCCCGTCCTTCTTCATGCTTCTTGGCTTCTGGTTTACGTGAGAAGCGCGCATGCGCGCCTCTCACATAAGCCAGCCAATCGGCAGGCTTCCTCCCGGCTCCCTCTGAGGATTAGTGTTGCGCGCAAGAGGATGCGCGCAACACTAACCCTCAGAGGGAGCCGCCAGCTTCTGCGGTGAGTTGGAGACGTCATCTCGCTGAAAGCGCGATGACGTCTCCTACTCTGCAAAAGTCGGCAGAAGCGGGAAATATGATTCCCGCTCTGCTGACTGACAGCTGGGAGGGCGGAGTAAAGTCCTCCGCCTCTCTCAGCTGTTTTCAGCCTTTCCTGACGATCGGCTGATTGGAGGCAGGAGGGACAGGCAAGGGAATACTCCGGGCATCATGACCACCTAAAATAGCTTAGGCGGTCATGTTGCCTAGAGTGTCCCTTTAAGTTTACAACAGCTCGGGTTAAGTTAGCACCAGCTTTGTAATATGGCCCAATAATCGGCTGCGGAGTCCAGTGGTAACGCCTCTACTCTTCAACCGTGGAGAAGCAAGACAAAATCCCGTTCAGCACATCCCTCCAATACAACTGTGGAGAAGTCTCAACTTTTATGAGACGCGGGTTCAACCCAACCACCCCGTCGCTGATCAATCATGGAAAGCCAACTCGATCCCAATCATAAGACGCCACCAGCGAGTGTCCTTGGGTAAGACACCCAACAATATGGATGCGCCTACCTCACAAAAGAATGGTATTTCTCATAGATTGTAAGTTCCCTTGGGAACAGGGACCCCTGAATCAGGCCATATCATCCAATGTATCAACAGCGTGTACACTGATCTCGTAAAGCACTGTGGAATTTGTGGCGCTATATAAAGAGAATATAAAAGGATATAAAAAAAGAATTACCTTGGATGTGAGGCCTTCGGCTCGGGTCAGACGAGCGCAGTGTTCACGTCCGTGTTGCCGCACATTTTAACGTCCGTGGTAGCATCCAATTATGATCAATAGAGACTAGGGTTGCACCGATACTAGTATCGATATCGGTGCCGATACCGGGTACTGCAGGAGTACTTGGTACTCGTGCAGTACCCCCGATATTTTTTTCCGATACCGGAAGCCGGCATTGAGCCGGCTTGCCGGTATCCGAGGGGCTGCGGCGGCTGTCCGAATGCTCTATCTGCATTCGGACAGGCCCTGCAGCTGGTCACCTAACTTTGTTTAATACTTACCTTCCTTCAGCGCCGCCGGTAAAGTCTTCGCGCGCTCCTTGGAAGGACCCCAGCCGCGACCACGTGGGACCATGTGATCGCAGCTGGGTCCTTCCAACGAGCGCGCGCGCGGAAACTTTCCGGCGTCGCTGAAGGAAGGTAAGTATTAAACAAAGTGAGCAGCTGCAGGGCCTGTCCGAATGCCGATGGGCCTGTCTGAATGCTCTATCGGCATTCAGACAGGCCCTGCAGCTGCTCTCCGCTCATACTTACCTTCCTTCAGCGACGCCGGGAAAGTTTCCGCGCGCGCGCTCGTTGGAAGGACCCCAGCCGCGATCACATGGTCCCACGTGGTCGCGGCTGGGGTCCTTCCAAGGAGCGCGCGCGAAGACTTTACCGGCGGCGCTGAAGGAAGGTAAGTATGAGCGGAGAGTGGGGGGATCCATGAGCAGGGGGGGCATATCCATGAGCAAGGGGGCATATCCATGAGCAGGGGGGGCATATCCATGAGCAGGGGGGCAATATCCATGAGCAGGGGGGCATATCCATGAGCATGGGGGGGAATATCCATGAGCAGGGGGCATATCCATGAGCATGGGGGGCATATCCATGAGCAGGGGGGGGAATATCCATGAGCAGGGGGGGGAATATCCATGAGCAGGGGGGGGAATATCCATGAGCAGGGGGGGGGAATATCCATGAGCAGGGGGGGCATATCCATGAGCAGGGGGGGCATATCCATGAGCAGGGGGGGCATATCCATGAGCAGGGGGGGCATATCCATGAGCAGGGGGGGCATATCCATGAGCAGGGGGGCAATTATCCATGAGCTGGGGGGGCAATTATCCATGAGCTGGGGGGCAATTATCCATGAGCTGGGGTCAGGATATCCATGAGCTGGGGCAAATCCATGAGACCTGGGGGCTTTATAGGAGGTCTGTTCTTATTGGAAAGCGTCACATGACATAAAATAAAAGTATCGGTAATTGGTATCGGTGAGTACTTGAACAAAAGTATCGGTACTCGGTCTTAAAAAAGTGGTATCGGTGCATCCCTAATAGAGACCCACACGCAAAGTACGTCCCCACAGAAGTGCGGACGCACAACGGACGTGGTAAATGGACGCAAAAAACGCTAGAGCGAACGCACAGAATGTGCCATGTCCACATAGCTTTGTGTGAGAGTGATGGAACGTAGTCAGACGGACTGCATTTTTGATGGACAAAATGTTTTTTCACATTCATTTTATTTCCCATCGACATCAGTCAAAAAAAAACAGTCACAAAAACGGACTGTGTGGCCACTACCTTGTCGTCAGAGTATACGTCTGTTGTGTATGGACACCCAGTCCGCACAGAATTCGTTCATCTGACCCTAGCCTTAAGGTATGGATACACGTGGGGACTTTTTCCCAATTCAGAAAAAGTGGCCAGTTGGCTTTCGTTTCTCACTGTCAGGATTACACACAGATGTAACATTTCCTATAACTCGGGGACAGTATATGGCATAACAAGATTACAATGCTTCACAGCGATGAACCAGTGAAGGTGTGAGGAGCGCTTTATCTATCTCGTTGCATCTGTAACGCAGGCCGCCACAAGATGAATAAGCAAACGTGCGCACACTGTATCTCGAGCAATGCTGGAAGCTTTATGCTCCCTTTTGCAACCCGAAAGTGGATATTCATGTGAGCTGGCATGGAGGCAAGATGTTACCTGTGGGGATATCCAGCTCATTCTGCTTATCCGTGCTGTATAAAGGGCAGCTCCGCTCACAATAGACTCCTCTAGAAAGGCACACATCTGCAGAGAATTGAGTGTAAATATGAATGTGGCTCACTATAAGGGAAAGCCGCCCAATACACTATAGGCACCTCGTCCCCTTCAAGCAATTACCATGACGAGTCGGGGATGAGGTGAAAAGACAATATGAGTAAGAGTGGGAGCTCCATTCACTTCCATGTGAGGGGGGGGGGTGAAGGCGCAGATGGGAAGGAAAGGGGGGTAAGATTAGAATAGCCCTCTGGATTTACATACCAGGTTTCCAAAAACACTTGCCAAAAACCTATTCAGCAGAGACTTGCCCCCTGCTATAAGGCATATACCAAAAATTAAGATGAAACTCACCCCTATGTATCCTTCCTGGTAAAATCCTTTATAAATAAATATGTGAGTTTGGCTGACACACACACACACTATTTTGGACAGATGTAATGTGACTCTTAAAGTGGTTTATGACCAATATGATGTAATATGTGACAGTAATAATGTATATAAAGTGACAGTATGCGGTTATACCTGTCTGTAAAATCCATCAACAGGCTAGAATAAAAAATCCCAGTTTATAGCCACAGATTACATGTTGTGAGAGATAATGGTCAACCAAGAGGAAACTGAATTGCCATTATGGAATCAAAAAGGAACGTGTTTTATTTCTCCCCCCTTTTGAGCACAATTGGAAAAAAACTCCAAAAAACTGATTATTTTTTGCTGTCTTTTGGACCAACAGCTGCAGGGATTTGTGGAAGGTCCAACTGAATGGTCTTTTTCTAACATTTCCTCTTGTGTTGGTTTGCCAACTGTTGTTCGTTCTCAATGTATTGTAACACTGTCTATATTGTAACTGTTGTTCAGCGCTGAGGAATATGTTGGCGCTACATACATAAAAAATAATAATCTTACGCTGTACGCAGGAATAAAACATTTGGCTTGCTGACGGATCCTATGAGCAAGTTTAAGTACTTGTAAATCTTGATCATTCTCACTGAACACAAAAGAAATATTGGAGAATATAATCATTTAAACTGAGCTCAAATGACGGCAGCTATGTGTCACAACACCTTGCATCAGAAATCCAATCTGCAGGTGTCAAACGTACCATCTATATAGTGAATATAAGGTCAGATTCACATTTGAAAGCAATTTATAAATGTAGGTTTAGGTCCAAATGAATTCCCTATAATGTCACCAGCAAGCCACAAATATTACACATTATTAATAGGTAGGGTAAAAAAAATAATTAAGGGACATTTTTATACAAAATGCAATAAATACAATATTCTGTCAGAGATAAGGACTGGAAATGCTTTATCGACAGAAGCGTTTTACAAAACAACAGGAAATGGAAAGAGAAACTCCCTCACATAGAGCTGAAATTGCTCTCTGCTCATTGATGGGAAAATGCCCTGAGCGCCGAATAGAAAATCCTACAGTCACACATCCATATAAAAATATATTAAACAGATTTGTTTGCTTTAAATACCACGGGGGTGAGTAAATTGGATTAAAGCAACGGATCCACCCTTCTCCATAGCACATTAACCCCAGCCATCATCACCTTCTTTAATCTGCAAAAAGCAAGCAAGGTATTCTGCAATCACTGTCCCTGCTTTAATATTATAACAGTCCATATTTTAGATATGCATTCATTTCTAGGCTGCTAGCTTTTTTCTTAAACCTCCAAACCCCATTCAAATGGGATCAGTCGCTAGTCTGATGTAGTCTGCTGAAGCCGTACAACCACAGTCAGATGCAACGTATGCATTCCTTGTCTTCCCACGTTGAGGGATTAGTCTGAACTATATGGATGACAACGCACAACCAGTTAGTCGTACAACTACAGATCCAATGGATGGCCTGCCTTACAGTGTGGACAATGTTTGGCATTTCTCAAAACTAAAATCAAAAAGAGCAAGAGTAGAAGCTGCACTGTGAAGCTTCTCCTTTGACGGTTAGGATTTTACATCTGAGAAATGACAGCGTTTGTCTGAACAGGTGGAGATTTTCACCAGTATTTGCCATGCTGGGAAACACCAGCCCTAGTCAATAACCCTCCATGCGCCAAGGTCAGCTGTTGCTTGGATTTTTCAAGTCGTTGATTCATTGTAGAGAACTTTAAACGGACACTCAAAGGGGCAGCCAACGGATTGGATCTGTGCATGCCGACAGCGACTAGCCATTGCTCTGCATAGCTACTATGATACAATGAAACAGGTCCTGTAATGGAATGCAAGTTACAGCTCTTACAATACAGAAGTAGCATAGGAGCCCAAATTGCCAAGAGAAGCGTCCAAGTTTTCCAGGTTTGGGAGTCCCTAAGCTAAAAAGAAGGAGCAGCGTATGACGAGGGACAGAAGGAGTGCATATAGAAAAAAAAAATATATATATATAACACACTTGGAAAAAATGAGAAAAAAAAATTGGGCAGAGGCTTAAAGCAGTCTCTGCCTATTTAAAGGCAAAAAGAACGGAAAAGGGGAAAAGGTTAAACATTAAATGATCTGGTATACTTCGACCGGCAGTCCAAATCACATTGCAATTCTCAAAGGCAATTAGTAATTATATTATATTATATTATATATATATATATATAAAAAATAAAAAAGGGGATGTACTCAGGGTCTTAAAAATAAAACCCATAAAATTCTTATCCAAGTTCTAAAATTAATAAGTTGCTAACAAAGACAGTGTTATTTTTTAGACTCCGAGTCTGTCCACTTTTCAATCATTTCAGGTGACATGTGAACTACTGCACCAGGGTGATATTTTTGAAAAGGAAAGCACAGGTTATTCTGAGCAAAACCACACACACTTTCCCAAACCTATGCTCAGGACCCGCTGCTGGGTCAAGTTTGCCAGATATGTTAAGCACAGCACAGGTGTTATGATTTGCTGCTCAGTGATTGCAGGATTCAGTCTGCATTTCCCCAAGGTGATCCTTAACCCCTTCGGCTGCTGAGCCATTTCACCGCTGTGTGCTGAGCTCATTTTTACCGCTTTTGCTCATCATGTTTAAACGCGTTTAGAAGCCACGTTTTATTACATGACCCAGACATATTATAGATCTTTCTTTCCGGCAGACTCCGCAGATTCATAATATATCATTTTTATATGTATACTTCATGTCCTGCCTATATATAACAAAAATGCAATAAAATTTGAATTTTCAATCATTTACAGTGTGTAAAGTGTTTTTTCACATTTTTTCACAGGAGCGTTTGCGGTTATATTTTCTATGGGGTGAGCTTGTACAAAAATTAGAAATGGGGACTCGTTACATTCTTTGGGGGGAATTTACGTGATTTTTTCAAACACACCCCATAGAAAAAAATCATTAGTACAGCGTCATTGTTCACATTATAATTGAAATGTGAACAATATTGCTGCATTAATAAAAACAACACAAAAAAAACATGATCTCGCTTAGACCCGCGGACGTACATAGTACGTCAGCGGCTCCTAACCTCCCTTCCGCCCGATACTTCCCTCCCTCGCTGGTTCCCACGGCAAGCTGGAAGCTTGCCTTGCCGTTTTCTGGGGGCCGGCAGATCCGATGACGCCAGCAAGCGCCTGTAGGTAAAAATCAGGAAGGGGAGGGGTAGCTCCTTCGGAGCCCTCTATCTCTCCAACCATTTAACCAACAGCGATGCTTTTTGCACCGCTGGAAAGGGGAGAGTCTCCCCTTTTCAGCGGTGTATAGCATTAACATTTTTGCTGCCGGATCGCGATTCGGCACAAATCGGCACCGAATCGCGATTCAAACCTGGAGGGGGCTGACATCTTTGATGTCAGCCAAGCCTCCAGGACCCCCCCCCATCCACTGACAACCTCACAATATGTGTGAGGAGGTCGGTGGGCCAGTTAACCCCCTAGCTGCTATGTGGAGATACGGGGATCCAAAGGATCCCCCCATCTCCCGATCTGTGTCAGATGGTCATATTTGGCATCTTTGGAAAGGCCTGATCATGGCCTTTCCAATGATACCAAACATGACCAGATTTGGTTTAAAAATTAAATTTTGTCTGGAGGGTGTTTTGTTAAATAGGACCTAGGCTGTCATCTAAAAATAATGAGCAGAAAATGGTCAGAATGAGCTCAGCGCACATAGGTGAACTGGCTAAGCAGTTAATGGGTTAAAAAGCAAAAACATTTAAAAATTAGGTATTTCTATTCTCGGGACAAAATTTTGAAACTATTTAGTCGGGGTCTTTTTTGGTGGTTGTAGATTTTGGGGATTAAATTACGAAAAAGTGTGTTTTTTACAATTTTTTCATCATATTTCATATTTTTTCATTGTAAATTATACGGTATGATGGAAATAATGGTATTTTTAGAAAGTCCATTTAATGGCGGGAAAAACGGTGTATAATATGTGTGGGTTGCATAAATGAGTAAGAGGAAAATTTGATCTAAACACGAGCAGCGCAGAAACGTAAAAACAGCAGCGGTCACTAAAGGACGGATTTGTGTAAAACCGCCCGGTCCCTAAGGGGTTAAAGGGATATGCATGTCTAGAGAAGGTTTTCTTTTTCATTGACATTTAAACACTTTTATTGATTTATTCTAGTTTGTCTATAGGTATAAAAGTTTTAAAAAAGGTGTAAAAAATATTTATTTTCTTGCTTTAAACGGTAATTTCATCTTCTCTGGCGACGCCCCTCAGCTAGAGGTGTTTCTTCAGCTCACACTTCCTGTATATTCCCCGCCTCCTCCCCGCCCACTGCTCCACCCACTATTGCACCCATCAAAGCTTCACATGAACTACAATTCTTGCTCCATATTGCCCACAGCCCCCATGCACCCCACTACTTCACATACTCAGCTATTACCTTCACCTATTTTATCACCCCTCTCCTCTTAGATTGTAAGCTCTTGGGCAGGGTCCTCTCTCCTACTGTTCTGTGTGTTTAACTTGTATGGGCATTTGTCATTCTGTATCACCCATTTTACAGCGCTACAGAACTTGTTAGTGCATTTTAAATACCTGTGACTCTGAACTAATACAAGCTGTGCAGCTCAGGACATCAGACTGGGGAAACCGAGGAACCGAATATTAGCATCTCTGCAACTGTGAAAGCAAAACACACTCACCCGCTGACATGCTCACTTGAGCTCTTTCAAGATTCACATACTCAGTGTCTCACTCAAACTCCCTCACACAGTCACTCCCAATCACTCTTTCTTGTGCTGTCTGTCTCTTGTACACGCGCTCACTGCACCTTTTCTTGCTGTGTCTCTGTGCTTTTCTTTGTTGTCCCTCTCTCTGCTGTCTCTTTCTCCCTGTGTGTATGGATTTCTTTCCTTCCCTGTCTCTGCAGTAGCTGGGGGTGAAAGTTCAGCCCCGCCCTCCCCTCAGCTCGCAGTGCAGGAGGGAGGAGGAGCAACTCAGACGCACATGCCCAGTGCATTTTTTTAGCTCTCCCTAGGTTTAGGCACTGATTGGTTAGCTCAAACTGCCTACTGAGGTGGGCGTGGAAAACTCCAAGAAAGAAAGGCAGGTAAATATGAAAAAAATATATTTACTTGCTTTTTATGTCTGCCGAATGACACTACTGACTCATTCAAAAGGCGCTGCCTGCTTTTAAAAGCACACTGGCAAAGCATACATGCCCCTTTAAAACCTGGCCTGTTAGAGGGTCCCTAGCACATGTTTGGGAAACACTGCTCTAGACATTAGACTAGTGAAAGAACATAAGTAGATTCAGTATTTGTAAAACAAAATAACAATCAGGGTTATTCAAAGAGAATCGAAAAGTCACCGCACGTTCGGTGACTTTTCGTTCAATTCGGCGATCCCATTTCGGCGACCCTACAGTGTATTCAGCAAGCACCACAGGGCCGTCGTAGTGCAGGGAAAAGCCGCCAAAAACCTGCCGAACACTCACCGACACCGCAGACGAATGAAGTGGGAAAAAAAAAAACAGTACGCTTGAATGTTTGAAAGGTGAAACGCTGTTTGCAAACAAACGGAGCGAAAATGTCTGAAATTTACATATGAGGTCCAATGAATGATATTAAAAAGGTCTGTTACAGAAAAAAGAAAGAACGTTTAAAAAAAATAAAAATCGGAAAAAAAAATTTTGCAAAAAAAATACCAAAAATGCCTAAAAGATCATAAAAGAATCTATAACTAAGGAGACTTTTTACTGCAGAATATTATAATCAACGGCTTATTAGATATTGGATTAAAACGGGAATATTTTTAACATTGAAGCCTATGGGATTCGCCTGAATAAACCTGTCAAATTAAACCACCGAATGGCAGGGCATTTCGGCAACTTTTCACTGCTGGTTTATGTTCTCTGAATAGACGAAGCTATGGGGATTTCACTGCCCTCGAACAGGTACTGAACAGGCACCATATGTGCAGGCAATTCGCCAAAATGTGGCGAATTGCCTGCTCTCGGAATAGCCGAATGGTCAAGAAAGGTAACCCAACGCTGATTTGCAGCGTTCGGTTACCTTTCGGCAGCCATTTGGATCTCTTTGAATAACCCTGTATGTATTCAAAATAATCTGGAATAAACAGAGCGTGTGAGTTTTCAGCATTGCTATGTAACCATGTGCAGGTCATAAAAGGTCCTCGTTAAGGAAATCTTTTAATGGACTCAATTAACTCGTTATCAAGATTATCTACATTGTCAATAATGTTTCTTGCGAAGACGAATTATATTAAAAAAAAACTGATGTTCACTACTTGTAAACGTTTCCTATGCACTGACATTTGTTTTATAAACAAATTCGGGTGTTTGTAGCAAGTCTATGAAAAGTAAGAAATGGAAGACGATTATAAAGCCAGGAGCATTGCTAGTGCGAGTAAACCCTGTTTAATCCACTCCTTTCCTGAGCTAAAGACTCTGTGACCTTGTCCAGCTCAACAAGAACACCACGCAAAATACCTGAAGGGATTTACCCCGGGAGACTTTACCTACTCCTGCTAATGGGTTTTTCATCACAGCAGGTAGTGGCCAGTAATACTTCCATTAAAGACACACTCCTGTAGTGTTCAGTTATTCCCTGAATATACTCCATCTCCTACCCATGACATCATGAGGCTCTTTAAATTGTTCAAAAAGGCATATACTACCTTTTGTGGCCAAAATATAGAGAAGTAAAAGAATGGTTTGTGTTTTACACCAGAGCCGTCTAATCTGATTGAGTCCTCTTCCTCATGCAGAAAAAAGCAGCAACTCCCAACCCCCTACTGCACAGCTTGACAAACCCAGACACTAAGGGCCATATTGCAATCTTCACACTAAAACGGGGACGCTGAGGAAAACCTGCCCCTGCAGGTTTCTCCTTAGTGTCCATGTTTTAGCGTGATATTATGGGTCAGGTGCTAATCCAGTGGCCTGCCCCGTAACACGGCGCTAAGCCTCAGGATGCTTGAGACAGCGCTAAGCACCGCCACGAGCATCCCCTCCATTGAGTCCATAGGACTCCATTGACGTTTCCACTGCCGGTCAAATGATCTGCAGGATCTCGCCTCTTGCGAGATCCGGCAGGTCGGCGGAGTGATCATGGAGAGAGACTGAGGAAATTCCCCCCCCCCCAGAGTCCCTCTGCTTCCGGCAGCCAGAAGAAGCGGATCAAGCCGACTTTCTCACTGCAGGATGAGCGGAGAGTATTGCATTTTTTTTGGAAGGGGGTTTTCAGCTGGTGCTAATTGATTCCGCAGAAGTGGTATCAGCACCAGCTCCTCGCTGTGGTTAACTTTTCAGTTAACCGCAGTGGGACGTAATAAGTGTTTGCTCTGACTGGGTTTTTTAACCCGTTAGTGTTCAGAATGTAGTATGGTCAGCCCACGCTAGGGTAACCTGAGCTAACTAACCCTCACACAGGTAAATGCCAACGTTAACATCAACTGTGTAATATGTCTCTAAGTGCGTGTCTACTAATTAGCAAATGTGTCCATTTACAAGAAAGATATTAGGGAGGAATCGGAGCTATAGGCCAGTTAGTCTTACTGCAGTAGTGGGGAAATTAATGGAAACCGTGTTAAAGGATTGATAAACCTCTGAAAATACAAAGATTAAAAGATCAGAAACAACATGGGTTTACCTCAGGGAGATCATGTCAAACTGCGCAATAAAAATAATAGACACAGGTGGTGCAGTAGACATTGCTCATTTAGATTTCAGTAAGGCTTTTGATACTGTTCCGCATAGAAGGCTTATCAATAAATTGCAATCTTTGAGCTTGGATTCCAATATTGTTCAATGGATTAGGCAGTGGCTGAGTGACAGGCAACAGAGGGTTGTGGTAAATGGAGTTTATTCGGCGCAAGGTCTTGTTACCAGTGGGGTACCTCAGGGGTCAGTACTTGGACCCATTCTCTTTAATAATTTTATTAGTGATATTGCAGAAGGTATTAATGGAAAAGTATGTCTTTTTGCTGATGACACAAAGATTTGCAACAGGGTTGACGTTCCTGGAGGGATCAGCCAAATGACAAATGATTTAGGTAAACTAAAAAAATGGTCGGAGCTGTGGCAATTGAGTTTTAATGTGGATAAGTGCAAGATAATGCACCTGGGACGTAAAAACCCAAGGGCTGAATATAGAATATTTGATACAGTCCTAACCTCAACATCTGAGGAAAGGGATTTAGGGGTCATTATTTCAGAGGATCTAAGGGTAAGTAGTCAATGTAATAGAGCAGCAGGAAATGCTAGCAGAATGCTTGGTTGTGTAGGGAGAGGTATAAGGGGTGTGTCAGACGAGCGCACTATGTGCGCCCGTACTGATGTACCTCCCAGCGCAGCATTGTGACGCTTCGACAGGGCCGGCCACACACTGTAGCGCGTGCACAAATTGCGCGTACTACAGCAGACGTGCTGAAAGCCTCCCCGTCGAAGCGCTACAACACACGTTCAACGGGGCTGCAAAGCACAATCCTCCATAGGAGATCGGGATGCACCGATACCGATACTAGTATCAGTGCCGATAATGCCATTTGTACGAGTACTTAGTGTGACGGAATGAGGTGTTATCCGTCTGCGGGTGTGCTCCAATCTGACCCCCTCTTGATGGCGTCAGGCCCGACTAACGAGTGTCACGGCACTCGGCGTCTCGAGCGGCCTGAGATGACCCTGGCGTTACTTGGCGAGATGGTGCTGCCGGATTCAGTTGACCCGTTCTGCGTAGTGGGAAGCTAGGAGACCGCAGAGTGTCTCCTGCACTGTGATTTTAGCTATGAAATGACGACACCAAACGGGGCTGTATGCTTCAAGTCAAACGCAGTTGAACTGACTCTTTACTCAAATGGGACACGCATTTAAACATCTCACACACAAAGGAGACATGCCCAGGCTTGAATGGGAACTCAATTTGCATACAATGGCATGCTTGCATCATCAGATTACACACACACACAGAGCTAATGTACACAGAAATTAGCATACAATTGAATTTCAAGACAACCTTTCACTCCTAGCAACCAAGGGGAAATATAATACCTTTAAATGCATCACACAATTACACATCTGAATCCACACTCATACAATACAGGATACATGGTAATACATCACACCAATAAAACCACATCTAGAAAAGGTATAACTGTTCATTTCAACACGCAAAACCGAAAGAGTCTCAAATAAAGAAAAAGGTCTTTGAAATGTCCCAGGCTGTTAGTTCTGGGGCTCGCTGGTCAGAGCCCCAATGTCCGTTCCATGACATTCCTCCCCCCTTCAAACGAGTCCGACGGACCCGGTTGGACCCACACGGGTCAAATAGGGGAAGTCGGGGAGCTTGGATCTCCGGGTTCTCAGGCCGATTGCCGGGATAGACCGTCGGCATTCCCGTTCTGTGGCCCGGGCCGGTATTGGATAGAAAAGTTAAAAGGTTGGAGGGCCAGGCTCCACCGCAACAGGCGGCCGTTCTCCCCCGCCACCCGGTTGAGCCACACCAGGGGGTTGTGATCCGTCATTACGGTGAAGGACCGCCCGTACACATACGGCTGGAACTTTCGCAGGGCCCAAACCAAGGCCAGACATTCTTTCTCGACCGCTGCGTATCCCACCTCCCGGGGTAGGAGTTTGCGGCTGATGTAAGCCACCGGATGATCCCCCCCGTCGTCCCCCACTTGGCTTAGTAAGGCTCCCAGTCCGAACATCGATGCATCTGTATGGACAATGAAGCGTTTGTTATAATTGGGAGCTGCCAAGAGGGGTGCTTGGGTTAGGGCGGTCTTCAGTTGTTGGAAGGCGGTTTCGCACTCCGGGGACCACAGGACTTGGCGGGGCAGGGTTTTCTTAGTCAGGTCGGTCAGGGGTTTGGCGAGGACGCTATAGTTGGGAACGAATTTCCGGTAGTACCCTGCCGTGCCCAAGAAAGCAAGGACCGGAGTCTTGGTGATGGGGGTGGGCCACTCCAGAATGGCTTCTATCTTGGCCGGTTCTGGACGCTGGGTTCCCCGACCCACCCGGTGGCCGAGGTACTGTACCTCGGACATCCCTATCCTACACTTCGCGGGTTTAAGGGTCAGGTTGGCGTCCCTTATCCGAGCAAATACCACCCCCAGATGGTGAAGGTGTTCCTCCCAAGTCTGGCTGTAGATGGCGATGTCGTCCAGGTACGCGCAAGCTGTTAGTTCTGGGGCTCGCTGGTCAGAGCCCCTATGTCCGTTCCATGACACTTAGTACTCGTGCAAATGGCCCGACACACACACACACACACACCACACACCCCCCGATACCAGAAGCCAGCGCTGTGCCGGCTTGCCGGTATCCGCGGGGCTGGGGAAGCTGGCCGCGTGCATTTAAAGCACACGGCCAGCGTTCCCCTCCGGCAGCTGCAATACTCACCTGCTTCCGGAGGTCTGGTCGCTCGGCTGTGGCGCGATCACATGGCCGCCGGCGCTTCTGTGACGCTGCCTCCAGCAGCTGCTCGGCTTTTCAAGCACGCGGCCAGCTTCCCCAGCGTTCGATGGGGCAAATCCATGAGAGCTGGGGGCAGATCCATGAGAGCTGGGGGCAAATCTCCATGTGAGCTGGGGGCTCAGTACTCGGTATCGGTGAGTACTTTTTAAAAAGTATCGGTACTCATACTCGGTCTTAAAAAAAGTGGTATCAGTGCATCCCTAATAGGAGGGTCGAGCCTTGCAGCACTGAGCGCACTAACTGCGCTCAGCGAGGTGGCCAGACGAGCGTCAGAGTGGAAGAAACGTCCACTCTCACGGGCATTCCTGTCGCTCTTAAAAACGCTTGTCAGACCCCGTCCTTAGCAGTAGGAAAAGGGAAGTGCTCATGCCATGGTACAGAGCACTGGTGAGACCTCACTTGGAGTACGGTGTGCAGTACTGGAGACCGTATCTCCAGAAGGATATAGACATCTTAGAGAGAGTTCAGAGAAGGGCTACTAAAATGGTGTACGGCTTGAAGGAGAAAAGTTACCAGGAAAGGCTTAATGATCTTAACATGTACAGCTTGGAAAAAAGATGAGACAGAGATATGATAGAAACATTTAAATACGTAAAGGGAATCCACAAGGTAGAGGAAGGGAGTATATTTAAACGGAAACAAAGTAGCAAAACAATAGGACTTACAGGGTTATTCGAAGAGATCCGAATTGCTGGCGAAAGGTAACCGAACGCTGAAATTCAGCATACGGTTACCTTTCCTGGCCATTCGGCTATCCAGAGAGCAGGCAGTTCGCCAAATCTTGGCGAATTGCCTGCACATACGGTGCCTGTTCGAGGGCAGTGAAATCCCCATAGAGAAGCAATGCTTCGTCTATTCAGAGAACAAAAACCAGCAGTGAAAGGTTGGCGAAATGCCCTGCCTTTCGGTGGTTTAATTCGCCAGGTTTATTCAGGAGAATCCCATAGACTTCAATGTTAAAAATATTCCTGTTTTAATTCACTATCTAATAAACCGTTCATTATAATATTCTGCAGTAAAGAGTCTCTTTATAGATTGTTTTTTAGCAATTTTTTTTTGCAAACTTTTTTTTTTAAATCGTTCTTTTTTCTGTAACAGCCCTTTTTATTATCATTCATTGTATCTTACATGTAAATTTCAGACATTTTCGCTCTGTAGTTTCTTTGGAAACTGCGTTTTACTTTATAAACATTCAAGCGTACTGTTTTTCCTTTTTTTTTTTTCTTCACTCCATTCGTCTGCGGTGTTGGGTTTTTCTGGCGGCTGCTCTGCGCTGTGATCGGCTCCTGCTTGGGTTTCTCCGGCGTGTTCGGTGGGGTTAATCCAGAAGTTTTTGCAAGTTTCGGTGTGCGTTCGCCATGGTTTTGCGGTGAGTTTTGGGCAGGTTTGCGGCAGCTTTTCCCTGCATTACGACGGCCCTGTGATGTTTTCTGAATACACCACAGGGTCGCCGAAATGGGATCGCCAAATCGCACCAAATTTATTTATTTAAGGTTTATTTATAAAAAGGATTTTACCAGGAAGGATACATGGAGATCTCTCTCGTTTTCAAGTATGTCCTGGATTGAAGAGAACGAAAAGTCACCGAACGTGCGGTGACTTTTCGATTCTCTTTGAATAACCCTGACAGTCTTAGATTAGAGGAGAAATGGTTTAAACGTAACATCAGGAAGCATTATTTTACTGAGAGGGTGGTGGATACATGGAACAGTCTTCCAGTTGAAGTGGTAGAGGCCAAAACAGTGATTGAATTTAAGCAGGTATGGGATAGGCATAAGGCTATCCTAAACAAAAGATAAATCCAGGTAAAGTATCCATGTAATTGGGCAGACTAGATGGGCCGAAAGAATATGTCTCCAGATAAGAACCTAGGTTTCTATGTTACTTATATTTACACTAAACCCAAATCGGATATTGGTCACAGTTAGCACCATCATAAAGATATACGTGATCTGACTGCATTTTGGATGTGTGAGTGTAAATTAAAAAAAGTAAGAGGCCAGACACACTGACAGCTTCAGGTCAACCCATTTTATTTGGATTGAAATAATGTGTAATGTTTCAGATCTACAACCGAGCCTTTAAAAGCATATACCCCCCCCCCACACACACACACACACACACACACACACGTGCGCCACTATACAGTATTTGTGTTACGATCAGATTTAAATTATGTCGTTTTCTTATGAAGTTTGTCCACAGATTAAACAAAAGGGAAAAAAAATACAAGACGTAAATTGTGAGAAATCACTTCAAAGAAAACTCTGTAACGTGTGTAAAATTGCAGCAAGTACATAAAACTAGAACAGCGTTGCAGCGAGCGGGTTAAACATGCATATATTACGGGTCAGCCAGGAACGGCGTCCTTTTATAATCCACACAGACGCTGGCACACATCCTTATTGACGTCAGTAGAAACTTTCACCTGAACCTGCCAACAAGCCTCTAAATAGATTATGACTCCAAATCACCCACAGGATGCCATGGCAACCGCACAAACTGACTACACGAGGTAAAAGAACGTTCTAAACTTGCCTAGTTAACAAACAGTAAAAATACAGTACAATGGTTATACTCTTTTGGCGCAGTATCATTCCTATGGGTCATAAAGGCTTGTTTTTGAATTTTTCTGGATGAAAAGTAAAGGGAACTCAAAGTCACACAAACCAATAAGCATACAAACCAAATAATCGGCAGATATAGTAGAGCGCACACAAAAAAGGCTTTACAATAAAGGACATAAATAATAAAAAATCATTTGGAGACATGTTAAAGGTGTCAGATGATGTAGCCAATGGATGAGCCTTCCAATGTGTTTTATTTGGTAAACTGAATGGGTATGGCGGGGTGGAGTATATAGTAATAATTTCCAGGAGTCTGAAGTAAGAAAAGATCATTATTACACCTAGGAAGAAGGTCAGTAAGTGACCTATACCTTTTATGTAGTTTATTTTATCAGCACACTGTGTGTCACGAACAGGTAAATGGCACAACACACACAGAAGAGCAGAAAACCGCACAACCTTGAGTATCCGGTCCATAGACTGGCTGGGTTAACAGGACTAGACCAAAATTGTTCAAAACAAAAAAAAGGGCAGGAAAATAGAAATACACAGTAACAAGGAAACAAAGCCAAGGTCAGGAGCGGAGCAGAGAGCCAATATGCAAACAAAGACCAACAGACAGAAACATCAAGAAATACAGGAGCTTGAAGGGTGAAAATCACAAAAGGTCAATGGTCAAACGAACCTGCTGGATATAAATACCCCAAGACGTGCAACTATTGGTTGGTGAGTGGAAGATAATGTCAGATGGCAAACACAGCAAAACACACATGGGGTAAAATCAGCAGCGTCAACGGAACGACGCTCATCATGAGAC